>CM068836.1:48864385-49464385 GCA_028554795.2 Sinohyriopsis cumingii | reverse complement strand
GTTTGCAGCTCACATTTTTTATATATCTAACAATAAATAAATTCCAGTGCATTTTATTATCAAGTTTGCAGCTCACATTTTTTACATATCTAACAATAAATAAATTCCAGTGCATTTTATATCAAGTTTGCAGCCCACATTTTTTACATATCTAACAATAAATTCCAGTGCATTTTATTATCAAGTTTGCAGCTCACATTTTTTACATATCTAACAATAAATAAATTCCAGTGCATTTTATTATCAAGTTTGCAGCTGACATTTTTTATATATCTAACAATAAATAAATTCCAGTGCATTTTATTATCAAGTTTGCAGCTCACATTTTTTACATATCTAACAATAAATTCCAGTGCATTTTATTATCAAGTTTGCAGCTCACATTTTTTATATATCTAACAATAAATAAATTCCAGTGCATTTTATTATCAAGTTTGCAGCTCACATTTTTTACATATCTAACAATAAATACATTCCAGTGCATTTTATATCAAGTTTGCAGCTCACATTTTTTATATATCTAAAAATAAATAAATTCCAGTGCATTTTATTATCAAGTTTGCAGCTCACATTTTTTATATATCTAACAATAAATAAATTCCAGTGCATTTTATATCAAGTTTGCAGCTCCCATTTTTTATGTATCTAACAATAAATAAATTCCAGTGCATTTTATTATCAAGTTTGCAGCCCACATTTTTTACATATCTAACAATAAATTCCAGTGCATTTTATTATCAAGTTTGCAGCTCACATTTTTTACATATCTAACAATAAATAAATTCCAGTGCATTTTATTATCAAGTTTGCAGCTCACATTTTTTATATATCTAACAATAAATAAATTCCAGTGCATTTTATTATCAAGTTTGCAGCTGACATTTTTTACATATCTAACAATAAATAAATTCCAGTGCATTTTATTATCAAGTTTGCAGCCCACATTTTTTACATATCTAACAATAAATTCCAGTGCATTTTATTATCAAGTTTGCAGCTCACATTTTTTACATATCTAACAATAAATAAATTCCAGTGCATTTTATTATCAAGTTTGCAGCTGACATTTTTTATATATCTAACAATAAATAAATTCCAGTGCATTTTATTATCAAGTTTGCAGCTCACATTTTTTACATATCTAACAATAAATAAATTCCAGTGCATTTTATTATCAAGTTTGCAGCTGACATTTTTTATATATCTAAAACTAAATAAATTCCAGTGCATTTTATTATCAAGTTTGCAGCTCACATTTTTTATATATCTAACAATAAATAAATTCCAGTGCATTTTATTATCAAGTTTGCAGCTCACATTTTTTACATATCTAACAATAAATAAATTCCAGTGCATTTTATATCAAGTTTGCAGCTCACATTTTTTATATATCTAAAAATAAATAAATTCCAGTGCATTTTATTATCAAGTTTGCAGCTCACATTTTTTATATATCTAACAATAAATAAATTCCAGTGCATTTTATATCAAGTTTGCAGCTCCCATTTTTTATGTATCTAACAATAAATAAATTCCAGTGCATTTTATTATCAAGTTTGCAGCCCACATTTTTTACATATCTAACAATAAATTCCAGTGCATTTTATTATCAAGTTTGCAGCTCACATTTTTTACATATCTAACAATAAATAAATTCCAGTGCATTTTATTATCAAGTTTGCAGCTCACATTTTTTACATATCTAACAATAAATAAATTCCAGTGCATTTTATTATCAAGTTTGCAGCTCACATTTTTTATATATCTAAAAATAAATAAATTCCAGTGCATTTTATTATCAAGTTTGCAGCTCACATTTTTTACATATCTAACAATAAATAAATTCCAGTGCATTTTATATCAAGTTTACAGCTCACATTTTTTACATATCTAAAAATAAATAAATTCCAGTGCATTTTATTATCAAGTTTGCAGCTCACATTTTTCTATATCTAACAATAAATAAATTCCAGTGCATTTTATTATCAAGTTTGCAGCCCACATTTTTTACATATCTAACAATAGATAAATTCCAGTGCATTTTATTATCAAGTTTGCAGCTTCCTTTCATGATGCCTCTGAATTTAATAACTTCAAACCAAAGGTTGTATATACAAGATTAAATGGTCAACAATGTCACAAAAATGTCACAAAAAAAACCTCAGCAGATGGTATATTTTGTCACCAGTAAGGAAAATAAACTGCTATTTGAGATATTGGCAAAGCCAGCATGATCACTGACTAAACTTTTTTACACATTATTTTTTGTACCTTAAATAAGAAAAATCTTTTTTCTGTGTACAAAAAAAATACATGTACATGAAATAGTATGAGCCATGCCACAATCATCTTGTATTAGAATTCATATGTGATCACTCCCCAAAAACGATAAACTATTTATATGTTACTTTTTGCAATTTTAAGAAAGAAAAAAAGTCTGTATAGGAGAAAAAAATATACATATGAAATTTTAGGAGCCATACCCAAATTGTGTTATATCTGAATTTGTGTTAAAGCAGAGCATGTTATAGCGGGGTCACACTGTGTGTGTATTTGTGTATATATATATATATATATATATATATATATATATATATATATATATATATATATATATATATATATAACAGATTTTGGATTATAACCCCTTGGTCAGAGTCTAGAGGAGGGAGTCAAAGTGGTAGGTGAACATATTATTCAAATGTAATAAAAAGGCTGGAGAATTTCCAAAGAAAGCCATGTAAGTGTTTCAAGTAAAGTTTTTGACCGTGTTATCATGTTAAGAAAAGAAGATTAGTTTCAGCATAAAATTCTTGAAAACTTGTAAATTCTGCCAACATCAGAAATGTGAAATATTGGCCTTAAAATAAATACTGTTACTAATGATAGTTACGGTGTCTATGCATATGCTCTGTTGATCAAATCAATTTATTATTGTTCAGCCCAAAGATTGAATGAAAGGTAAGCAGTTTTGCAGTTAATGAAGTCTAGTGAAAAAGATTAAGGTGTGATTAGATAAAAACTTTTCATCTGTATTGTTCCTGAAAATAATAAACATCCAGAAAATCAAAGGACAATATTATAGATAAAGCAGTTATTAGCATGACCAGGCTTTTCTTGCAGGTGAGAAAATCCAGGCATTTTGTGGATATAAGGAGATACTGACAACTACTAGCCATGCAACAAACAAATTATGGACAATATTAACTTGTTTATCACACCAGAGTGGTAGTATTACTATCATGACAAAAGCAAGTCAGACTTTGAAAAACATTTTTTCCATATTTTGTGCTGAATTAGTGAGGAAATAATTATGGCAAAGGTGCAGAAAGAAACCTGTTTTAAATAAAACTACTTAAATTCCCAAAAAATTTCTTCACCAGTACGACAGATTCCACATTATCTGTCAAAAGACACTCTGTGACATATTTTATGTCAAGTACAATATGTACACATGTAATAACATTGCAACTGATCTTTTAATGGAGAATATGATTCCTCCTCAAATGAAAAGCAGAACAGGACCAACAAATTACGGCACACACATCGCCTTCACTATACACACAAATCTCCACACCCTCTTGATTGTACAACGGTGGAACATGCTATCCATTAAATTATAATAAGAAAGCAAAGAGTAAGAGAATTTTATTTGGTCGGACAAGTAAGTAACAAACCTGGGTATGCAAACATATATATATATATATATATATATATATATATATATATATATATATATATATATATATATATATATATATATACATACATACATACATACATACATACATACATACATACATATATATATATATATATTTATTTTTAAATTATTCTTTCTCAGCGTAAGATTCATAAAGTGAAACTGAGGCCATACTTGGAGTACATGACAAATAACATATATCAATTAGGTTTTTCCAGAGGACTGACCCACATCCGGGTATCTGTTTTGCATTGAAGCTAGATTTATTATTGATGTTTTGAGGAAGAATAGTGATTACTTGCCTCAACACTTGAGAAGTTAAAGTGTTTTATGTTGCAACCAGTTTTGGGGCTAATTATTTTGTTTTCTTCAAATTATTTGGATTCCAAGAGATTATTTTTCCGGAAATACCTGTGCTCTAAATTAATTCTTGGACAAGGACAGTTACCAAAATTTACACAGAATTGAATCACTGGAATATTATTTTCTGTGATTCAACAAAGAACTGTTGACACATCAGTACGATGCTGACCACAGCATACATCATCGCCTTCCATTTTGGATTTCATCGGGATTCAAACTCAGTTTCATTAGGACCGTTTATTGCCAGGACTTCTATTTGTTTAATTTTTTGGATTATTCTTGGGTTATTTTTGGATTTGATTCTTAAACACCTAAGTTCTTTTTCTCATTTTTACCTTGTTTTTCTAGGGAGAGCCTAAACACAAAACAACAGAGAGAGAGAGAGAGAGATGGACATACAGACAGACAGAGTCAAACAGACAGACAGAAAGTACAGGAGACCACCTTTTATTTTAGCAAAGCAAAAATCTTCAACACTTTACTAGGTTAATCATGGGTGTTGATGGATAGATGCTATCACAGATACTAAAATGATAGATGTCAAGCTGCCACCAAAGCTGGCTTATAAAAAAACCTGTTTTATGACCACCCACATCTACTGAGAATATCCAGCTAAAATCATAAACCCCATCTAATGACCACCCACATGTAATGAGAATATACAGCTACAATCATACAAAATAATAAAAAAAACTATTTTGTTTCCTTCAATATTCCTGTGTTTTGCAATGCTGGAATTCAACTCATGATATCCAGCTATTTTGGATTACTACCAGTAATTACAGACATGTTTGTTGATTTTATTGGATTTTTCCTGTAAAAGTGATCATTAAATTACCTAACTGATTGTTGATGTTATATCTCTACAATGACAAGCACCCACCTGACATGGAAAACAAGAAACTGATTATATGTACCATTTAACAGCAAAATGTGTTGAAGTTCATGCCAAAGAGGTAATTTGTGTCATCCAGCATGTCCAAAGCTCATGTCATTGAATCTCATATAACACTGACTGCAGAACTTTATCTCCACCTACTACATTAACAAGTTCATTTCTACATGTTGAAATTTAATGATGAAATTAGCAGTGACAGTCACATCAAGTTTAACTTTAAAAAATTTAAAAAATATGGCCCTTAATGTTTTAATATATTAATGTTCAAAACTCATTATATAATTCAGCCAAAATAAAGTCCAACTTGTGCTATATTCAATTAGGTCTTATCAGCAATCACTGCTGACATATGATTGGTCGGTCCTTGACTGTAATTATACTGCATTCTGTGGGTGGAGTGATGGTTAGATCAGTTACCAAACAATCCTGAAATCTACTGTCTGTACAAGTGACTGTAATTATACTGCATTCTGTGGGCGGAGTGATGGTTAGATCAGTTACCAAACAATCCTGAAATCTACTGTCTGTACATGTGACTGTAATTATACTGCATTCTGTGGGTGGAGTGATGGTTTGGTCAGTTACCAAACAATCCTGAAATCTATTGTCTGTACACCTGACTGTAATTATACTACATTCTTTGGGTGGAGTGATGGTTAGATCAGTTACCAAACAATCCTGAAATCTACTGTCTGTACATGTGACTCTAATTATACTGCATTCTTTGGGACCACTGGAGTGATGGTTAGATCAGTTACCAAACAATCCTGAAATCTATTGTCTGTACACATGATTGTAATTAGACTACATTCTTTGGGTGGAGTGATGGTTAGATCAGTTACCAAACAATCCAGAAACCTACTGTCTTTATGTGACTATGTAGTTCTGTTATGACAAGTCAAATCAAACTTATAGTAAATATTAATATTTTTCAAGAGGAAATGATTGATCTCCATGGCCATGTGTCTCCCTAACAAAATGATTGATGTTTCTATCTATCCTCCTATCCAACAAATAAACATACAGACAGACAGACAAACTGATAGACTTAAATATCTCTACATGCAGGATGCTGAAAGCAAAACCTTGATAACAAGAACACCTTAAGAATACACCCACTGCTCTTGGATGGTGGGGGTGTAATGTTTACACATCAACACATCTAGGTATATAATTAATTTAAAACTTGTACAAGTTCATTCAACATGTCTTTCATGGCAGTTGTCTGTCAGTAACTGAATCTATAGATGTCAGTCCAGTTATTGTTATCATTATTGTTATTATCATCATTATTGTTATCAATATTATTATTATCATTATTATTAACATTATTATCATTATTATTATTATTTATTATTATTATTATTTATCATTATTATCATCATTATTGTTATTATTATTATTATTATTATTATTATTAGTATCATTATCGATATTATTATTATTATTACTATTTATTATCATTTATTATCATTATTATTATTATCAGTATTATTATGTCAGGCAAGTATACATAAGTTAGTTATCTTTATTTTAAATATGACAAGATGGCATATCATACTTACAAGCTGACAACAAGAAGGCCAAGGTCTGCATGTTGAGTCTTTATCAAGGCATATGCGACCTTGACCCCATGGTCAAAATTGTAGAGGAAGCTTGCCCAAGCATGAATTACCTTATCTTCACAATCATTCAGCCAACGTATGAACAAAATCAGGGCCGGCGCCAAACCCAACCAGACTATCTGGTGCCCTAGGCAAGGTTAGATTCTGGCGCCCCCCCCCCCCCACGAAAATATCAATTTCAACATTTATAAACAATAAAAAAAAAAAAAAATGCGCCCCCTGAAATCAGCGCCCTAGGCGGCTGCCTAGTTTGCCTATATGATAGCGCCAGCCCTTAACAAAATCCATTTTGGGTTTGACAAAACATAAACAAATTAAAAAACTTGAACCTAAACTTTAACACAAATTTCCTATTTAACTGTGACTTTGATCCCAAAGTGATTCACACTAATAATAACAAGAATCTATCAAATTTTCAATGAAATATAAGCAAATGCAGAAACTTTAACCAAAACCTTAAACTGTTGATGATGATGATGATGATGATGATGATGATGATGATATGGTGCTGCCACTGTTCTGACATTGGACAGTAATATTTTTTATGTTATATATTATTATTAGTCAATATTTATTATTTTATATATTATTATTATTCAACCTTTTATGACACTGTCATGCAGATATTATCTTTAATGATGGCTGATTAATCCCACATATTACAAAAACACCAGCAACAGAATACAGTGATTTAAATTCCTAGAACTTGACAAAACTGCAAACATTTTTTTAATTTAAGATCAAATCACTCACTTCTGAATATGAAAGGAGTCAATAGTTCCTGGATGGTAAAACTTCACACTGGATAACTTTTCTTCTTCTGACCAGTCTGGGATCTTAACAATAATTCCATCTTGCACCACGTTCTTGGTCCTGATGGACTCCAACAACAAACTTCATGTGCATGGAATCTTTATATCTGAAAAAAAATATGTCAATAAAGTCTGGGAGGAATAAAATGTCTTGTCCTTGAGAAATTATGATATTTACCAATGCTGGGATGGTTCCAGGATTCTTCTTTATAGAGATTAAAATTTGAGAAAGGGAGCAGTTTATTTAGATTATAATGGTCGTTTTAATACTCTTTCCAGTTAAAACTATTATTTTGATTCAAAATTGGGTATTCTAAGTGAACCCTCACCTCATCTAAATCTGTCAAAGTTTTTAATAATTTAAATACATTATTTCAATGACTGCATTATGCAATTTTCTTACTGAACAACTTATGTTGCTAGTCCATGTTTATCCATTTGCCATATTTACAAGTTTTTTAAACCTGTGAAGCATGGATAACCCAGCATATATGTGCAAGTGTACATGTTTACTTTTCTATCTGTTAAAGAAAGCTGAAATGAAAAAGAAACTGCACACATTAGCAGCTTGAAAAAAATCTATTATTATATTACCTATTATATATCCAATTTTCTACAAGAAGCAAGTTAAAGTATTTTATCTATCTAATCTATTATGGTGACCTAACAGATTAACATATAAAAACTCATAGCACATAAATACCCAAGAAAACAACATAGGTGCCAAACTTGAATGATACCAGTAAAGCATGAAGAATAGGCTGCAGAGACCTAATCTTTGTAATTTTTGTATTGTGGTGTTATATTAGCTAAGACACGTCCACAAAAAATGCTAAAACAATCTCTGGCATCAAGCAAAGCAGAATAAACTCACCTACACCTAACTTCATTTATGAGGTGGAAGATATGACTCTCACCTGTGATTTTCCAGTAACTTTGGTAGACAGGTGAAATAGGGCCTAACTTTGGTAGACAGGTGAAACAGTGCCTAATATGATGCATTCACAAAGATAGCAGTATGGCTCTGCAGCCAACAATGCCCAGAGTATACACATACATCCAAAATTTAACCAAGATGTAACAAATAGAGAGGCAAATATAAGACAACATTCCTTTCCAAATTAATAGTGAAGCATTAAAATTAATTCAAACTGACCTATTTTTGAAACAACAACTAATAGCAATGACTATGTTGCACTGGGCTCCACTCAGCACAGCACTAAGCATAAGAATTCCAGCCCAAAAATTTGGGGATGGGAAATAAGGGGCCATAACTTTTGTAAATGTTAATGCTGACAAGGAATGCTTAAAATCCAACTTGTTCAACGTCTGATAAGTATAAAGGTGCACAATAACTTTGACTGAAATGCAATGTTTTCTTTGGAAAATTATCCTGCAATAAATAACCTTCAGAGTGTCAACAAGCACCTGCTGATGAATACATGTTGGGCGACAGATGATAAATGATGGATGCTGGTCCATACCATACATAAGTTCAATAGCTGGCCTTACAGCCAAGACAATTTCACTCAATGGCAATTATTTCCACTTATGGCCACATTTTAATTCTGAATCAACAAAATATTACACAAAGTCTTTTTAGCAAAAGCCTTATTCTGATATGACAGTTAATTTGGGAGGATGATGAGAATGTTTTTCAATGCTGTCCACAATGGCAGCCATTCTAAACATCAAATGGGCACCATTTTAAATTAATGTCAATATGACTCTCCATTTAGGAGGAATAGTGATAAGAGTTTCAAGATGGCCACTGTGGTGGCCATGCTGAACCTCAGGTCAGTGCCATCTTCATTTAGGACCAACTTGACATAATAAGTCTTTAACTGAAAACCCCATATCAGTCACACATTCCATTCAGGATGAGTAGCAGTAATATGATTTTCAAGATATTTGCTGTGGTGGCTATATTAGACTCTGCTCAACACCATTTATATTTAGAACCAACTAGACATCATAAGAAGTCTTTTCGTAAACACCTCGTGTTGACCATCAAATCAGGAGGAGTAGTGATAACAATAACAAGATTTTTTTTTTAATGGCTGATGTGGTAGCCACATTAGACATCAGACTGGCACCATATTCATTTATGACCAACTAGACATCATAAGAAGTCTTTGTACACTGTTTGGTGGCCATACTGGCTTTCATATTAGTACCATTTTCATTGGACATCATAAGTCTCTCAGTGAAAACTCCACATCAATATGACTTTCTTTTCAGAAGGAGTTGCAGTAACAAGATTTTCAAGATGGGTGTCATAGTAGCCATGCTGGATGTCAGATCAGCACCATTTTCATTAGGACTGGACATCATAAAAACTCCTTTGTGAAAACACCATGCTGAACTGACCATTCATTCCAGAGTAGCTATAGCAAGATTTTCAAGATGGCTGCCATGGTAGACATACTGGATGTCCGAGCAGCACCATTTTCATTTTGGACCAGTTAGATATCATATTAAGTATTTTAGTGAAATAGTGGCAAAGGTACTGATTTTGCATTGTGTGTTTCATGCAAAAGTGGATATTAACATTGTATAAAAGTTTAATGTAGTAGCATTTTACAGCACCTCAGCACTACACTGGCTATTATGGTGTCAACTAAAGGTAAAGTTCTGAAAAATGTAAAAATGTACTGCACACAAATTTGGGAAGACAAATCCTTCCAAATAAACAAAAGATAATGGTAACACAGATAAAATCCTTAAAACATACAGTCAAAATTTATTATATGCTTTGCATTCCCTACAAATGACTGATATTTTCTCTGAGGTCAAAATACTTTTGCCTTGCAGGGGAAGAAATTATATCACTAGGCCTAGGCAGACAACATTATGCATTGGAACAATGATTCTTCCTTAAGACAAACACACTCAATTTAAAGACCTTATCTGAGACTGAATCAAAAGCTCAGTGTCACTATGACATTCAGGTATTGATATGCAGAGGACATTCTCCATTAATTAAAAAACACTGAGTGATTCATTAGGGAAATCTGGACCAGAAAACTACTGACAGCTTGTTAAGTGAAAGCTTAATTATTAAAATCACATAGAATGTTGTTAGTGGTCACCAGGCAGTGAGCTTTTGAAGAACACTAAAATTTTATCAAAACTTGGTTCATGTTCAAAATCTGCTGTTTTATTTTAATATGAAAATACATTTTGTGACAAAAATTGCACTTGTTATGTTTTCAGTCTTCTTAAAACACAAAAAATGTGTAGATAAAACTCCAACTAATTTAGAAGTCAACCTTCTGATCAAAATTGTGAAATGTTCTGATTTTAAGTCTTGGGTTTTTTATATTGTGACAATTGTCACACATACATGTATGCGATGATCTTTATCTCTGAATGATAGATCGTGGAGTCTAGTGCAACAAAATGCACACAAACCAATAAAATTATTGATGTTATTGGATTGGATTGCCCTTTAATTGTGTAAAAAATCTATGTTCCAAAATGGTTAGATACATGTACTGTCGATACTTGCTTATAAGACAAGCCCAAATACAAACTGCACAATCCAGATCTGCTGTTGCATAATGCAGTGGCAGGTAAGGTTCTGCACAGTTTGCTAAGAGTAATCAGCAGAACAAACAACATAGACCCTTATCTGCAGGTGCACTATGATATGGCAGATCAGGATTTTGAACAAGGCTGATGAATGTTCTAAACATCTTTCTTCCATTCTTTAATATCTCTACTCTATGTCCTCTACTATTGGAACACATAAATGATGTGTCAAGCATGTACTATAAGTGAGAGCCAAATATGTCACAATTTCAATAAAAGGTCAAACACTTTACAGTGACTGATAAGCAAACAGAATCAAGGCAATATTGTATATTCAATATTACTGAAAAATTGACAGCCCAATGTTGTCCTTCCTTCTGACCTTATTGCAAAGCAAACATGATAAACTAATCAACCATTCAAACAAAGACAACTATATCTACAATATACAAAAAGTGTACAGATGATTTTCCACTCATATATGTGCAGCATCCACTAAAGTACACCCCACAACACAATGAAATCTCCTCAATTTACAGAGTCAGGCCCAGGTTACACTATACTGTTGGTAACAGACTTAATTGATTTATCACCCATGATGTTACCATCTATTGTTGTTGTTGTTTTGCGGTTTACTGTATTTACTCAGTGCAAGAAAAGCTATACATGGCAGCCAATAGCAGCCAGTAAAGCTGGTGGAGGAAGAACCCAGGAAAGCCCTGGTAAAAGTCACCAACCCACAGGAAGCAACTGGCAAACTTTCTCACAATAATTACCCACAATGACAAAGTCCAAGACTCAAACCCATGTGGACTGAGGTGAGATGGCAATGATTGGTACAGGCAAGTGCTTTAGGCCATCTGGACACATGGAGCCCCCATTAGCATCTGTAGTAAGCCCTTTAAGGTTATAGAGGTAATGCACAAATTGACCAGCTGAAATCCATTCTTAATTTAAATGGAACTGATCAGCTGAGTTACAACTGGTGAGGGAAGTATATCTAGAGACAGAAGACTTCACCAGCATTATTCACTAATTTACACTCAACAGCACATTCCACTAGCAGATGCGATACATGGTCAATACACTTTGATTTTGTACTGTATGAACACAGCAAATAAATAGTCACACATATCACTTATTTAAAAGCATAATAATCACACGAAAGGGGAATTTTATGTCATCTTTGTGTGGATATTGTGATACCATTTATTTCTTTGAATGGATGCATGACTGTCCGTCTGGCTGGCTTAATTATATTCCCTCCTTAATCATTGGGTGTAAATTCACCAGCCCTGGTACAGTGCATTATTAGTTAGCTTATCAATGTGCAAGAGGGGATATCTGTTTTTTGTTTCTTTTAGAGTCCTAATTACAGGGAATTAGGAATTAGAAAATGTGGGAAAACACCAACATGCAAGCAGGCTTATCATTATCATCTGAAATAGCCAATTAAAACTAAAAAGTACAAGGTTAAGTCAATGCAACTAACATATACCAATAAATATTACAACACTGACAATATTGACAGCTCGGCAAGAAAAGTAGAGGGTTATTCAGCTACGCATCTTGATCTCCAAGGAGATGAGAAAGGAGACAAGATGCATTAAGGATCAAATGGATCAGACACATAACAAGTAGGCCCTAAGAATGGATACCCAAGGTAACCCTCAGATGGACACTTAGCTGGTAAGTGCAAATGTGGACAACCAAAGATAATCAAGTGAAGAACAGTGATGACCAAACTGGAAGAGATGGGACTTTCCTGGAGATAGGACTTTCCTGGAGCAAGGCACAAGTCAATTTGCTCAAGATCAACCTAGACGTCAGGACATAGTTGCAGCCTTATGTCCCAGACAGTTGCAGCCTTACATCCCAGACAGGATGAAGAGAACTAACTATTCAGCAAGCTGACAATGAAGGCAGGGTCGGTTCAACTATTTATTACTTCCTTGTAAATGTGTGCATTTGGACTGTTGTTTATTCACTGCACATTCCGCATGATTAGAAATTTAAATATCATCCAAATACAGTTAAAACAATTGCACTTAGTCTAACTTTAACAGTCCCCCCCTCTTGTACAGAATAACTTCAACATCTTATTTCTCTATGTTCTTTCTTATTCATTCAGAAATATGTCCTCATTTAAATGTCTCCACTCAAGCCCCCTTTCTTACCGGCGACTCAGATTATCTCTCTCCCATAAGTTAAGGAAATTATTAACAAAACTACACATTCTATGCAACAGGGGGCAGCAACCATGCATGCACCAGAGAATATTATTATGCATCTTTACCGAACACGGGTCACTGATCAACTTTTTCCCACAACAACCATTACCAGTAGCAACTGTCCACTGTTCAACTATCTTGAATGAAGCTGGAAAACAGATCCAATCAGACTTCTTGTTTCATTTACCGAGGAATATAGCTTGGAGAAAAAAAACAGTGAAAGCCTCCAATGTCGACTACACATGTTGCATGTATCTTTCTCCAATTTAATTTCTCCAATTTTAAATCTTTCACACACATTTTTCTTTCGAGTCATGATGTGTTACCACTACTTAAGCCACCATACTGAATACCTAATAGGTCAAAAATCAAAGTTCTCTGATTGGTCCATTGATTTCACTTGCAAAGATCAGCAACTTTCATCCACAAGACGTAAAATCTTCAAAACACTTTGTCAGCTATCAACATTGCCATAAGTGTCAGTGAAGAATGAAGTGGATCAACATACCCTGGCTAGGAAAGATGATTATTATGCTGCATAACAACACATACTTAATGCTTCGCCATTATATCCACCCTATGGCTCCACATCGCAATATTTTCCTACTCGATCTATGTCGCCATACCACCCACATTACATATTTCATAATACATCCTCACATCAATGCATGGAAATATTTGAATATTTTTATCAAAATCAATAAGCCTGTACATTTTTTACTGCATGCATGAAATTTTACATTGATTGCAGGAAAAAGTAAGATGGATGGATGGATGGATGGATACATACATACATACATACATACATACATACATACATACATACATAGACAGACAGACATAAGATAGATAGATAAGCAATTCTTGCAAAAGAAGTAAAAGGGAGAAACAGAAACAATTGATCATGTAACCGAAATAAATAAACAAATAAATACATACAACAAAATTATAATACAAAAAACAATAACTAGGAATGAACAATGCCATGTCTTTGTTTATGAATACGTCAGTAAATAACTGCAAGGACAAATCAAATTTTTAAAGCAAATTATTAACTATGAGCATACAAAGCTTACTAGTATCGCAGTAAGATGGAAATTATGAAAATATTTTTCTGTTTTTGAATTATACTGATTAATTTTCCACTGCTCTTCACATTTTCCACATCTTTTACCATCCATATAAATGCTGTGACCATCATCTGGGTTGACCATAACTGGCCTAAAGTCAGCAAATTGCTCTTGTTTCTTTTTTTTTAATAACAAAAACTTATGATCACGCTTTATTCTAGTATTGATCATTCACAGTATTTACCTCTGCTTTACAAAGTAACATTTATAAAGTCAAATCTAAGAAAGTGACAGACATTGTTTTCTACTGTGGGTTTCTCTATACAAATTTTAATGGATTTAAGTCATGTTTTAGAAACTAATGTTGTTCCAAACATAGAGCATAAATATAGACACAAAACAATTTATTACAGATTTTAAAATTTAGAAGTCATGTCTTAGCAGAAGAGAATATAGGTTCATATATATGTGAGTCATTCAAAGACATATGATATTAATCACAAAATACAGGAAAGTACACAATTTCTAATGGCTATCAACTACAAGTTTACCATAAAAATTAAAAAAGTTAAGCTGAAATATGTTGACATGCAAATATAAGAGTTTGGCTCAAATCTGCCATAAAATGATGGACTGAGAGACCTCAGACCACAGACTGCTCCCCTCGAGCAGGTCAAAATCAAGACATTCCAACAAATAGCATCAAGTTCAATGGAATGTTTCACAGCTTACTTCATATGAAATGTTACAAACTGTGTTGATAATAAAGAGTATACTGTTATATATATTTAATTTGCATTGTGTATTTGACCTTTGTCCATAATTTAGGGTAGTAGTTGGGCCCATACTTAACTAATGTCTGGGTTTTTTTAACAACATATTACATAGCTAATTCTTGGCTGTGATTTTAGACTATACATTATTATTATTTGGAGGTAAACATGTTTACCGGATCAAAATTCAGGACTCTGCTATTCCCCTGGGAAAAAAACATAGTGATCTTGACCTTTCCCAGGTAGCTTTCTAAAATTTAAGTAAACAGACCTGACCTTGTTTACTAATTTGATGGAAAATTCCATTAAGAAGACAAAGTATTTTCAGAACATGATTATTACAAGATAGGTCAGGTGGAGAGGTATATAAAGTTGTTTACTTTAAAATTACTTATTCCATATCTTAACATAAGTCTTAGTGGAATCAATTCAAGTTGTGTTTCGGTTAATATTTGAGAGAATTTATTTATTTAAATTATTCATGGAATTCCAAAGTGCTTACTGATACTTTTACGACTAAATTGCTATTCTGGATAATATCATGAATTCATTCAAGGATATTGTGGAATATATCCGTGTGATACATCAATACTTTTGGCACATTAGTACATTTGAAGCTAGTGGTACATCAGCATAGTCAAGATTTCATTTGGAAAACAACTAGAATTCATTTGGAATACTCTATACTTCTTGACTTGGGATAGAACTTTTAAGACTATTCAGGATTCAATACTGTAAGTTCTTTTTAAATTTTCACTTCATATTCTAGGGAAACAATATATTTGTTGAATTTTACAAAATTTCTTGGTTTTTGCCCTTTTCTATTACTTAGTTTTAGACAACAGAGTCATCACAAGACTTCAAAATTTACAAAACTCGATAGAACGATATTGCTATTGAACAAACACAGTGATAAGTAAAGTGACATCTAGTTACATATCATTCAGTCTTTCTGCAGTATTAATACACAAAAATGAGCTGATTAACCCTTGTTGAGACTTTCATAATTTTGTACACTAGGGCTAGCCAGTGTGTGCAGAAAGTTTCCAAGTTCTATCAGTTATAGTAAGTAACAAATGTACAATAATGTCACATAACATATGCCAAAAATAATTGTGGTCTGAGGCCTGATATTACTGAGCTTAGTAAAAAATGAGTTTCAAATTTTCAAGTTTCACATCATGCCCAAGTCAGATGAAACCTAGATCAGGTACTGCCAGTGTATCTTTCATGACCCCATTAGTATACCTGTGTAAACTGACCTAGTTTTGCAGTCATCAACACTGATACTGATAAAGAGTTGGAACTTTGCCAAGCCCCATTTTCACTAACTTCCAAAATTTCTGCTCAATTGAGAATTCACATTTTTTTTCGCTTATGATACATCAGACAATATAAATTTGTGTCAAATGTGAAAACAGTGGAAAGAACATAAAGTCACTTTTCAAATATTTACTAAATAGAAACTGTTCTAATATTAAACAAGAGTCCATTGAAGGAACTGAAGCTCTAAAGTCCAAAAATTATTTTCAGAAATTCAACATAAGACCATTTCTTCCTATTAACTGCCGAGTGCTGAAACCATTCCTGGCATTCTTCAGCAATGAAAAGATTTTTTCAAATTTTTCATCCATGCAGGAGAAATAGGAACAACAAGATTTTTTAAACCAGCCATTATGGCAGTCATATAGGATATACGGTTAGCACCATTTTTATTTACGACCATACTGTGGTGGCTATATTAGATGCCTGAGCAGCATTATTTTGATTTTGGACCAATCAGACCATGGGACAAATGTGTGTGTCAAGTTCCATAGTGATCTGCCATGTAATTTAGATGGAGTAGCGATAATAAACTTGTTCTAACAGATGGAAAGATGATGGACAGAAGACCCTCCCATAAGCTTTTCCAGTCTATGACCTAAAGAGACAAAAACAACTAAAGGAAATGCTCAAAATTTCATTGGTGATAAGGCAAGATTACTATAAGGAAAATTCAAGATTTTATTACTGTATTTTAATTTCCAATGCCTGCTAAATGTTCTACAAAAAGCTAATTGAAGGGTAGGTAATTCATTTTAGTGATGTAATACCTACCTGTAACTATTACCTTGCTTACCTTTTCCAACACTGATTACCAACATTAGAAAATTCCATTCTCCCATTTGATGGAAAGTTCCAGTATGTTGAGAACAGAAAGAACACAGACCCAGTCTGACCTCCACATCATGCATAGCCCAATGGGCAGTAAATGTTCTCATTTTAATAGCAGCAATACATTACCCATCACTATTGCTTTGCTGCATTTGCCAATGCTGTAGAAGGCTAGTGGCCTAAAACACTGGTAGAAAAATGATATACCCATCTTTATCATAGGAGTGTTCACTATATATTGTAAGCTGGCAGCAATCAGGCCACTATTTGTGACACAAGTGTCCAATAAAACCTCTGGAATGAGGGCTAGCCAAGTGCTCTGAAGAAGAATGCATGCTCGCAACTCTAAAGGGCCGCCCCCCTCCATTTCCTTCTGGAAAGAGGGGCCCACAAACTTCCTCCATGGATCCTTTTGGCTGCATCATCTACCTAAAGTTGGGCAAAAAGGAGGCTTAAAATGAGGTTGCTTCTTGGACTGTAGAGACCGCATGCTCCTAAAGAATTAAAAAGGCCTCCAATGGCAGTCAGTATGTTCTTACTGTGGTCCAGGGGGCCCTGAGTAGCCGAGTGGTCTAAAGTGTTCTCTGTTATGGATCATTGTCATCTCACCTCTGCGTGGGTTCAAGTCTCGGATTCAGCCAATGTGGGTATGTGAGAAAGCTTGCCAGTAGCTTGTCATGGGTCGGTGGTTCTTTCCAGGGTTTTCCTGGGTTCTTCCTCCACCATTAATACTGGCCGCCATGTTTAGCCTATTGTGTGCTGAAAAATGGCACTTGTTGTTGTTGTTGTTGTAGTGTTTAACGCCATTTTTCAGCACACGATAGGCCATACATGGCGGCCAGTATTAATGGTGGAGGAAGAACCCAGGAAATCCCCAGAAAGAACCACCGACCCACGAGAAGCTACTGGCATGCTTTCTCACATACCCACATTGGCCGAATCCGAGACTCGAACCTACGCAGACAGAGGTGAGATGGCAGTGATCCATAACGGAGAGCGCGTTAGACCACTCGGCCACTCGGGGCCCCGAAAAATGGCACTAAACCCTACTACAACAACAACAACAACAACTGTGGTCAAGTAAGACCTTTGATGTGTCCAGAGCAACATCCTTGATGAGGTGGGGCAACTCTGCCGATAGTGGACAAAGCATGCCTCAATGTCATGGCAACTGCCTCAAGCAAGCACTTGAGTGCAACTGGAGATAACAAATCCTACTTACGAAGGATGAAGAAGGCTGCTGAAATGACTGACATATGTAACTATAGTGATGGACATCCTAGTTCCAGAGCCGTCAGTGCCTTAAATGAAACAGAACCCCAGGTCCCCATTGAAATCACACTTCCAATTACCGGTCAATGACAAGTAAGGTAACTCTGATCCGATGAATGAAGGTGCCCTCCTCAGAACTTAACAAGTCTGACTGCTGCTCTACCCTATCAGGGTGGCATGATCTGCTCACTGCCTTTGAGCTTCAAGATGGTACAGTTCCCTCCTCATTGGGGGAGGGGCATGATTCACTCTCCGTCCTAGTATTCCCTCCATTTTAAAAACCATTGGATCAGACCCTAAACAGCACTGATCATGTCAATCAGCCATCAGGGATCCTAGGGCCTTCTGATTTTTGTCCAAAGAGAAAGATAGCATGCATTCCTGAGATTGAAAAGTTTTCTTCTGACCCTCTATGGGTCAAAAGAAGGATCCAAACCCTCATGTGGTCAAGGATTCTTCTTCTTTTGAGTCCCAAGGGACTCAGAGAAGGATCCTATACCCTCCTGGAATCAAGGAGATAAGGACAAAAAAGAGCCTTTCTTCCTCCTTTAATTTGTGCACCTACTCTTGACAAGGTCCCAAACCTAGTCAAACCAAAGACAACAAAATGGAGAGCAGTCCCTTCATGCAAATTAATAAGTAAAAGGCTGATGGGGGGGGGGTGTCCAATGAAGCCTTCTTATACCCACAATTCCCCAGTGTAACATTTTATTATTCCTACTAAGGAAAACTTCCAGAATAAAGGATATGATGATAATAAATGGTATTAGCCCTCCAAAGATCATCTTATCATCATATAATACTGTTCAATGTACCATCTTGTTATACTATGCAAACAAAGGTATATATAGATATGGCAGATGTGAAGGGGAAGGCCATGCTTACCAGTACCCTAAAACATCCAAAATAAATTGATGATATGGGACCATGTGAATACCATTAGAAATAGGTAAATGTCTACCCTATCAGTCTGTAAGAACAGGAAGGGCAAAGAAGGATAAAGTCCACAAGATAAACACAAGACAATACAAATAAATACCTCAAATCCAACAAGAAAGCTAACAATCAATCCACAATGGATTGAGGGTATTATTACTCGAAAAACATGTAAACAGATTAGTATGCCACCAAGCATCATAGACAATTTTTCCAAGAGCAATTTAGACACAACAATGGCATCAAAGAATTGAGGATTGCAGCTGCACATGGGCCTATGATGTGGGGGGGGGGGGAGGGTCAGACTGGGTCTGTGTTTTTATCTGTTGTAGACATTCTAGAACTTTCCATCTCATAGAAGGATGTAATTTTCTAATTTGGATGAGGGTAAATCCACGTAAAACAGTTATGCCTCGCAATAGTGATAGATGTGTTTTTGCTATGAAGATAATTTTAACCAACCAAGCATTGAAAAAGAACAAATTGTATATGTTGTGTAAAAAAGGGGACAGGTAATAAGGGTTCAAGCAGAAAACTGGTGACTTGTTTACAATTTAGCTCCTTTTTCAACACTAGGTCTTAAATTATGTAACAAAAGAAAGTAAATCAATAAACAATTTAATTCCCTAGAATACAAAGTGAAAATCCATGAAACACTTACAGTATTGTGAATTAAATCCCAAATAATACTAAATGTCCTATTACAAGTCCAAAAGAATAGAATGTTCAGAATAAATTCCAATAATCTTCAATGTCCTCATGTACCACAATGATACATGTATAATCCAGAATGTCTTTGTATGAGTATCCAATAATCCCAAAGTGGTATTTTAGTCCAAAACATCAATTAGCACTTTGTAATTCTAATGAATAATTTAAATAAAATATTCCTCTATAATAACATTTTAAGACAACTACAAAACTCTGATCCCTAAAAATGAAATTTAACAGGAGTTAATTTTATTTACCAGATCAGCTATATACATGTATACACATACCTACTTGACCTATGATGCATTAGATTGTTCTAGAATTTCCAAGATGTGAATCACATCTAATGAAAAATTCCATCAAATTGTAAACAAGCTCTCTTCCAGAACATTCTAAGTTTGCAAACAAGGTTAGGCATTGAACTCAAATGTTAATAAACATCTTTTAAAAATATGACAAAAGCCAGATAGGCAAATGTTCCAATCTAAATAAAATCAGATCTCCACTGTCTTATCTGAAGATCTGACAGCAACCACTTAAGGATCATGTTCTAGTGACCTATGTTATTACCATAATCACTAATTTTATCAGTCAATCAGATATAGTCTTATACCTTCATATTTAGGAGACTAAGTGGTATGGCTGAAAAGCATCAATGAGTGCAGAATGACTTTATTCACTTTTAAATTTCTGAAAGCTGCATTTCTATTGGTTAATTCAAAAGATCACCAGAACATGGCCCCATAGCTGTCATTGTCAGATCTTCATGCAGGACAGTGATCTGATATTAATCAGACTGGCAAAAACTCTATTTTCACAACCCTCAACCATGGACAAAAATTAAGCACACAATCCAACTTAAATATAGGAATCAATAGGTACATCTAGAATTGGTAAGATTACAAAATTTTGGCTGACCATAGTGTACAGTGCAAACGACCATTTTTGCATGTCTATTTTGAACAAAAATTAGACTGTCTAGGTGAGTATACCAAGCAGAAATCAGAAGAAACACCAACCCATGGGAAGCTACTAGCAATCTTTCTCTCATACTGACACTGGCCGAGCCTGAGACTCAAACCCAAGCAGACAGAGGTGAGATGGCAGTAGTAAGTAAAGAAGAGCAACTGAGATCAAACTTTATCAATGTCAACCCTATACTCACGGCTGATCCAAATTATCAGCCAATCAAAATACTTCAAACAACCCCATACTCATGGCTGATCCAACTTATCAGCCAATCAAAATGCTTCAAACAAACAAATCCAACATGATTCATCAGAAGTGCTTTAAACAACCTTGTTATATTGTACTTACCCAACACAGACATTAATTGGTGGATTAGTGTTTCATTTCAATCCACAGAGTCAATGCAAAAAATGAAATTATAACTAAAGATGCTTTATCAACATAAGTGTCAGTTTCCTTTATGAGCTAATTAAATTACAGTAACAAGTCTTTAATGTCTTAAGCTGATTATACAGAGGACTGATTTCAATGTCCGGTATTGCATTGGAAGCAAAATGATTAAGCTAAAAGCAAATTCACTGCAAATACAAAATCAATGCCAAGCAAAACTTAAGAGGTTACGACACCAATCGGAAAAATAGCAATATTCCACTGAGTAGTCAAGTGTCAAATTAAACAAGCTAGGCTTCATAAATATGTGTACAAAGGGGTCGTCCATTAATTATGTCAACAAAATGGGGGGAGGGGGTTTGAAGAAGTTTGACAATTGTTGACATGGGGGAGGGGGGAGTTCAAGATAAATTGACATCAACAATGTTATTTTTTACAATAAATTTAATAAATCAAAAAATAGGAAATTAGTCAGTGCATTGGTATGGCACACACTCGCTCGCCCGTCAACAGCCCACCAGTTTAATCCTAATCGGTTGAGCTCTTGCCAAGGAAGTCATAGTCTTGCATCATCATATTTTGTTTTTATTCAATGTAGATTGTAGACTGCAGACAGATTTTTAAGGGAAGCTGTTACTAGATTCAAAGACGGCACTGAGCCATAAAAATCTGTTAAACAAGTAAAAAAAAATGTATTAAAATTTATTTGTAGACCTTTTAATTTCCATAATTCTATTTTTAGCATAAAAGCCAGCCGTATAAAATATTGTAGTTTGTAGGGGGGTAACATTTTATTAGGGGGGTCACTGAAAGTTTGACAGTTGTTGACAAGGGAGGGAGGGGGGTAAATAATTGCCTAAAAATTGTTGACATAATTAATGGATGTCCCCATACAATAAAACGTTTGGCAAGCTGCAAAGGAGGCAAATACAAACACAAGTTAGGTATGTGTGTGATTTGGATTTTTAACGTAGCTTTAACAATTTTTCAGTCATATCGCTATGATGTCTGCAGTGTGTCAGTTTTAGTGATGTCTAGCACTGGGGCATCATGATGAAGACAACTGTAACATGATGACCCACCCTGTCACATTATCCTGACACCAGGCCAACCAGTCCTAACACTAACATCTTAATGCTGAGCACCAAGGGAGGCAGCTGTTAGCACCATTTTTGTAAGTCTTTGGTATGATTCTGCTGGGGATCGAACCCACAACCTCCCACATCACAAGTTAGGTAACAATGTCTATTAAAAACAACTTTACCAAAACAGTCAGCTATTTGGAGTACACGTGTCTTATATATATATATATATATATATATATATATATATATATATATATATATATATACACACACACAAAGGATATTTATTGGACACTTTTTACTGGGATTTCCTGAAACACTTTGTTATAATAAGGTTTCTGTATTCATTAGGCCAAAACAAAAATATGTTTCCTATTGCACTGGTTTTTACCATGGGGGAAAAAATGCTTGGGTTGGCAATGAGAATGGGGATAATCAGCTGACCGGAAACACATGGGGGGTGCTTAAAGCAAGCTACACTGTTTATGCTCAGGGTGACTGAACTTCTTTAAAATGCTGAAGTTTACTAATTTTTGTACACATCAGTTTAGTTTGCTTAACATCTCTTGACATTTATTGACATTTATAGGTTGAATTTTGTAAAACCAGATAAAACCCTGACCTAATTACTTGACCGAAATGCTGACAGAAACAGTCCAAAGTAATGTACCGTATGTACTCACGTATAAGCTGAATAATGTATGAAAAAATAAAGGCCTGGAAGGGGGGGGGAGGGTCGGCTTATCCACGGATCAATGTCTAAACTTGACATTTTTTACGTCTTTTTGTTGACTACTGTAATGGCTATAAATCTTGGGACACGAAAAATAATTTTTTCCAAGTCCTAAGACATAGGCATGTAAAAAAAGTAACTTTCGGTGACCCGACAATTATTAAACTGTTATAAAGGACTATGATTGATTTTTTAAATTATTTTGCATGTTCATGTTTTCTGATTTCTCCAACACAAAGTTAACTAATGGTAAATACAGACTTCGTAATTCGCGGGCCAGTTGAGTTTACCAGGGAGACCATGCTGAACTATACTGTACAGTATTTACAGTGTAAAGCGTGCATAGCGTCATTTAAATCCTTACTTATTCCCAAACATATTAAATGAAGAGTTTGCTTTATTCATTGTTTCGACCAAACTGCATTCTTCCAGATAACATTTCAGCTAGTCCTTAATAACTGTTTCATTTACGTTGAACCACGCGCTCACGAGTTACTCATTTTCAATGATATAAGCGATCCTACAAATTGAGGTAATATTTTTAAAAAGGTTCGCACGTTTAACTGTACAAGGCACATAGCCATCACAATTTACATGTTCACGAAGAGTGGTAATAATAAAGGCTAAAATTCTCATATAGATCAACATCAATCAATTTTAGTTTTGTGTTTTAACTGAACAAACATCATAACTTTCCACACAATGGAAAGCTTGATGTTTCAGCATCTCATATGTTGATAGTCGGCGAATTTGTCTTTCGTTTTGCGACAGCAGTACAGGCCAGTTAATCATTAAAACCCTGAAACTGGATTGTGATGAGGGAATTTTGACCGGTAACTATACCAGTACACTGATATGAATTTTTGCCTTTTATTCCATAATATTAGCATAATTACCATAGTTTTGTAAAACGGGATGTAAGGCATACCTATGAACTTTTCAAAAGCCAAGTATGGAGACTTTCGTGGCATTTTTAAAGCCTTGTTTTCACTCAATATTGATTGATCTTCCTGGTCCAACATGCGTGAAATTCGCAAAAAGACTCGCCGTTTCTTCCTGTGACATGCCTATTTTCCCCCAGGACATGCCTATTTTAATATTCTGTCAGATGTGACCAAACTACACAATAGCTAAAGATGTTACACAAGCAAGAAAGCCAGTGTGACTAATTAAAAGTTAATCCTTATCCATGCAACTATTTTGTGAAAACGATTGACCTTCCGTCATAATTCAAAGAAACCACGTGTGTTACGTAAGCACCAGCGATTGATTGGCAAATAAAGGATTCCCAATTTTGTTGAACAAAAGGTACCAAAATAGCCAGCCTCATTGTACCGTACATGTGGCAACTATTTTCCCCTCTTTGTATATCCAACCTTATTCCCTTATTGTCAACTCATATAGCGGTTAGTATTGTTGATTATAAAACACGTATTATGAATTAGTTTTTTGAGGACACATTTCCTGCGTGGTATGTATTTTCATTCCTTCTTTTAATTTAACGATGGTAGTTAACATTGGTATATACGGTGTAAAATGCCAGGTGTTCACTCGTGCAAGTTTCTTTCGTAGGAACGGTGCTACAGCATATGGAGTTACAGCTGTGTAATGATCATTCTTGGGATTGAAATTAATTGTGGACGATTTTATTGTTTTGGTTTACTTTTTTGTACTCTGGTTTATTTTTTTAATTTTTGGATTGTTGTAGAGGTAAAAAAAAAATCATTAATTTACGTGAATAATGTTTAAACTTAACATTCTATTTAGTGAAGAAGCGACTTCTTTATAGTAATTATTTTGTCACAACAATAATTCACAGGTGATACAACAGAACATGTAGGACTTTTCTTGATGAGAAGAAATGATAATCGAAGACAATGTAATAATCGGGAGTTCTCTATAAAAATCGGAATATATTATGCAATCGGGAGGTAAGCCTACCCCAAAAATCGGGAGGTTTATTTTTCCACCGGCGTAAAAGTTGACAGGTATGGTGTAAGGTCATTTACATCAAAGCAAACTACAACTTAGCTTTTAGGGTATTAGCATCAAACCATACTGTTTGTTCGTTGTGTTGTCATACTGGGATTACATTTTAATGAGTTAGGTATTTACAGTTTCCAAGCAAGGTAAAATCATAATTACCGGTGCATTGATATAAAATGTCCAATGCAATAATGCATAAACAAACAATAATCGAGTCAAAAGTGAGAGGTAGTGTTACAGCAGCTCGCGATTGCTAAATTCTTGTCATCGTTTGATCAAATTATACACAAATCTAAATTTGGCAGAAACAATAAGAAAACAGAAAATTAAGTAAATTACTTTTCAAAGAAGTTTATACCACTTTTTTATAATCATGCATGCCAACCTCGAGATAAGTTATACATGTACATTTTTTAAATATAAGTTTGCTTAAATAAATGCATTTAGAACTTATCTCGTGCATCTTGAGATGTCTCGGAGTTGTAGGTTGGCTTATACGCGGGTCATGCACTTTTTAATGTTTATATCTTTTCAGCTTGGGGATCGGCTTATACGCGAACAGGGTTATACGCGAGTATATACGGTATTTCCTTTTCATAGCCCGATTAATAAACATTAATTTTTTTCAAAACTATACGCATAATAGACCGACATATCGCGAGTCACAAAAACACATGGGTGATATCCGGCGTGTCCAAAATTAATATTATTTTGAACAGAATATTCCGGTGACAATTGCCTCTTTTCAAAAGATAAGCATTGCAGTATTTTATTTTCGTCAATCGGTCGAATTCGGTATGCGTTTTGCTTCAATATTGGTGACGGAAACCTTAGGTGCACAGAAATGCCCGACATCACTGTAGTCAGTTTCTAAAATCTTTAGTAATTTTTCCCTTTAAATAAGACGTTGCAAACACATTACATCCTATTCATTGTTGGTTCTTTTCCACATAATAGCTTATTTTTTTATAAAACGTTAAACTTTACTATTTTATTTACAAGATCGGTTTAGTTTGCTTAATATGTCTTGCCATATATTGGCATTGTTACGTTGAATTTTGTAAAACTTGCTATAAACCTGGCCTAATTACTCGACTGAACTGTAGACAGAAACAGCCCAAAGTAATGTATTTCATTTCTATAGCCCGCTGGATAAACGTGACATCTTTTCAAAGCTATGCGCAGAATAGGCCGACATATCGCGAGTCATGAAAACACGGGGGTGGTATCCCGTGTGTCCAAAATTAATATTATTTTTAACAGAATATTTTGGGGACAATTACCACGTTTCAAATGGTAAGCATTGCAGTATTTTATTTTCGTCAACTGGTCGAATTCGGTATGCGTTTTGCTTCAATATTGGCGACGGAAACCTTAGGTGCACAGAAATACCCGGCAACATTGTATGTCATTTTACTTCTATGTCATCAGTAGCATAAGGTCAACCAGAAGCTGTAATGTGACTCCTTGAAAGTGGTGATTGGGTCAGTTTATATCCCTGTAGTAAGCCGATTATCCTCTTACCCTTGCCACCCCATTTTTGATATTTGGGCATTTACCTAAATGTCCAAATATCACAAACGGGGTGGCAAGGGTCAGAGGAAAATCGCACTATCCCTGTAGGCCACTGACTGAAAATCCTACTAGACCGCCAATTTGGACTATAGTAAATATTTATTGCAAGTAACAACATTATTTCCATGATTTTACAAAGTAAGTTTCAGAAATTCCATGATAAGAGAATTGAAGAATTTACGTTAATTAAGGTCGGAGAAAAAGAAATTACCTACTAGAATGTGTGTATTGCGTAACACGTGCCTATAAATAGACTACTTTGACCAGCTGACAAGCTGAACAGGTAGTTACTATGGAATAATCACTATTCATTAAGAATAATGAGATAAATAATAATTAACTTTCATTTACAAAGGTGATGTAGTTATAGCCAAATATCAAATATAATAAGCTCATTCATATAGAAATATATAACGCACTAAACGTTAAAGGTTTCGTAACATAACTCAATAATGGGGTCAAGCTTGTATCTTAAATGATTTCACACTTCTATGTACAATAACGGATGTACATTTATGCCATGTTGATTAGATGCTTATAAAATACTACCATATTCATATAATTAAGCATTTGTTAATTTTACGTAAGCTACAAAACCAGAATTCGTTCATTTTAAATCGTAGAAAAATCTTACCGTATATTGTCCCCGACCTTGACCGTATGAACTGAGTTATTTCCCTTCGATTATATACATAACACGGCACGCGTTTGACCTAGATTAGTAAGAAACAGTGCCAATGCACTTGACTAATTGTGTGATGTAGGAAGTTTCTGGCTTGGAGTATACGTCTCTGTAAAAATGTGAAACTTACATCATTTTTTTTATTTTTTTATTTATCTTTGTTTATGCTTATGTAATAAATATTAAAATTCGAAGCAGGTCACTAGCCATAAAATCATGCTTCATGTGCCTTTTTTTTTTTTTTTTTTTTTGGGACATCCAAGCATTAAAGTATTAATCGGATTCAAATAAGATCCAGGGATCACACTTCGTTGTAACATTCGATTAACGTATGTCTGATTGCAGGCCTTAATATATGTGAGCTAAGCTTCAGTGTAGGACTTCTGGAGTTGAATGCAGAAACGGTCCTAGGATGTGCAGGGCCCAAGGCATCAAGCGATGAGCGGAGCCCCAAGCAAAAAAAAAACAAAAAAAAATGCATTGCGGAGTTGATTTCCGTCAGTAGCGCGGGGCCCCTGAAAGCGCAGGGCCCATGGTTGAATGTGCGAAACTTTGTTTAAAGACATTCGTCAAAAGATGACAACAATATTACACAAACATAGATTTACGGACATAAATCTATCACACAAACCAATAGAATAAAATGTTTTAGGCAAGAGAGAATAGATATCTTTCGAGGCAGTTGAGAGGCATTGAAAAGGGCCTTTGGGTTCTTCTTCTTTTTCTATTTTCTCCAGTTCTTCCACAATCTCATCACTTTATCTATTATTCCTTTTTTCTTTTTCTTCTTTTCATTCTCTGGTATCCGGTCAGGATGACCCATTGATCTGAACCTTTCCTGTACCTTTATCCAATTTTCATGATGATGATGATGATAAAATTTATGTTGCCTATGCAACTAGTGCTTTCGCGACCGGTTAAGTCCTGAAGGTCAGGATTCTTAATTGGTCGGGGACGTGGGTATGTTGCCACCACAGCCCCGGTTTTATGTGCAAATGTCGGACTCCTTGATTTTGGACACGTCTAGTCGAGGCAAGGAAGAAAGGCACCCCGGGGACGCAAAAAGCCACAGGAAGGCGGTACGCCCTAAACGTTGAAGCGCGTATGATCAAATTTTAGTCCAGTTTTGCTAGTGGACAATTACTTTCCCAACAGTGTGTGAGCCACCTGTGTAATTTTCCAAATTTTTTTTTTATTTGTATAATTTCCTTTACTATTTTGACACAAAGTTAGAATTTTGTGTACCTTTAATTTTGTAAATAGTACTACCAATCAGCTGGGTGTCAGGCACCCTATGTGCATTTTGTGTCATGTTATGTTTACTTTGGTTTTAGATTTTGATGGCGGTAATCAAAGGATCAGATCAGGATTTTGGGGATAGAACTTCTATCAAAGAGGATTCATAAGCCAAAGGAAGAACTTCATATAAGCAGGCTATTTGAAAGTCGATGTCGGTCTTCTTTTTTTTCTTCGTTGTTTTCTTTTCTCCTCTTCTTTCTTCTTTCTGTTGGTCTGATGTTGGAGTAAGGTGCTTAGGTTCCGACTCGACTTTCAGTGTTGTAGGCCGGCCATGATGTTTGCGACTGGTCCATGGGCTGTCATTTCTTGTTTACTTGTTGTGATTTTTGCGAGTACATTGTGCCTCTTAATTTTGTTATTTATAAATGTATTGGTCTGATGGGTAGTGTTGGGATTTGAGTGTTGTGTGTTTAATAATTTGGGGTCTGTGTGTCTTATTTATTTTATTTCCGCCTTGTGCGGTGGGCCTGATGGCAGGGCTTTTGTCACCTAATAGTCTTAATTTTTATGGGGACCTGAGTCTTTCTGGTGTTTGTTTATACATTACCAATCTTTGTTGCCTTGTGCATCTGGGCCTGGTGGCAGCGTTAGCTACCTTATGTACATTATTTTTTCTTGGATGGGTGAGTTGTAGAGTTATTTGTCTAGTTCTTTCGGACCTGTATGGTTAATATTGAATTAATAGCCTGAACACATGCAGCGGAAGGGAGTCTTAATTAAGATTTTTTGTGTTTTTTGTGTTTTGAAAATAAAAAAATATATACATATACACATATATACATATACACACATACCTACAAATACGGGCCCCGAGTGGCCGAGTGGTCTAAAGCGCTCTCCGTTACGGATCACTGCCATCTCACCTCTGTCTGCATCGGTTCGAGTCTCGAATTCAGCCAATGTGGGTATATGTGAGAAAGCTTGCCAGTATCTTCTCGTGGGTCGTTGGTTCTTTCCGGGGTTTTCCGACACGATGTAAATTCACGTGGGCTTCATTCAGTTTAACTAAATTAGCAGTCATCTTCATAGGTTGACGACTCAACAATGGATGGTCAGACTGACTGACTGCCTTTTTATTATTATCGCCTTCACCCATTCGGGCATGTGCGACCCGTTAATTCCCACACCGTGGGATCCTTAGTTGTTCGCTCAGGGGGGATCAGTGACTCATCCCCGTGCACTTTAATGTGAGCACCGCTCACTCATCAGTTTGGTCCAGGCGGGACAACGGAGGAAAGGACCCAAGACTTCACAGGCGACGCTCCACATCCATTGGTATTAATTTTGCCCCCTGTTCGAAATGTGAATTTGGTCGTCTTGACGGAATTTTGAATCCGTGCTTATTGGCTCTCTGTGCTCTGTATGATTTCCTAACTTTATTTTGACATCTGCGTCCCGTCAGTGTTTTGAACTGTAACTAATGTAATTTACATGGCAGTAGTGAATAGGGGAGCAGCAGAGAGGGTGAACAGACCACTTAGGGGAATGGTCACCCTTGTGTTTGACCAAAAAAAAATAGTGACCACTCATAGAGGTCAATTACCACGTCTACGATTATTGTTTGTCCCAAACAGAATTGTAGACGCCCCTCTCTGCTGCTATCAATATTGGGAATCATCATCTGAATCATGGGAATCTTCATCTGTTTCATCTTCATCTGAATCTTCGGAATTTGTTCTATGTTTCAAGTAATATTCAAGTTCTGATGGTGGTTTTTCTATTTTGGGATTTATGTTTTTTCTGTGTTTATAATATATCATCAAACTTCTGTATCGATCTCCACCGCAATTTTTACAAATCTGATATAATCCTCTAACGCCGTTGTTACATCCAACACAACCTCGTGGACCAGCATGAGGATTTTTCGTTATAAGATAATTATGTTTCTTGCAATATTCTCCACGGCATTTTTTATTACAATTGTTAGTGGTTCCTTGACGTAACCACGCACAGTTGTTCATTATATTAATGATATCTGTTTAATTCAATTTAATTTTATCATCACCCCTGTTACCCAAATATTTTATCAATACCCACACGATATCTTGTTCTTGGATCATGTAAATTTATTGTTATAAATCCATGCGGGGTAGCTTGCGCTCGTGAGAAGAAATTTTTGAATTTAATTATATCCATGTCACCACCACACCAAGTTTGATGAATATTTCGCAACGTGTGTGTGTCTACGCCATTAAACACAACTAAAATGTTGCAGTTGTCTCTGATCACCTTCGGAATTTGTGTATATCGTTGAGTAACATAGATCACGTCTGTATTTTTGTGTCTCCCTCGGGAAAATATTCTGGCTGGATTTGATTGTTTATCTAGCATCACATCGTCGTATACAACTAAATTATTAATAAATCCGTCTATGGAATCTACGGATGGTGCTTCATCAATATCGGTTATAAACTCTATAACATCATTATCTTCATCCAGTAATCGCGCGTTTTCATTGAAATCTTTAAGTACATCATAACATCGTTGATCATCAACGGATGGTGCTACTAAATACAACTTATCCCATTTCAACCATCTCATTATCAGATTAAGTAATAATTGCGTCTTACCCGATCCAGATGGTCCTATGATAATCATTCTGATGGAGTTCGGTAGCGCAGGATAATGCTTAACTGGCTCTCGCTGCCGAGTTGCTGAGAAATCAATTATATCCATATATATTATAACATGAATTTATATTGTTTACGCTGTAGAGTTAAAACTCCAACTACTGATTTAGCCACGGTTATAACAAAAAACAAAAAAATAGCATACGGTGGAAAATGTTCTATATGCGGTAGAAAGAAATTTTCGTTTTTACCTAATAAGCGCGGTGGTGATATTGCTAATTTGATGTCAAAGTTTCCAGGTGCTCCATGGGCTAAATACAGTGGAGAAAAACATCTACCAGGATATAATTATTGCGGTCCTGGTACCAGACTTGATATCAGGCTCGATGATCAAGATCAACCAAAACCAGGCGAGGAACCAGTAAACGCTATTGATCGAGCTTGTCATGCTCATGATGTAGCTTATAAAAGTCAAAATCTACAAGATAGGCATATTGCAGATGTAAAATTAATTCATTCATTAAATTCTATAAAAAATAAAAATATTAGAGAATCATTAGCTAATTGGTTAGTAAGATCCTCGATGAAAGGTAAATTAGCGATTGGGGCTGGTAATTAATAATGGAATCAATTTATTATTCACCGAGAGGATACTGGAGAGGCAAAGCAGCAATTGGTAAACTCGCTGATGCAGCGGCGGTTAAACATTCTACTGCTAGCGCGTGGTTGTCCAGGCAGGCAATATGGCAAATTTATCTACCACGTCCTAAACAAATTCAGTACACGTATTTCGATGTCAGTGTTCCTAATGAAGTTCATCAAGCTGATATTCTGTTTTTACCGCATGATACTGTGCGTGGAAAAACGTACAAATACGCGCTAACCGTAGTTGATGTTGCAAGTAGATATAAAGAAGCAGAGCCGCTATCAGCGAAAACATCATCTGAAGTAGCCGATGCGTTTGAACGAATTTATCAACGAGGTGGTGGACCACAAGGTGGTCTACGATGGCCACAGCTACTACAGGTTGATCCTGGTAAGGAATTTCTTGGTCCAGTATCATCGCTGATGAAACAACATAATACCAAAATACGACGAGGTCATACTGCAATTCACCGTGATCAGGCAATTGTTGAGCGATTTAATCGAACACTTGCTGAACGGTTATTTGGATATCAATACGCGAGGGAATTTATTCAGGATAAAAGATCTCGCGAATGGGTGGCAAGATTACCAGGCGTGATAGCTGCATTAAATAATGAAATCACACGAACAACCAACATGAAACCCATTAGCGCGGTCACAAAAAAAAATATACCAACACAACGGAAAGATGCTGGAAAACAAAAAATATTAGGTGATGTTACAGTCAGATATTTATATGAGCCTGGTGAACTTGAAGGTGGTAAAGCGAGAGCAACTGATCCTATTTGGAGTGTTACCACACACAAAATATCTACCGTGACAAGATCCACTGGAAGAAATGTAGGCGTTTCCAGACCTGCAATCTACACATTAGATTCGGCCGCTCCTCAACGTGGATTTACACGTGAACAACTACAAATAATTCCCGCGGATACACAATTACCACCGCGATCACTCCGGTGATTTCGATCACTTAACTAGCACCCAAGGTGCCAGCACCCCGACGTCGATTACACTCAAGACAGGTTAACATGGTATTTTCTCGTGTATGACCGCGACTATTATCTTTTCTATCTACGGTAAATTGTCTTGAATCATTACTCGAATACCGCCATAACATTATACAATTACAACTGGTGCAATGATTGTTCTGCTGCTGTTTTAACTCAATAATAAATTCAACATCAAGATCAAAGTCACGTTTATTTTTTTTGTCAGATTGTTTGTATCCGATTAATTTTTTTCTTATTATATCATCATCGATGATGTTAAATTTATCAACGATTTCAGGAATTATGATTCTACGTAATTGAGATATATTTCTGACCCTCGATACCGCCAAATAAACTAAATTTGACCACTCGATGCGATCGTCTACAATCCAGACTCGTGTATCAGAAATAGTTAATCCCTGAGACGAGTGGATCGTCATGGCGTATCCCAACACCCATGGAGATTTGTCAGCGCGTAATGCATCTTCGACCACACTGATATCAACGGCGACAATATCATTTAATACGAGATTCTGTTTCCTTGACTCTGTCAAGGGTCCTGGAATATCAACATTAATATTCTGTTTTCGTGTATCTGATGGTCTATAACACAACGGTACGGGTAGTTCTGAATATTTTTCTTTATGTAGTTGAAATAACTGTTGTTGTAAAACGTCTCTGATTATTTTTCTACTTGCTACGATCAAATCGTTGGGTCTCCATGAGTTCAAAAAATCACTCATTGAGGTCTCTGAGATCACTCCACGTATTATTTCACACTGAATTTTGTTTGATTGTAATCTGATTAATTTTTTAAACTCCTTCAAATTTGCATCAAGAGCTCTATGATCATCATCTATTTCTTCGTAATAATCAACGAAATTTTTTAACCAATCATGTGGAGATGGTCCAACAAAAGGCGGCGGTTGACCATGATCGCCACACATTATTATGGCGGTATTTTTCGTCAACAACCAATCAAGAAACGTTTTTAATGTATCCAATGAGACCGTACATATCTCATCCCAAATAATTATTTTAGGTATATATTTTTCTCCCATCCGTTCAGGAGTCCATGTATCTCCGCGCCACCGAAAGAAACTATGATACGTACACGATTGTACTTGCCGCTGTTTCATCTCACGTGCAAGTCTATGTGTGGGTGTCAGCACGATTATATCTGAATTTCTAAAAACATTAATCGTTCGAGTTGTTTTGCCGCATCCACCAGGTCCATTGAGATATACTGTCTTATATCTAGTTATTGGATCACTCAACGATGGTGCCTTCGACATTTCTGATATTTTATTACCCTCACGATAAAAATCTCTCATTGGAACAACTGCTGATTCTGTATAATTGTGTAATAGTTCCTTTTTTATTCTCCACGAACCCCATCGTTCATCATTACTTGTAAATTTCATAACAGATTCTAAATATTTACTTGAAATATAAAACGAATCTGTTGCGACTCTGACTGCGGTCTCAGGAAATCTATTAATCATCGATAATAAATTTATAGAAACATAAGCCAACATGGAAGATCTTAGATGAGTATATTGCGGGGATACATCATTTATGTAACTAACGATCGTACCTAATTTTGTTCCGTCGGACAAATAAACACTCTCTCGATTTACAAACGTATTTTTCGCCGTTGTATCAGCAATTATAAAATCGTACTCGGCATCATCTAGAATTAATCGTGCGTGATGTCTTTTATAATCATATGCACCACCTTGAGTAAATTTTCCTATAATTTTTCTACCGAGATCTTTTGCGGTTTTGAGTTTATTAGGAATATCATCTTCGGAAATATCCTTAAACTCGTTAATAACTTCAGAATCTGACATGGGCAACCAAACTTTGGTCTGTGCATGATATGATATAATTGCCTCACTGACCACCAACGATGTCAGTATCGCACAATCTAGCATATATCGCAACAAAACTATAGGTGCCCAACGTTTTTCACAAAAATGTCTGCCAAACCAAACATAACAAATCTTGTGAAGATTTTCGTTAAACTCGAACGATTCAATACAGGCGAATCCAGTCAGATCAAAATCAGGTAATGGTCCATTAATTGCCACTCGAGTCATCTCGTTTGTTGGGTGACCAAATCTTTCAAAGTACGTAGAACAATCTCCGTATCCCAGAAAACTTCCTGGATAACATGCAACCATATCAACCGAAATAACATCATTGTAATTGTATTTGGTATTCCATAATCCGCCATGTCCATATTCGACGCAACTTGCGCGTACGTCCTCGAGTAAATCAAATCGTGTTGGTTTCCATGAATTTCGTTCTCTGGCGAAATGAGCCGCAACAGATGGAACGGTAAAACAATTAGTTAGTAATTTGTCAGTATTTTCCGCGTGCTTGCACTGTAAAAACGTCGCAAGATTTTTCATCTCGTCATGGAGGGATTCTGTGCGATATATTTCACCGTTCGGTTTGACAAACTGATCAAATTCACCCTCCTCATTACTTTTAAATAACCATACCGATACAGGATCGGTTTTACTTATTTCGTTGATAAAATCAAACATACTATCTGCCACAGAATTATCTGCCCCAGAATTGTCTGGGGGTTAAAATCTAACAGTTCGATCACGTGGAAATATTGTTACCGCGTTAGTCCATGCGTGCGCGTTATGATCGATAATATTTATTGGAGCTCCCTTCGATTTATATTTCGACTGGTACAGTACTTCTCCCGTTATTGTCGCTACGGTTATTGGAAATTTTAATATTTTTCCTAACTCAGCAACATCTTTTATTGTAGCACCGGTATCCTTAACTGAATCAGCCCACGAGTTTATTTTTTCACGCCTTAAATCAGTTAATCCATTTCCACGCATCGCGTTTGTAAAGTGTTCTATTACTCGTTCAGCCACACAATTTAACCTTGAAAATTTCATCGGCGCTAGTTTATCAACGTTGGGTTTTTTATTTATCTCATAGATTCCATAAATAACCGCCGTTACAGGATATGCTCGCTCATAATACGGTCTGTCAATACCTGTCAGTAGACCCGGTCTGGAATTTTTACTTAATATGATAGTTTTATTATTACCAAGGACAGGATCATATTTGTCACGGATAATCCAACTACCTGTTTCTGTTAATACAATAAATTTTACTCTGAAGAAATATTTTTGATTGCCCTCGTATTCAGCGATGTAGTTAATGATAGTTGCCGCTCGCTTGTCGTTCATTGTGGCGTCCGTGACAGCTTCCGTGACAAAGTCAGTGTTGCGTATAATCTTGAACGTTGACCATGTATGAGATGCACCATCCGTGTAAAATTCTTTCTTGGCGTCGTGAATTTTTGAGATCAAACTTTTATTTTTCGGATCAACCAGATCTCGTACTGGCAAGTCAGAAGATAATCTGTCAAGGTTGAATTTATACTTAACAGGCCTAGTTTGGGATAATCTCTCAAACTCGTTCATATAATTAAAACAAATATTTAAATAAAGAAAATTATATATATATATATATACAATGTCTCAATGTAGATGGTTGATGATCGGCTCAGTAAATCGATGCAACAAATCCTGTAGAAAGGAATTTTGTTGGATGCACTCACAAAACATACGACGAGGAAGTCTAGGACCAATACCATGTCTACGGTGTGGTATTGGAGTGCGAGGAAAGACAGAATTATGTGGGAAGTGCGGCGGGAAACGGTTCAGAGAACTCAAAAGATATTATGACAAAAAAAATAATAGCGGTGAAAACGCTATAAAATCCGTGAGGGATTATATATCAAGATTTCAGACAAACAATGATTTAAACATATAATATTATTATAATGGAGCAAAATATATTTGTCCCACATCCTGTCATAACAAACTATGAATCAAATATTAATGGTATCATCAGACACTGCAAGTTGAAGAAACAAGTTGGTTATATTACTAATGTTGGTTATCTAATGTTCACATGCGGGGGGGAAAAGAAACATTATCTGTGTCATAGATTTACGTATGAATGTTTCTTCGGAGTGATCAATGACGGTCTTGTTATTGATCATATTGACGGGGACACTCAAAACAATAATTTATCCAATTTACAAGCTATCTCTCACAGCGAGAATAATACACGCGGTAATACAGAAAGATGTAAGACAATCGGAAAGAGGGCGGTAATTTCCACAAGCATAGAAACTGGCAAAGTAATTATGTTTCAGTCTATGAACGCGGCTGCGAAATATTTTGATATTCACTCGCAATCAGTACAAAAAGTAGCAGAAAATATATATAAAACCACTTTCTCGAAAAAATATAAGCAGAAAATTATCTTTAAGTATCTATAACTATCATCACCACATTATTAACTATCATCACCACATTATTAACTATCATCACCACATTGAATTAATTTTTTTAATTTATGTCACAGTAGGTCCTCCATACACTACTGAATTTTTGATTATATAAGGGGAGATTACTTTGTAATATATAGTTTTCTTCGTAGATGGTTGGTTTTTTATGATCGTAATTAGTCAGTTTAACTAATTACATCGTAACTAATTACTCGTAGAAGTATTATTTATGTTTTTTAAATATTTCCCCATCATACAACATTACGAGAGATCATGATAATGTTATTGATCCGTAGGAAGCTGTGTGTGAAACAGAAACCGTTTGTCATTGTAATCGACCTGCAGTTGTGTGTTCATGCCACTGTTATTATTGATTCTCAGTCTGCTTAGGAAACCCGCTACAAATACAGAAACTGTTGTTATTGATTCTCAGTCTACTTGGGAAACCCGCTACAAATACAGAAACTATTATTCAGAAACTGTTATAAATACAGAAACTGTTATTATTCAGAAACCGCTACAAATACAGAAACTGTTATTATTCAGAAACCGCTACAAATACAGAAACTGTTATTATTCAGAAACTGTTATAAATACAGAAACTGTTATTATTCTGAAACCGCTACAAATACAGAAACTGTTACTATTCAGAAACCGCTACAAATACAGAAACTGTTAAATACAGAAACTGTTATTATTCAGAAACCGCTGTTTAGTGTAAATATTGGTTCCTTAGCTATATAGCTAGCTATATATTAACTTCCGAAACATATGTTCGTAACAATGTTTGATAGCTCGATCAGTATGGTATTGGACTGTGACGCTCGCGGTCCAGGATCGAATCCCCATGGCTGACAATTTGTCGGTGGTGTACGCATAATTGCGATTTTTATAATAGTGGGGGGAACCGCAAACCCCCCCCCCCCCCCGCTCAGCAAAATTCCCAACCACAATATTGACTTGTGGTTGATACATATTTTCGTATCACCCACTGGATTAATTATTGTGGGTGGGATTTTGCTGAGCGTACATATTTGTACTGTCCTTAGTTAGTGCCGTTTCATTCATAATCTGAGCTCGCTAATACACTCGATAGGGGCTCTTCATTCATTGTATATAACCATTTCATTGTATATATGTTATATGTATATCCTCTAAACTTGGTAGATTGCGGTGGCAAGCTACGAGTTTAATGAGGATTGTGCTGTCCTTGTGCTGTCCTTAGTTAGTTATATGTTATGTGTATATCCTCTAAACTTGGTAGATTGCGGTGGCAAGCTACGAGTTTAATGAGGATTGTGCTGTCCTTGCGCCGTCCTTAGTTAGTTATATGTATATCCTCTAAACTTGGTAGATTGCGGTGGCAAGCTACGAGTTTATGCCGTCCTTAGTTAGCTATATGTATATCCTCTAAACTTGGTAGATTGCGGTGGCAAGCTACGAGTTTAATGAGGACTGTGCCGTCCTTAGTTAGTTATATGTTACATGTATATCCTCTAAACTTGGTAGATTGCGGTGGCAAGCTACGAGTTTAATGAGGATTGTGCTGTCCTTAGTTAGTTATATGTATATCCTCTAAACTTGGTAGATTGCGGTGGCAAGCTACGAGTTTAATGAGGATTGTGCTGTCCTCCATCTTGGGCCTCTAGACCGTTGTTTGGCGGGTTAGGGGCTCTCGTAGAGGGAATATTTGCCTAATGAACTTGGTAGATTGCGGTGGCAAGCTACGAGTTCTTGGTTGTGCTGTCCCTGAAACATCCCGACGAACTCGCTAATACACTCGATAGGTGTTCTAGGGATATTTTTTTTTATTTTAAAGATTTATATATTATATAATGAACCATGAAAATATCAATGATGTAATTGTTGCTATTAAAAAATTGAAAAAAGATGGAATTAATATATATGATGAACTAAATCCTGAAAAAATAGTTTCTGACTTTGAGATTTTACAAGAACGTAAAACCCAGGGGACACACACACTATCATCTGAATACAGGCTCATGAAACGGATTCAATCGGCAATGTTTCAGTCGCTAGCTACCGTAGAAGATGATCATGTGAAGGAGTTCGTTCCTCTTTCTACCGCCGTAGAAAGAATTAAGTCGTTATTATCCCACGAGTATGAGGCAAAGAAAACGATTAGTACTCGCATAAGACTATTAAGAAAAATTATGTTAGATCGTGAAACGATCCAAGGTAACCTCGTTACTGGTGAAACGATCCAGAGTAACCTCGTTACTGGTGAAACGATCCAGAGTAACCTCGTTACTGGTGAAACGATCCAGAGTAACCTCGTTACTGGTGATAATGAAAATGAAAGTTTTGGTAACTGGGGTCCATGTCAACGCTGACCACGTGTATTGGTAGTCAAAATCAAGAAAGTTCTAACCTTGTCAAATTGTTCCTAATAAATTTTATTTATTATAAATTTTATTTATTAATAATATTATTTTTACTGAGGATTTTTTTTTTTTTACTAAAATCAAGAAAAATGCACGAATTACTTGATTCTGACGGGGTAGTTGGTAGTCAAAATCAAAGAAAAATGCACGAATTACTTGATTTCTGACGGGGTAGTTGGTAGTCAAAATCAGGAAAATTGAGCAATTTCGTTGTATTTTAGTAAAAAAAAATAAAAATCTCAGTAAAAATAATATTATTAATAAATAAAATTAATTTATAATAAATAAAATTTATTAGGAACAATTGACAAGGTTAGAACTTTCTTATTTCTAACGGGGTAGTTGGTAGTCAAAATCAAGTAATTCGTGCATTTTTATGTTTCTGAGGGGGTAGTTGGTAGTCAAAATCAAGTAATTCGTGCATTTTTATGTTTCTGAGGGGGTAGTTGGTAGTCAAAATCAAGTAATTTGTACAATTTCAGTAAAAATCAGGAAAATTAATAAATATTATTTTTTTTTGTGATAGAAATTTTAATTTTACTTTCATCGACTAGCTTTTTTAGTTGCCTGGGCCGATTAATTTGTACCAAACACAAATTTGTGCTAGTAATAATAAAATATTTTTTTAAGTTGATCGAATTTGAGTCTGATCTCTGTTACAAATGTTCTTCTAACTGTTAAGAAATCCTCGCGTGTAAAACCCTCCATTACATGAAGATCTACGACAAAAGTCCTTAGACAGAAATCCTTACGACGGAAGTCCTTAGACAGAAATCCTTACGACGGAAGTCTTACGACTTTACATACAGATTTATTACAAGCTCTTCTTCACGTATGTCAATTAAGCGATTAAGGTGGTCTGTGAGTTTAAAATTGATTCGCGTTAACATATTATTGTGACACCGCAAATACACGGGATTAGTTGGTTCTTGCACGATTAAATTTCCAGGGGGAACTTGTGGTGTGAACGTGTACAGGATGTATCCTTGTTGAGCTTGATTTGATCTTCCGAGATCTATTTGATAGCTGCCATCGATTACGTCACAAACCAGATTGACCGCGACCGTCGGTGTTATATTAACGATCCGCGGAGATACGTGTCTTCCGCCGCCGTGTGGATCATTATCATGTCTAAGAACAGCTGCTGGTGGTGCTAGTTTTCTCCATGCATCGAGTAGTTTAGGAAAAAACTCATCAATGACATCATTGATAGATTTTCTTAACTCGGTTACACTATACCCGGGAAATTTATAATCTGGTACATCGGCTTCTGTTAATTTATATTTTTCTAACCATTTATATACATCAGGATTTTCAGGTGATTCTAAAAGACTAACCATCGCCTGAACTATTCGGTTATTAATATATTCCATATCTGATATGAGCTGATTTAATATTTCCACACGCGTGATGATTTTTTCACGCGATGACGCTGATATGTCAAAAATATGTTCGTTAAAATATTGATTTAGTTGATCTAGTTGTTTTTTACACTCTTGATTGATTTCCTGAAAATATTTAATAATATTCTCTCGATAAAAACCACTAAAACTTCCTGTTTCCCCCGGATTTTTAAAAGCCCATACCTCAATTTCACCGAAGAAGGAAAATCTGTGAAGCATTGATTTATTTTTTAAAATACGTAGTTTTTCCCCGTATGATGGATTAATTTCATGATATGATTGTCTATCCGTGACATAATCAGACTTTTTCGGTTCTGGTGGTATCGGTGTTATCGGTGGTGATATTTCAGGCCAACCTAGTACGGATCTTATCGTGGATTGATAAATATCAACGGCATAATCAGGCGAGTTTATTTCAATCGTCGAGGAAAACGTCGGCTCATGAACATTAATTGATATTTTTGATTCTTTTCCTGTTATTGATTTTATTCTACGCGCAAATTCCTCACTGATTTGTTCGATCTCATAACTGCCGGTTGGTATTCCAACAACAACCCAGTCAGGTGTTCCATCGGGTTTGTTCTTGTTAGTAAATACAAGCGAATTATTTGCTGGTGTACCATTAAATGATTTTGATCTGATATTTGGCCAGCTGTAATATACTCGTAATTGTGCTAGTGCTATTTCTTTTACTGGAATTGCAGTAGGAACATTAACACTAAATTCAGGATTAATTGAACTTACCGAGATCATCGTTATCTTTGGCGGAGTTGTGTTGGTCACGATCTGCTGGAGTAATTCTGTCATTATTGATACTTGTATCTTTAATACCTTCGTCGTATATTTTGATTATCATTGAAAATTCGAAATCAGATATAATTCCATCACTGAGACTCGCTGATAACAACGAGGATAATTTCGAGTATGCTACCGTCGCTGTATGTAATTTTATTTTGTAATCGGATAACTTTTCGTTCGTACAAGTACATATTTTTTTTGTGATGATACCAAGCACACCTGCAATAGTTGTTGCTGCTGAAATACAGATAGTTACAGCTACTGGTGCCATCGTTGTCAACGCTGATAATATTACACCGGTTCCAGCAACAACAGCGGATACTGAATAAACAATCACATCAACGATAACCAATCGTCGTCGATATTTTTTTACTTTTACTGTATATTGATCAACTTGATCTTTTAGCGCCGCCTGCCATTCACGTGCTTGATTGTATCTGTATTGTGCACCGTCCATATATATTTTTATGCAGTAACCAATTGAGGTGTTTCAGCTACAAATTCCAAACACCACCAGAAGGATGTTGCGGTTAATTTCTTATCATCTGCTTCCAGAATAAATATTTCTTCGGTTCCGCTATTTAATACAACAGATACAACCCCGGAAAACCTGTCTGTGGAATGACGCCATGGAAACGTTGTAAATATTTCAAATTTTGCAGCACTAAACACAGATAGCCTGTACACGCCAGTGACTGTTGCGGTATATTTGATAGTATTATTTTGCTGCGACCATGTTGCAAATCCCGATGATACCGTGCATACGATGTTTGTGATATGCCCGGGAGTTATTCCAGCTGAAATTTTAATCAAATTGGTTTTACTGACAATCTCAGGAATTCCCGCTACGACGTCTTGCTGTCTTTGTTTGATCGTGTCTAGGTTATTTTTGATATCAACGAGTTTCATGTCAATGGCGCGTGGAGTACCGAAGAATTTATCTATGGTATCATCGGTTTTTTGAAAATTTCTTCGAAATCTTCCAAAAGCTCCTGCGTGAACGTCATACTCAGCCCGTAACGTGGATAATTTACCGTCTACGGTGCCATAGTTGACATCGACGTATTTTTTTGTTGCTGCGTCTTCGTCAGATGTTGGATCTTTTAAAACTACTATTTTGTTCCCGTTCATGCTAAGTTCACCCATCATTGTGTCACCGGTGTTTCTCACGCGATTAGCAACACTTTTTGCAATTTCATCTCTGATGGTTTTAAGTGACATACTTGAATCTCTGATTTTGCCGCTATCAGTAAACACGGGAATATTATCTGTAACTGCACCAAGTACTCGCCGGACTATATCATTCCATTTGATATTGCTGGTTTTTAGTTTACCATATCGATCTTGAAAAATAACAACCTCATCTGGATCAACTCCAGCAAGGTTCATAATATCAGCAAGGTCATCTTTAGTCGCATACTTTGACAGATCAACGTCGGATTTTATTTTCTTAAGCAGCAGAGAGGGGCGTCTACAATTCTGTTTGGGACAAACAATAATCGTAGACGTGGTAATTGACCTCTATGAAGGGTCACTATTTTTTTTTGGTCAAACACAAGGGTGACCATTCCCCTAAGTGGTCTGTTCACCCTCTCTGCTGCTAGGGGCACCCTACGTACAATGGGAATTAGCATTACAGGGACCCCTGGGTCAATCTACGTACAATGGAAATTTAACATGGCGAAAAATCGTGGGTCAATCTACGTACAAGGGGAATTTAACATGGGAATAAATCGTGGGTCACTCTACGTACAAGGGGAATTTAACATGGGATTTTTTTTTAAATTTAAAAAAATTTTTTTAAAAAAAGGGTAGGCAATGGAAAGGCTATCTCTTTTCGAGAAATATGGCTGGCCCTGAAAAGGGCCTTTGGTTTATGTTAATATGCCCTTAACATAAAGGGCATTTGCGACATCTTCTTTTCCTCAAACTTCGTCTTACAGCAGGGCCATACATCAGAGTCCTCTTGAGGCAACCTTGTCTCTCTATATAGACTCTTCTTATCCACAGGCTGCTGTTGGTCCTGTGGACAACGGTCCACTTGGATCGGACATACATGAGCATGTCCGTCCTGAACATCATTGTTGACACAAGGGTTGAAGATTCAACGTCGGTCCACATGTTGAGGCTCCGAGAATAGGTGAATCAATGCAGTGAACTGCGCTTATTTATAGGGACAGAAAGGATTGAAACGGATTGAGTTCATTCACCAATCCGAACACGCGTTACAGAATTCAGTCAGCCCGCATCCAATCCGAAGAGAGCAGTCTGTGACGTCACGTAGTCAATATAGATTCGCTAGCGCTTGTGTGCAGTCAATCTATGCGATAGTGATTCAACATGACGGAAACTCAGAAAACGATCCAGTGGGGTGCACCAGCAGGGGAGACCGCCCAAGGGAACCCTGACTTACTTTCAGAAGAGGTGAATTGGGATTTTGTGGATTTTCTCTCCTCGCAAGAATTTGTTCCGGAACCTTCGTTACCTTCTTCATTACCGCAAGTGGAGAATTTTAGACAGAGACAAAAAGAAGAATTGGAGAAATTTATACAACGACAAAAGGAAGCGGAACAGGCTTTTCTCCTACAGCAACAGCAACAAGAAGAAGAGGTAAGAAAAAAACAACAGCAAGAAGAAGTAGCAGCAAAGAAACAAGAGGGTGAAAATCAAACGGTCACGGTACTGTTGGACATTTTAGCGGAGTTAAGAAGTCTGAAACAAATGTATCAGACTTCTTTATCACGACCGAAGAGAATACGACCTTCCCGAGCCAAACATGTCAACCCTGTGACTAAGCCTACCGTACCACCCTTAGTGATTTCAACCCAATCATCATCAACATTACGCAGTCCAGAAGTAGGCCTTGGCCGTGGCAAAGGCTTAAGGCAGTTAAAATTGATTGCTTAAACTCACCCCTACACCATGAAGAAAAAAGGCCCTTTTCAGGGCCACCCACATTTCTCGAAAAGAAATACAATTTCAATTTGCCAATAACTCAAAAAAACTCACCCATGTTACCCTTATAGTACGTGTCTGTGTATGAGTGCGTGAGTGTAGCTTCTTATTTTAAAATCAAAACTCAAAGACTCTTACCTTATATCATTCATGTATTCTTTTCTCCATTTTTTACAATCCAATTCACAATTCACAACACAACACTTTAATAAAAAGTTCATTGATTTCTCCTTGTTTAGTCTCTCTGTTTTTTGAATTTCTTCACCGTCACACTCTTTTCCTCTTCTTCTTCCTCCTCGCTTTCTTCCCTTCTTCTTTTTTTCTCCTGTTTCTTTTTCTTCACCTGTCTTCTTTCTTCCTCAGAAGAATCCCTCTCTTCCTCTGAAGAATCCCTCTCTTCTTCTGAAGAATTCCTCTTTTCTTCTGACTCCTCTTGTTTCTTTTTTGGGCAATCTGGAGACCAATGTCCTTTTTCTTTACAATAATAACAGGTATCTTGACTTTTGTCTTTTTTATCCCCTGTTTTTTTTCTTTTTTGACGGTCTGGACACTCTGAAGACCAATGCCCTTTCTTCTGACAGATATAGCAAGTATCTTGACTTTTATCTCTAAAGGAAGGAGAGTAGTCCGTAGGCTGGTCTGAAGAGAATTTTCTAATGACCCCTCGCAAAGCTCTGACGAAACGTTCCATCTGGTTAGTCTCTTCCATCGTTGTGCTCGGCTTGAGAGTGAAATGAATAGTGAAAGGACAAGACACACACCCTTTTATATACGCTGGTCTGCTATGACTATAAAGTAGTTTATGGTGTTTGAACTTGAGTCATTTGACTTTTTGCTTTCAAGATGAAACGATCCCATTCATTCGAGAAGAAAGAAGAAGAAAGTAAGAGGCAGAAACGTGATCTATCGCCTCGTACCAGGGCTGAAATCTTGGCACAAATTCATGCCAGTGATTTTGAAGAGGACATGAGTGAACCAGAATCCGAACCCTCTAAACCAAGTTCACCACCCTTAGTTAACCCTGAAAATTACTATTCCATTCGAGAGACGGAAAAGCGCTCCTCTAGAAAATTTAGAACCACGGCTTACAAATACACAGTGAAGTTTAAAGATTTCAAGGCTGAAGTGCCGTTAGAGAAAGCAGAAGTGTTCATCACTGAGGTGTGGGATTCTTTGCTCACTGCACTCAAGCGACAATGTCAACCCAAAGAAGACGATCGCTTGAGGCTTTCCATACAACACGACGGTTTGAAATCCCCTGTTTGGATCGAGTTTAGCACCCCTGCAGAATTGACTGCTTCCAAAGTCATGGACAAGATTCAACACGTACAACAATCTAATGATCAGTTTGACATCACCGATGGTAAAGCCACACTGGACATGACCCACGTCTCTCCTCCTCAAGGGACAGGACGCAAAAAGATGTTATTGGTGGACGACCTTCGCAACACCAAAACGAGTCTCGTCCGAATTAACAACCCTCATGACCAGATGTGTTTAGCCCGTGCCATCGTGGTGGGACGAACCTATGCCAACAAGAACGACACGGTAGAATGGAAAAGAACCTGGAATACTATTCAACGATCCGACCGAGCCAAACAACGAAACGAAGCAGAACTCCTGTTGCAACAAGCTGGCCTGTCCAAAGACACACCCTGTGGCATTCCTGAGATGCAAAAATTGCAAGATGTCCTAGCTCCACGCTACACCTTGAAAGTGCACCCTCAAGAAGTGCGCGGACCTCTGTTGTTTCGAGGCCAAGATTTTAAGGATGGAAAATACATTCACCTTTATCATCACGATGAACATTTCGATACCATTACCAGTATCACTGGATTCCTGGGATATGTTTATTATTGTGAGAAATGTGACCATGGTTATAACAATCGAGAGCAACACAAGCATTGTGGATCGAAATGCTCAGGATGTTTGGCCTCTTCACCCTGTCTGAGCGAAGAACCAGTGCCTTGTTCAACTTGTCTGCGCACGTTTGTCAGCCCTACCTGTTACCAACAACATCTGAAAACGCAAGGTTCACAGAAGAAATGTGCTTGTCAACTCCTGAGATTGTGCCCTACATGTGAACAAGTCATATGTACCAATGCTGCCAAGGCACACGTATGTCGAGGAAAGAAAAAATGTCACATTTGTCACCACATCGTGGACTTGGAACACCAATGTTACGTGCAAAAATACCAACCCCCACCAGAGAAAGAGGACGGTCACAAGAAGAAAGGCAATTTCATCTTTTTCGATTTCGAATGCATGCAAGAGACCGGCATTCACATTCCTAATTTCTGCGTGGCTCATCGAGCGTGCGAGAAGTGCATTCAAGAACCTATCTTCAGTCATTGCCCTCACTGCAGCAAGATTCCTGGAGGGTGTGAAAAAATCTTTCTGGGACCGAACACGTTAGCCGATTTTGCACAATGGGTCTTAGACCCCGTCGACAAGACGTGGAGCCAAGAGGACATCGAACGTTACGGAGATTGTCATCGTCATGCCACGGTGATGGCTCACAATTTCTCCGGATACGATGGACAGTTTCTTCTCAGATACTATACGGAACAAGGCACCGAGCGTCCTAAAGTCACTTTGAACGGAGCCAAAATCATTTTCATGCAAGTGGGACAAGTACAGTTTAAAGATTCGATGAGCTATTTGACCATGCCTTTGAGTCGAATGCCTAAAACGTTTGGAATGACAGAAATGGCTAAAGGGTACTTTCCACACTTTTTCAATACGGAAGCCAATCAACATGCCGTTCTACCCCATTTACCAGAGGCTCACTATTACGACCCCGACAACATGTGTACCGAACAACGAGAAGCTTTCTACGCTTGGTACCAGATTCACGCCTCGGACCCTTTCGACTTTCAGGAAGAAATGCTAAAGTATTGTCGTTCCGACGTGGACATTTTACGGCGTTGCTGTGGAAAATTTCGAGAACTGTTCATGGAACACGGAGGGGTCGATCCTTTGAAAGAAGCTTGCACCATTGCCAAAGCGTGTTCCTTAGTGTATCGACGACGATTCATGCCTGAAAACACCGTGGCTGTCATCAGTCCTCAAACGACCCACTATGTCAAACGTCAATACTCGGTCAAAGCCCTACGTTGGTTACATTACTTGTGCGACAAGGAAGACAAGTGGATTCAGCATGCCCGCAACGGAGGGGGCGAAAAGACCATCGGAACGTATTCGGTCGATGGCTGGGACTTAGAAAACCCCAAGATCGTGTACGAGTTTAACGGTTGCTTATTTCACGGATGTCCCGTCTGTTACCCTGACCGTGGCACTAAAAATCAGTTTTTGCAACGAACCATGGAAGACTTGTACCAGGACACTTGTCAGCGGCGCCTAAAGTTGGAACAGGAAGGATACCAAGTGGTGGAAATGTGGGAACACGAGTACGATCACCGTATGAAAACCGATCCCGAGTTTAAACGCCTCGTGGAAAGTTACCAGTTCATGGATCCAATGAACCCGAGGGATAGTTTGTACGGAGGAAGGACCAATGCCACCTGTTTGCTGTACCAAGCCGACGAAGAGAAAGGAGAAGAAATCAAATACTTGGACGTGTGTTCGCTGTATCCCTACGTGTGCAAATATTGTCGCTTTCCTGTAGGGCACCCGCAATTGCTGACGGAACACATCGACCTGGTCAACATTCGACAATACGAAGGCTTGATCAAGTGCAAAGTTTTGCCTCCCACGAACCTATACCATCCCGTCTTACCTCACCATTGTCAAGGCAAACTGATGCTTCCATTGTGCCGTACTTGTGCCGAAACGTGCAACCAAGACCAACCTTGCCATCACAGCCAGGAAGAACGTGCCTTGACGGGAACCTGGGTCAGCGTGGAATTGTTCAAAGCTCTGGACATGGGATACCAACTGTTAGAAGTGTACGAAATTTGCCACTTTCCCAAGACACAACAATACCGCAAGGGTGACCCCACGCAGGAAGGCATTTTCACAGACTACGTGGATGCCTTTTTGAAACTGAAACAAGAAGCCAGCGGCTATCCTTCCTGGTGTCACACTCCCGAAGACCAAATACAATTCAAAGAGAAATACTACGAACAAGAAGGCATCACTTTAGACCACATCGAGAAAAACGAAGGCAGGCGATCGTTTGCCAAAGTGATGTTAAATTGCTTGTGGGGTAAAATGGCACAACGACCGTGTTTACCCAAGACGGAATATTTGACAGAACCTTCCCGCTACTTCCAGATGATTCACGACAAAACCAAATACATGAAACACGTGGACGTCGTTCGAGAGAATTTGATCTTGGTCAATTACGAAGAAGATCTGGACTTTGTACAAGACGACCCTTTTGGAAATGTCATCATTGCGGCTTACGTGACAGCCCATGCTCGCTTAAAATTGTACGAAGCTTTAGAACTGTTAGAAGAACGCGTCCTGTACTTTGACACGGACAGTTGCATTTACATCCATCACCCGATTCAACATCACCCTAGCATCGAAGGAGACCGTTTAGGAGCCTGGACAGACGAGCATCCCGACGACAAGATTCTAAGTTTCGTCAGTGGCGGTCCCAAAAATTACGGCTACGAATACCGGGACAAACAAGGAGAAGTGCACACGACGTGCAAAGTGAAAGGATTGACTCTGAATTATCGTACCAGTCGAGTGGTCAACTTTGGGGTATTGAAAGAAGCCTTGCAATCGGGAGAGGATGGAAACTTTAAAGTGACCACCTATCAACCGAACAAGATTGTACGTTTACCCACTCACCACATCGTCAGTCGACCCTTGGAAAAAGTCTATCAAATTGTATACCAGAAGCGAGTGCGACTTCCCAATCACTTCACCTTACCGTACGGTCACGTCGGTATTGGTCTGTATATAAAAAAGGAACCCTAGACAAGATCGATAGTTCATTGGGACTACCAAGACCGAGCGAACAAGATGAATACTTTGAAAGAGACATCGTTCCAGTTTGGGGATTGTAAAAAAGTTGTATCTTCCTCTAGTGTGACTAATATTGGATGGATAAGACCCAGACATTGCGACGGAAAATGTCCGGAAGGAAACTGCGATTGTCCATGTGGTTACCATTGTAATTGCGTAACGGAGTTTCCAGACGAGTGCGATTGTGAGCCTTGCGATGGATACGATGCTGTACCTTGTGACCTGAGCGATGCCGTAAAGCATCATGGGAACTTTAGTGCCCCTACCCCTATCATGGAAAGTGATGCTGTGCGTGTCAAACCTGTGGGATGCGAAAGCGATGCTGCTCGTCCTCTTGGACATTTTACTGGGTTTCGTTGTAAAGGGGAATGTTCACCTTCACGTCTACCCCCCTACGGATGTCATCCAGCCCTGAGCAAACTCCTGTTCCTGTCACCCAACCCTCATCGAAACGAACCTGTGAAAGACGAATATTCGTTTCCTGTGCGTTTGTCGGAATACTGCGACTTTGAAAATCGTCTTCAATCGTTCAAAGGAAAATGGCCTAAGTATCTGGGAGGACCGACCCCCGAAGAATTAGCCAGAGCCGGATTTTTCTACTTGGGCGAAGGAGATAAAGTCAAGTGCTTCAGTTGCGGTGTGTCACTTCACCACTGGGAACCGCAAGATTCGGCCTACGTTGAACATGCTCGATGGTCACCGAATTGTCATTACTTACCCTTAGTGGGACCGAGACATTGAAGTAACTTCTTACCATAATAATCTGTTCATGGATACTTTACAAGAGAGCATTCGTGCTTTGCCTGTGGAGTTGAGAGAACGCATTTATCGAGAACTGGTTAAAATACAAGTCAAACGTAAAGAACAATTGCATCCGTTACGTCACCGGTGTTTGAACCAATGGTACCTGAAGGCTATACAAGGATTGATTCAATTGAAAGTGTTCCATCGGACAGACATTGATCAACGATCCTCTAGTTTTAAAAAGGATTGGTTTGGTATGGACGATTGTAGTTACATCATTGTAAACGTACTGCATCGAATTCCAGAGGAAGAGTTAACGAATTACCAACATCTTGAACACAATGTCAACTTGGTGAAAGAGGAAACTTCTGAACGAATTGTAATGTGTAGATTAGTGACTCAACGATTTAAATTCGACACTGAAGTAAAACCATGTTTGTGCAAAGAGTACATTTCTTGTGTCAGACCAAAGAGGATTTAGTATGACCTATTCATGGATACTTTGCTAGAGAACATTCGTGCTTTGCCTGTGGAGTTGAGAGAACGCATTTACCGAGAACTGATCAAAATACAAGTGAAACGCAAACTCAAAGTGATTCGTCCGTTTTTAAATTATGCTATGTTCCAAAGTACAAGAAGACTGATTATGAGTGGATATTACATTAGGCACAAAGTTAAACGAGGCTATTGGCCACCACCCAGCGATTCCAAAAACAGTGTATATACTTATGGATACTTTACAAGAGAACATTTTGGGCTTGCCTGAGGAGTTGAGAGAAAGGATTTATCGAGAGTTGGTGAAAATACAAGTGAAACGTAAAGAACAATTGCATCCGTTACGTCACCAGATCTTTAACCACTGGTACCTGAATGGTATAAGAGGACTGATTCGTCAGAAATTTTTTCACTGGTCAGACCTTGTTGAATACTTTCAGTATATGAATGATGATGGGCTAGACGTTCGTAATTTTGGTTACTTGGAGATTCACTTACTGCAACGTATTGAGGAAGACGAGTTAAAGGATTACCAACATTTGTTACATGGAATCTGCTTAGAAAAAGACGAAACATCTAGACAAACTCTGACGTTTCAGTTACAGTATGTAACATTTAAATTCCCTACTGGAGAACGAACGTGTTTGGTTAGAAATTACCTTTATTGCTTCCGAAACAAAGACACTATAAAATCAAGTTGCCATGCCACGGATTATGTCACATATCATTCAACAGATTCCGTGGAAGGAACTCAATGACCATATTCAAACCGTGGATCATTACCATCAATTATTACAAGAACTGTATCCGTTCAATTTGGGACGACAAGTGGTGTGTGTCTTAGTGACTTGTTTTTTGGGATTTCGTTTACCAACCGATTCTTTGTGGACTCTTTACGATCAGTACTTACCACCTCCATGGCCTTAAATGGTCACGAAAAACTCCTTTTGCTCAAAGCCTTGCGGTTTCATCTGGATACTTCTCGACCTCAACAGGAAAAAAAGATTCGTCAACTTTTAGCGACCCAAGACGTGTATGACGATGTGTGTGTAGCTTGTGACTTACATCCCCACTGGACAGATGTCCGTGCCTGGAAAGAATGGGGTTTTGAGGCTTGGACCCAAGAAGTGGCCTAGTATGCACGAGAGTTGTTCAAGGAAAAAAGTTACTTTTCAACCCGTGTTAGTGACGGTGCCAGAAGAACCCGTCACCCAGGACAGGACTGTCGTGGACAGGCCTGAAAGACCCTTTCGGGAGGACACTTGTGTGACCTTACCCCCTACTATAGAACTGGTTAGAACATTACCCAAAACATGTGGTTGTTGTACAGACACTTGTGTTTATTCCACGTTCATAGTTATCATGTGCCTTTTATCCTTGTACTTAAGCCTTTGGCTTTTATGTATTTTTGTCTTTCGTATTCATGTTTGAAAAAAACATTCAATAAACGTGTTCTGAAAAAGTATATCAACTCTTGTCTTGTTTGTTTTTCGTGTCACAAGTGACATTTCTCACACCATGGCTACCTCTACTGTCTCTGCTCCCTCTTCCTCTACTGTCAAAGTCATCGACGAACACTTAGATCGTGCCAGTTGGGAGGCTTTGTATCTTCGCCATCCCTTTAACATGCTCATTGCTGGACCTAGCGGTTCAGGCAAAACCGAATTCGTCAAACGTTTGATCGAACATAAACATCATTTGATCGATCGACCCCCTCAACGGATCGTGTGGTGTTACAAAGAGTGGCAATCGGCGTACAGCCTCTTGCGAGAAAGTCAAGGCGATTCCATCGTGTTTGTGGAAGGCATTCCTAAAGAAGACGACGGCATCGTCTCTGACTCCCGTCTAACCCATTTGGTCATTTTCGACGACATGTTAGGAGAAGACGAAGAAGAAATTAAACTGTGGTTCACGCGCAAAGGGCATCACCGTAATGCCAGTGTCGTTTACATCACCCAAAATTTGTTTCAACAAAGTAAAGCCCATCGCACCATCAGTCTCAATGCGCATTACGTGGTCTTGTTTAAAAGCCCTCGAGATAAATCGCAAGTGCAAGTCTTAGCCAAACAGTTAGGAACGCCTTGGTTGACTCAGGCGTACGACGATGCCACTCAAGCGCCACACGCCTATTTACTCGTCGATTTGAAACCTACGACCCCCGAGGATTTGCGATTTCGTACCCACTTGTTTCACCACTGGTGCCAAGACGGAGGGCCTGTCCTGTACACGTCTCCGTCCTCGACTTCATTTCACTCCCCATGAAAAAAATCTATAAAAACCTCAGACCCTTTTTCGTCTGTCTCACACAGTGCGAACATGACGTCCCTTCAGTCGCATCTTCCCGTCAAATTGATTCGTGCCTTGTATGGCATCAGTCGAGAAAAAGATCCACAAACACGTGCTCGTGTCTTAGAAGCTAGTCTCAAAGAAGTCTTACGATGGTTCACGGTGACGGCACGTCAAATACTCCAAGGAATCATTCAGATTCCTCATCAAACCCAACGCTTTTTCGATCGAAACAAAGTCGCTTTGGTCCAACTGGCCGATCCCCGCATCGACACTCAAACCAAAAAACAAATCATTTTGAAACCTGGAGGGAGCGGTACTTTAGGAGGGGTCATCATTCGCTCACTCTTAAGATGGGATCCTAATGCCCCCAAAGTTATCCCCAAGACAAAAGTCCAACGAAGCCCCAAGAAGAAAAAGACCAGGTCCCCAAGAAGAATAACTTCTCCAGTGGCAGGACCCTCCTCTTACCAGACACCACCCCGGAAAAAGAAAAGAAGCCCCCAGAAAAAGAAACAGAGAAAAAGTCCCCAGAAAAAGAAAAGTCCACAGAAGAAAACTAGTCGCAAGAGAGGCACTTCGGCCAGGACACAACCTTACACTCGCAAACCACGACCTGCCACAGCGGTGACTGCGTCTCCGGCAGCCTCACGTTTATCCACTTCTCCGTTGATGTCACCAGGAACTGAAGAGTACTTGGAGACGTTGATCACACCAAGAACTTCTCCGTTGATGACCCCCAAAAGAACTTCCCCAGTGGCAGGACCCTCCAATTTAGCGGCAGTGGCTGCTGCTCACAAAGTACCTTCTCCCAAAATCAAAGTCCATGAAAGATCGGGCATGTTACAAAGTTTGCTGGATTTGTCCAAGCAAGAACTGGCTCGATTTAGTCCGTTACGTACCCCTGCACGACGTGTCATGCCTGTCCTCAAACTAATACGCCGTAAAGACAATCAGTGGCGACGCGTTCCAGTATAAAAAAGGCCTGTGACCGAGTAGAGTATCAGTGTTTTTTGGTGCTCCTAAAGACTCAAAGATGTCACCCTCCAGAAAACCCCAAGGAAAGAAAAGGAAAGGACTGCCACCACGTTTAGCCAAACACGGGGACCTGTTATCTGTCCTGTCCAAAGCTTCTCCACCCCTACGAAAAAAACTCATTCAAACGGCTTCCAAAGAGGTCATCGATACCGTGTGCGAATGTTGTTTGAACGTTTTGAAAAGCACGATCCCTTTGTCCAAACACCAGAAACAATGCTTAAGCAAGCATCGTCACGTTCTTCGCCAAATGGTTCGAAAGAAAATTCCCATTCGTCCAAAAAAGAAGATGTTAGTGCAACGTGGAGGCATTTTGCCTCTCTTGTTAGGCCCCATACTGAAAGGAGTCTTGGGAACCATGTTGGGAGGACTGGTGGGAGCAAGATAAAAAGGCCCTCGAAAGTCCCAAGATCTCAGAATTCACCCCTGACAACCCCATGGAAGGACGAAAACTAGCTTTAGTGCCTTACAAACGATGGATGGAATACCATCGGTGGCAAGAACAACGCACCCCGCATTTACCTCCCAATCCCAATTTGAGCGAGATGTCCCAGTTACAACACGAATTGCAATCCTTGATGGATCGCCAAGATTTGTCCGAAACAGAAAAATCGCAAAAGTACGGTCAACTCTTGCAACGACTGCAACTCTTTCACCAGAAAGCTTTAGACGAAACAGCTCTACCCACTTTGAAAGATTTTAAGACCTTGACGAAAAGTCCAGCACCATCACCAGTACCAGTACCAGTACCGGTACCAGTAGTCAAGAAAGAAAAAGGAAAAGAAGAAGAAGAAGAAGGGTTTCAAACTCCACCAGAAAAAGTACGCAAGTTAACAACACCACCTACCTCCAGAATTGGATGGATTAAAAAGATGATGGCCACCCCTTCTTCATCACAAGAGAAAAAGAAAGTGAAGACAGAAGTGAAACAAGAACCGATATCCCCTGCTCAGACATCCTTGTCTTCGACACCTATTGCCGTTCGCACACGCAAAGCCTTGCAATCCAAGAAAATACCCCAAGAGAAAAAGAGTAGCCTCTTCCAAGAGTGGGTGCCTTATTAACACACAAACACAAAAAAATGGAAAAAGTCTTAGCCAGCATTTACTACGATCCCTCGCATCCTGCAGGTTACGCAGGAGTTCAAAAATTGTATCGTGCTGCCAAAACGCGACTGAAAAGTCTCCGTTTACCTCAAGTGCAACGATGGTTACAAGAACAAGCTACCTACACTTTACACAAACCCATTCGACGTAAGTTTGCCAGAAGTCGCACCCGAGTGGAAGGTATCGATCATCAATGGCAAGCCGATTTAGCCGATGTCTCTCATTTGGCCAGCTACAATCGCGGCTACAAATATTTGTTTTGTGTCATCGACGTCTTTTCCAAATTTGCCTGGGTCGTGCCCTTGACTTCCAAATCCAGCAGCGAGTTAGTGCGAGCCCTGCAACGAGTGTTGAAACAAAGCGGTCGTCACCCTCTTCGATGGCAAACGGACAAAGGCACCGAATTTCTGAACCAAGCTTTCCAAAAAGAATTAAAGAAACGTGACATTCATTTTTTTACCACCGAGAATCCCGAAACCAAAGCCAGCATCGTGGAACGTTTTCAACGTACTTTGAAAGAACGCATGTGGAAATATTTTACGCATCACCACACTCTGAAGTACATCGACATCTTACCGCACCTGGTGCAAGCGTACAACCAATCTTACCATCGAAGCATCGGACGTGCCCCGCAAGACGTGACTCCCGACAACGAAGTGCTGGTGTTTGAGCGCCTGTTTGGTACGTCCCCGACGAGGGCTGTCCCCAAGAAAAGTGGAGAGTTGACCGTAGGAGATTGGGTGCGCATTGGCAAAACCAAACGCACTTTCGACAAAGGTTACTTACCTAACTGGACGACCGAATTGTTTCGCGTCACTGGACGAGTGCATGGCCGTCATCCTGCCGTCTATAAATTGAAAGACATGAACGGAGAAGTGCTCAAAGGAACGTTTTATTTGCCCGAGTTACAACGTGTGACCAAAAAAGAAGACGACGTGTACGACATCGAAAGCATTCTCGAACGCAGAACCCGTAAAGTGGGCAAACGACGTGTCAAAGAAGTCAAAGTACGTTGGAAAGGATATCCACCCAGTTTCGATTCTTGGATCGACGCTTCGCAAGTCATCGACTATAAAAAGAAGAAGTGACCATCATGCCCTTTCACACAGCAGACGCAGCTACGTCGACCACTCCTCCTTCACCTAGTTCTTCTGTGCAAGATTTACAAAAACAACCCTTGTGGGTGTGGTGTGGAGAACGTGTGCCTAAAACGCAAATCGTCTTTTTCTGCCAAATCTTCGTGGTGTATTGTGTCATCGGGGCAGCCATCGCCAATTTGAGTTTGCAACAAGGAGACAAACAATTGTGGACCATTTTATTGAGCAGTTGCATCGGTTACCTGCTTCCCAATCCCTCCCAGAAATTCTCCTCGAACGGGAACCACGGGAACCTTGTGTCCAGTGCCAGTGCCAGTCACCACTCCAACCACAACCAGAACCCCATTTTGGGAGGAGACACGCCTCTGACGTCCAGTAATATCCCCTCGGACAGCCACAGAACTCTGGAATTATGAGTCACCAAAACCAATTTTACTTGACCTTACCCAGTGACAGTTCCATGGAGGTGTTTCCCCACAACACGTTGTGCTGTTACACGGCCAAATTACCTCAAGCCATCCCCTTAGATCACGAAGCTCATTGGGAAGTGGCTTTAGTAGAAATGATTCACCCGACCCAAGTCCTCAATGTCCTTCCCAATCAAAATAAATTTGATGTGGAAGTTTATGACGAGCGAGTGCAACAGTGGTTGGATAACCATGGCAAATATGACAAGAAAACCCGTTTACAAAATCAAAAGTACACCACCTATCACTTGTTCATTCCCCCAGGGTATTATTTTAGTGGTCAACATTTGGTCAGCACCATAACCTCCAGGTTTAATGTCGTGTTTCTGAAAGCTTTGGAGGATGCCAAAAAAAGTGTCACCATGGAATACCACAAAGCAGCTCGTCGCTTCTTGATGAAATTTGACGGGAGTAAAATCGTGTCCATTTTATTTTGTCCTGAATTGTTTGACATGTTGGGCGGAGACATGGACATGAGAATGACCATGATGAAGAAAAACGAATTACCCATCGTTTACGACAACGAGTCTTTTAGCAAGTTATTTCGTGCCCCAATAGAACTGAATCAAGGACTGAATTTGATGTTCGTGTATTCCGATGTGGTGGAGTACAACGTGGTGGGACACACCTCCGTACCGTTACTGCGTGTCATTCCTTTCAAAGTGGATTCTGCCACGAACGCTGACGAGGAAGGTGGAAACACTTACCACGTCCACCGCGAATTTGTCCATCCTCACTATTTGCCTGTCAGCAAGTCTTATTTGGACACGGTCAACATTGCTATAAAAGGAGATCTGGGACAAAATATTCCATTCACCAAAGGAAAAGTCACGGTGAAACTCCATTTTCGAAAACGGTTCTCTCACGACTCGTAAGTCATGTATCCAGTGTACCGAGGGGTTGCTCGACAGCGAGGACACGGTTTAGGAGACATGCTGAAATCAGCCTTTCGTTCGGTGGCCCCGGTGTTGAAACCGATGGTGACACGCGGATTGCACGCCTTGAAAGATGCGGCACTGACGCAAGGCAAAGAATTTCTCAAAAATGTCATCATCGACAAACAAAACCCTAAAGAAGCCTTCATGAGGGCAGGCAAAAATGTCTTGCTGCAAACGGGCAAAGACATTTTAGGCCGACGAGACACACCTATAAATGCCCTGCACGCTACCGAGTCAGGCATTCAGCAAGGACAAGGCAGAAAGAGACGACGAAGAAAACACCCTTTCACCAGACTTCAAGCTAGAAAGGCCAAGAAAAGAAGAACCGTTCGAGACTTAGACGTTTTCGATTATTGAGAAAAGAGACAAAAAAATGATGCACCGAGAGTCTTGCGCTTGTTCCAAGACGGAACTGGATCTGTTTGCCATGCCCCCCACCATGATGACGATGCAAGAATCCCAATGGGTGGAATTTCACCCCGTCTCCTCATTGACAGCCTCAGCTCCCATCGAGTTTGAAATCAAAGGACAGCCCGAAGATTACATCGATCTGAATAGCAGTTACTTGTACTTGAAAGTCAAAGTTGTCGATGAGGACAATTCAACCCTAGATGGCGATGAGGTAATAGCTCCCGTCAACAATTTCATGCATTCCTTGTTTAGCGGAGTGGACTTGTACTTGAACAACAAACTGGTCAGCAGCAGCATGGATACTTACCCTTATCGAGCGTACCTGGAAAATCTCTTGACGTACGGAATAGACGCCAAGAACACTCATCTCAATGCCTGTTTGGTATGGGAAGCTGACGAAGCAGGCCAGTTTGAAACATTCGAAACTGATGCAACCAAAACACCAAACAATGACGGATTTGTAGAACGAAGAGACAAAATCAAAAACGGACAAAGTTTAGAACTAATGGATCGTTTACATTTGGACATGTGGTTGCAAGAGAAATATTTGCTGAACGGGGTGAATGTCCGCCTGAGACTGAATCGTAGCAGTGCCGCTTTCCATTTGATAGGTAATACTGCTTGCAAAACTGTCATCGAGGAAGCCAGGCTCTACGTACGACGCGTAGAAGTGTTACCTAAAGTGGGTAACGACATCAGTCAGACGTTGAGCAGAACGACCGCCAAGTATCCGATCCGACGCGTGGAAGTGAAAACCTTCACCATTCCCAAGGGACAGCGATCCATGATCGAAGATCATCTGTTCCAAGGACAGCTACCCAAACGTTTGATCGTTGGTATCGTCGAAAATGAAGCCTTCAACGGAGCTTTGGCTAAAAATCCTTTCTACTTTCAACACTTTGGCGTGTCCAAAATCGAAGTCAGTCGCGATGGCAAGACCTTGTGTACCCGACCCTTTGAGCCTGACTTTCAGAAGAAGAATTACTTGAGATCGTACTTGTCCCTGTACGAAGCCACCGGCCAGTTAGGAACCAACACCAGTCACGGTATTACGTACGACGATTATGTAGGAGGCTACGCTTTGTGGGCTTTCGATTTCACTCCTGACCAAGGCAGCGACGAGGGACATTTCCACCCTATAAAATCAGGCCAGATTCGTGTGGAAATTCAGTTCGCAAACCGAGACCCTGATGTAACGGTGAACGTCATCCTGTATGCAGAATTCGATAATGCCATAGAAATCAACAGTTTGAGAGAAGTCATTCTAGATTATTAGAAACCATGGAAGACTGTTCTCCCTCTTTACCTAGTGGAGAAACTTTAAAGATGGAATGTGTGGAAAAAGAAGAAGTGATCATGATGAAGTCGAGATGGCCAGAACAAGAAGCCCATTTAGTCTCCTGTTTTGCCAAACACTTGGTCGACAAAATGACGGAATTGATCAAGAAAAATTGTTATGGATGTCAAAACGATCATCCCAGTCAAATTCAACACGATAAATGCCTGATGTTGAGTCAAGAAGAAAAATTGGACGAGTATCTGGACGAAGCTTGGAGTCTCATCTCGAACAAAGACGTGTTGCACCAGTGGTATAAAGACTTGCGTGAACATTATTGTCCACCATTAACCACTCAAGAGATCCATCGTATCGAAGCTCTCCTAAATCAGAGTGAGGAAACAGAACGAATAACCGTTTATTCGTCAGACATTTTCAAGCAAAAAGTCAGGATCGAATTGACGACTTATTATTACCTGTGAAGAAGAAAACAACACAAATGGATACCTGGGAACTTTATTACCTTTTGAACCACAGTTCGTATACGGCTTCTTGGAATCCTGTCGTCTGTGCTAAAGATGAACTCCCTCATCGCAAACCTCAAGACCATCAAGCTTACGTGATCAACACGGACGACAGTCATCTCCCAGGAACCCACTGGGTAGCCGTCTACTTTCCTCAAGAAGGATGTGTGGAATATTTCGATTCGTACGGATTGCCCCCTTTGGAAGACGATATCATTGACTTTATGAGAAGAAATGCTCAAACCACCCGATTCAATAATGTGAAATTACAAGGCACAGATTCCTTGGTGTGTGGACAATATTGTGTGTATTTTCTGCATCATCGCAGCCTAGGCTATTCCTTAGAACATTTAGTGACTCATTTCGATCTTCGTTCTTCTGCTAGAAATGATGTGAAAGTAGATCGATGGTTTTGTGACCATTATGCTTATCTTTTGTCTCAAGCTAGGAAACGTAGTGTCCATCAATGGCCTAATGATTTCCAACAGTGGAAATCACAATTTCATTCACAACGTTGTCAGCCCTGTTTAAAGTAGATTGTCCATTGAGAAAAAATGTTTGTGATTTGAAAAAAATTGTTTGATGTTATAGTGTTGGATTATTGTTAAAAATGTTGTTGTTTAGTGTTAAGTGATTTTTGAATAAAAAATGTTGTGTTTAGAAAAAAATGCCTTTGTCTTTTGTTTAGCTATAAGAATGTTGGATTGATGCTCTTTCATTTCTTACTATCCCTCTCATGAACGTTGCGGCTCGAAAACCGTGTGGGGGATGTTTTCCTTCACGTCCGCGCTTTAACTTTAAGAACCGGGTTGTTCCCAGTCTAGCCATCCATTGTCGACTCATCCTCCTAAGAAGATGTGCTCCAAACTAGCTAAGCTCAACGAAGCCTACGTGAATCTGCATAGGGTCAGACACAGTCTGATACCGAAACCAGAAGAAATAGAGAACGTGAGAATGTTAAAAATCACTGAAGACCTGATAGAAGAGCTCTTCAGAGAAGAAATGAACAGGGAGAAAGAAGAATGGACAGAGAAGTACAGACTTCAGAGACAGCAGCAACAGCAGCAACAACAGCAGCAGCAGCAACCTGAAGCTGACAGAGGCTTTGTCGATTGTCGTATCGACACCAAAGAATTCTTCTTCTCTTTCCGAAGAAGCAGACCTATCGCCAGAAAGTCTATCCTCAGAGGACATCGCATTCTTAGAAACTAAAAAAAGAATGCCATAGCAAAACAAAAAAAACAGCCCTTTTCAGGGCTACCCAATACTCTAGAAAAGAAATAACGATCGATTTGCCAATGTGTGTAGGTAGAGTAGTGTGAAAATAAACACTAACTCTTTCTTAAAAAAATGTGAGGGTATGTGTTTGTGTGTTTGTGTGATTGTGTTTGTAAGTGATAAAGTAGGTTGGTGTGGATAGTAGATTAAAATGATGCTTGTTTTTTTTGGGCTGTTTGAGGTGTATATTTTGGGTTAGATTGGATTGCTTTGCGTATGTGGATAGTCTATTGAAGTGATGGGTAGCATAAAAAAGTGAGCGAGTGTTTCTTTTAGGTCCGCGCGTTGTTCTGGGTCATGATCTAGGTAAGATGAATTTTATGTTTTTAGGGGGATGTTTTCCTTCACGTCCGCGCTTTCAGTATAAATTGAAACTCGTTCGGCAGTCCAGCTACCCTTGTTGATTGATCAACACCAAAAAATGAACACGAGACTGGAGAAACTGTTGGAACTTCATGTGCATCTGGAATATGCCAGGCGCATATTAAATGAACTGGCCGCTGAAGCCATTGTCGAGGAGGGAAGGATAAGAGAGGAGGAAAAAAGAAAAAAAGAAGAGGAGGAGAGAAGATATAAAGAAGAGGAGGAGGAAAAGGAGAGAAGAAAAAATTTCAGAATCCCAGAGAGTGAAAATTGGGATTCTGAAGCGACATATCCTGCCTCTGCTCTCTCCCCCCAAAAGGTAAAAAGTAACTGGGGGATAAGATGTGTATGTGGCGCCAGGCCTGGAAGGTGCCACCATTAACCAGGTGTCCATGAAGTTCCAAACAAAACAGCCCTTTTCAGGGCTACCCAATACTCTAGAAAAGAAATAACGATCGATTAGCCAATGTGTGTAGGTAGAGTAGTGTGAATATAAACACTAACTCTTTATTAATAGTGGAAGTGTATGTGATTGTGTGTTTGTGTTTGTGTTAGTAAATGTTGAAGTAAGTTTGTGTTTGTAAATGGTGAAGTAAGTTTGTGTGAATAGTAGATTATGGGTTTATTTATTGATTCTTAGCGTATGTAGAGAGTATAGTTGTGGTTATATGAAATGAGAAAGTAGGGGGATGTTTTCCTTCACGTACGCGCGATGTTAGGTCATGATCTAGGTAAGATCAATTTTATGTTATTAGGGGGATGTTTTCCTTCACGTCCGCGCTTTCACTATAAGAACCCACAGTGTTCGTTGTTCAAACCATTCTGCAAAGAATAAAAAGAAGATGGCGTCAAACCAAATGGACAAAATACAAACCTTGCAAGACGTTTTAGACAACTTAGGAATAATGGAACAGATGCTAATAAGACTCGTTGAAGACCATTATTCCTATAGTCCCCATCGTGTAAAGATGGAAATTAATAACTTAAGGAAAGCAAAGGACAAGATTAGTGGTGTCATGAAAGAGATCAAGGAGGAGAAGGAGGATGAAGAGGAAAGAATAAGAATACGCAATTGGAACGAAAAAATTGAAAAAGAAGAAGAAAATGAAAAGAAGAAGAAAGAAGAGGAGGAAGAGAAGAAGAAAGAAGAGGAGGAGAAGAAAAAAAAGAAAGAGAAGAAGAGTGTAGGAGATAAAATAAGAACTTGGTGGAGGAAAAGAAGAAATTAGAAGAAGAAGAAAACCCAAAGGCCCTTTTCAGGGCCAGCCATATTTCTCGAAAAGAGATAGCCTTTCCATTGCCTACCCCTTTTTTAAAAAATTTTTTTTTAAATTTAAAAAAAAATCCCATGTTAAATTCCCCTTGTACGTAGAGTGACCCACGATTTATTCCCATGTTAAATTCCACTTGTACGTAGATTGACCCACGATTTTTCGCCATGTTAAATTTCCATTGTACGTAGATTGACCCAGGGGTCCCTGTAATGCTAATTCCCATTGTACGTAGGGTGCCCCTATTCACTACTCATGGCTTTATATATTTTAAGTTTTAAATTGATTGTTACCAATAGTGTCTCCTTGGGAGACCCGGCCTGATGGTTTTGGGTTTTAGCCACTTTATATTTACGAGTTTTATACACCAGGAGTATTTGGGTTGTGCCAATATTGCCATATATAAGTATTTTATTTTCTATGATATTTTAGTCCCCATTGTGCAGTAGGTCTGATGGTTTGGGATAGTAACCACTTTATATTTCGTTAATTTACCTTATTATTCCTATCTATTTTACTCGTTTTATTTTAGTACGCCAGTGGGCCTGATGGTTTGGGATATTAGCCACCTTATATTTAATACATTTGGGACCATATCTTTATTATTAATACTTATTGTTTATGCAGCACCTCTAATTATTATTAAATTATATATATATATATATATATATATATATATATATATATATATATATATATATATATATATATATATATATATATATATATATATATATATATATATATATATAATGATGCTACTCAACCCACCAACGGTCCACAAATCTCTTGTATTTTGTGAGTTTTCATTTATTTAAGAAATTATTTAAAAAAATAAAAAATCATAATTAGAATACATGTATTGTTCCCTGTCAGTTTATATTTATATCTTCACCATGACACTATCTCTGTTACTTATCGCATTGCTTCTTAGGTGGAAACCCATGCAACCGATAGGCGTAGGAGAGGCAGTTGTTCTTTAGCGATCGATGTTGGGTCTGAGTCTGCGCACAGGCAGAACCGAGTCATATGCAGCCCGATGTCTCGCGTCCTTCATCGACAGCTTGACACCCCCTGTCCCACTGTCAAGGCCCCGGATTGCACAGTGTTCCTCCTATGTTCTGATTTAGGATTAGGAATCAGATGTTGGGTTTAAGTGAATTCCAGGTTATAGTATCCAGTTTTCCTTTATATAATCCTCTATTATTGCATTGCCATCGTAACCTTAATTTCGTTTAAGTATTGAAAGGTAATCGAAAGTATTTCAAGGCTGTGGTTAACTATTAGGTGGCTGGGTCAATAATTATATTTTACCCGTTTTTCCTTTATCTGAGAGGTAATTGATACTATTTTGGTAATTTGAGCTTTCGTTAATGACATTATTCATTAAAAAAAAATCCGGATATGTACCTTGAGAACCAATTTTTTTCTTTGCTTTTCTGGAATATCCATCTCTGTTTTGCATAATGAGTGCATACACTGCAGACATGATGTAAGCCTTCTGCATGGTGGCAGTGGGGGCAACAATTTTCCCTTAAGTTATTGATTGGTAAGTATTTACCAAAGCTTCCTGCTAGGAGGGTTTTACCTGTCTTGATGCTATTATCTTCAGGTCTTTCATGTTTTTTAATTTTGGGATGTAGATGTTTCTACATGTTGTTATTTGAATGTGGTATAGAGTTCTTCCTTTTGTGGTTTTGTTCCACGTGGTTTGCCATTTTTCGTCAATTTTCCTCCTTATTTGGCTGTATATTTTCTGGATGCGATAGCTGATTTCTGTGATTTCTTGTTCTTGTAATTTTAATGTTGCTTCTTTGTCAATTCTTTCGTTTCCTGGTATGTCTATGTGGAATGGGATCCACATGAATTCCGCTACTTGTTGACTTTGATTTAGTTTTTTTAAGTAGTAGATTGGTTTCGTTTAGGACGTTTGATCTACTTTGGGATTTACCTGACTCTAATGTTCTTAACACGCTTAAAGAGTTACTCAGTATGACTGCTTTTAGAGTCAGTTTTCATTTTAGGGCGTCAATAATTGCCAAAAATTCTGCAGTGTATATTGAACAGGGATTTGGTAATCTGTTTCCTACTACTATGTTTGTTCCTTGTATATATCCTACTCTTGCTGTTCTGTTTATTTCAATGGATTTGGACTCATCTGTAAAGATTTTAGTGTGATCTTTATATTTGCTCTCTACTGTATTGAGTATTTCCGATTTCATTTTCAAATCTTCGAGAGCTTTGTTTCCAAAGGTTAAAGCCTCAGGATTGATTGTTGGAACCTTACATACACATGCATGGGGTTGGGTCAATGTACTTAATTTCTTCTGCTTGGAGTTTGGGTAGTTCCAGTTCCTTTGTTAACTCGTGTATTTTCTTCCCTCCTGGGTGTAGTGGTGCATGGCGCCGACTGAATGGTACATTGAATTTCTCTATAATTTTCAATGTTGGATGTGAGTTTCCTTGGGTAGAGATTCTCGTTCGGCATCTTAATATAGTTTTGGCTTCCTCTCTTCGTAATTATAGTGGAAGCTCTCCTTTGTATTTCTTCTAGTGAGGTATTATTAAGAGCTCCAGTTCACAGTTTTAGTGCTTTATATTGCAAGTTTTCAAGTTTCTTTATTAGGCTTGGGCTTGCTGAAGCATACACCTGACATCCGTAATCTAACTTCGATCTAAGTAAAAATCGGTAAAGTGTCAGTAATGTTTCTTGGTCTGCTCCCCATCTTGTTCCTGTTATATTTTTGAGGAGAGTCATGTCACGACTGTATCTTTTGATGAGGTCCTCAGTATGTTGCTTCCATGTAAGGTTTTCATCAAAGTACATACCCAAGAATTTAGCCACTCGCTCAAAACGAATTTGAATCTTGTTAAGGTATAAAACGGGTAGGGTCCTTTTCTCTCTTGACTTTGAGGAGAAGACTACTTCAGTTGTTTTATATGGTGATATTTTGAAACCCATTTATCAACATAATTTCCAATTTTATTCAAATTATTTTGTAGTTCGCTAAAAACGGTGTTTCTGAATGGATTGCCCGCCTTCCAGACACCACTATCATCGGCAAACTGGAATAATTCTATTTTATTTTGATCGATTGATTGATCAAGGTCTTTAATCATTATATTAAATAATGTTTGGCTAATTACACTACCTTGTGAGATTCCATATTTCTAATTGTAATAAATCAGAGTGTTCATTTCCTATTTTTACTTGTATTTTATGACCAGTGAAAGAGTTGGTTATCCATTGATGCATTCGGCCTGATATTCTGTAATGATTCAGTTTTGCATGTATGCTTTTTCCAAATCCAAAAATATAGCTATTAAGTGTCTATCGCACTTGCGTTTCTTGTATTAAGGTCCATTTTAATAAGTGATTCCAGTCTTATTAGTTGGTCTGTTGTGAATATTTTGTTACGGAATCCATTTTGAGTTTGGGATATTTATTTATTGCTTTCCAGGTGGTATTTAAGTCTGTTGTTAATCATAAATTCCATGATTTTACAGAAGTTGTTTGTTAATGATATTGGTCTATAGGAATTGATGTTTGTTGGGTCTTTGCTGGGCTTAGGCATTGGTATTAGTATTGCCTGTTGCTAGTTATTTGGTATTTGACCTGTTTTCCATATTGCATTGATCAATTTTAATATCACCAGTTCCATATTTGGAGGGAGTTTTTGGTGTATCTCATATCCTAGAGTGTCTTCTCCTGGGGAAGGGAATATTTTGGAGTTTATTGCCATGCACCATTCGTATACGCTAAATTCTATATTAAGTTGATTTGTATTCCGTCCTTGGTCGATAGCAAGGTTCGGATAATTTGCCTCAATATAAGTTCTATGTTTTTGAAATTTATCTAAGTGGTTTTTGTTGCTACTCATTCCTGGAAAATGCATTGCCAGTTGGTTAGCTTTAACTTTATTGGTAGCTGCTCCTATTATTTTGGGAATACTAGTAGTGGGTTTTCCTCTGAATGTCTTAATTTTGTCCCATACCTGTTTTTCAGTGCTTTTGTTATTAATGGGCGAGCAAAATTCGTACCATGATTTCTTTTTAGCGTTTAGTATGGTAGATTCTGTTATTTGTTCCTTTTCTTTGTACATTCTAAAATCCGAAGCAAGCTTTGTATGTCTAAATTTATTGAGGGCTTTTTTATTATCCTTAACGGCTTGCTTACATTCCTCATTCCACCAAAGTATTGGTTGTTTAGTATTCTTACCTCCAGTTTTAGGGATGTTTAAGGTTGTTATTCCAATCAGAGTGTCAGTGATTGTTTGGCTAAATATTTCAATGTTCTCATTAATAACATCGTTTTCTTTCAGGGTTTCACAAATTCAACGGAAAGTGGTCCAATCTGCTTTATCAAATCTCTGTTTTAGTACATAATTATTATTATTATTATTATTATTATTATTATTTGGGTTTGATTTATTGATAGTAATTATAACAGGGAAAAGGTTGCTTCCATTGGTACTGATTTGATGTACTTTCCATTCAGTTAATTCTGCTATTTTAGGTGCACAAAATGTTAAATTAATGGCGGATAGTGTTCTATTTTCCGGATTAAGTCTTGGTTATTCCCCCATTTTCTAGTATGATTACATTATTTAAGGTGGCCCATTTCTCAAATTATTTTTCCTCTTTTGTCTCTGACAACTGCTCCCCATAAGTCATTTTGAGCATTCATATATCCACATATAAACATGTTTGCATTTTGTTCATTTATCATGGAGTTGTAAGTTGTTATATTTGTTTGACTAGTACCCCCTCCCTTTTTATCATTATTACGGTATTTGACAAAGGATGTAGACGATCAGGAGATTTTGGGGATGAACTTCATATCAGCGGTGATATGGGTTTCTTGTAAATATATGATATCAGGCACACCTCTTCCTGATCGAGTTAAATTATTAATTCAGGGGCATTTTTAATTAGTCTCCTGCAGTTCCACTGCCATATAATAAAGTTTCCGCGTGTGTCCATAACTGTTCTTGATTCGTTTATCTATTATAGATAACCAAGAGTTTGTTATGATTGGTAGGCAGCTACAATATACCTATCCAGCAGATGACTTAAAAGTTGACATGTCTGCTGAATCGGTATGCTTTCTTCTTTGCCTATTACAATTATTCCATCCAATAGATCTCTGGTGTATCTAATGAAATGTATAACTGACAAATAGGATTCTGGATAGACCTAGTCACTTATGGGGTTCTGAGCGTCATTTTCTTGTTTCCTTTTCCCTTTGTGTTCCTGATCTTTGTTGGTACTTGACCCCATCTTAGCTATATTTCTGTTCCTGTCACTATTAGGTTTGGAGTTCTCCTTCCTTTATTCTTTACCTTTTGCATTGCTTCACTATTGCTCTTGCTATTTAAGTTTTGGTTATTATCGGAAAGCTCGGTCTTGTGTTTGGTAGGTTCCTTGTTACTGCTTATATTATTGCTATTGTTTGATATCGGAATTGCATTCTGGCTATTTCTGCGATTATCTTAGAGTCGCTTCCCTTTTTAGAAATGGTTGGCTTCGGCTGTTTAGTGTGTTCTCATTAACTTGTTTCTTTCCTTGCGCTGCTTCCTGGGCTGTTTTCCAAGTCTTCTGTGCTTCGGGATAGGATAAGTATTTTGTCGTCTTGATTTCTGTTATATCCCATTGGATGGTGTGGGCCTATACAGTTAGCGCATTTTTGCCCATTGTAATTGCATCTTCCTTAGTGCTTTCCTCCGCATGTTCCGCACCTAGGTCTAAAACTGAACTTCTTGGCGTAATGTCCCCATCTTTTGCAATTACCACAGAAACGTGGTTTATTCCTATATTCTTCTAATGGAAAGGAGTAACCATAAGGCCCTAATCGTGTCAATAGGGGTGGAGTTGATTCAAATTCCAGTATTGCTACATTGGGATTTGATCAATTTTTGGTTTATAACCTATAAGCTTTGGATACCTTTGCTCCGTAGTACCTTAGCTCTTCAAGGAGCTGTCGGTTATCCAATTTTTGGGATCGTCCCTTTAATTTTAGTACCTTTTTTGAAGGACATTTGTGGTTTGGTTTGTTCTCTATACTTTGGTGGTTTGGCCTTATTTTGTAAATTGTACTTTGCCAGCTATGGTTAGACTGGCTGACTGATTAGTTAGATTATAGATGTTTTAAATATTAGTGCATGTACGTTTGTTTAAAGCCTGCACTGCAGGCTATTTAATTAATCCTGGGGGAAGGAATTGGTGCCACATTCCCCAGGCATTTATGTGCTCACAGAGCACTAATTAATTTAGCCATCAGGTCGTGGGACTAATTAAGGTCCCTATCGACGTGAATGAAGGGCTTTCATGAGTGAGAATGGACCAAACATACACTCATGGTAAATATTCATTTCAGTCTGCCATCAGCTGAGCCAGGTGTCTACCGAAGCGGAATGTGACGCCTGTAGTGATTGGTCGCCACTATGACGTCACATCGGGACACCTGGGTTTAGACTGGTGGACATGGTTCCATATCTCCGTCATGGTACAGGAGGTCCGGGAGAGGCAAGGGAGGAGAGGTACCAGGCTGCAGGCGCAAATGCACAGAGCCCTGAAACGGAAGCCCGTACTTAACAAATTCAGTCCAGTTATTTTAATGGACAATAAAAGTACCAATAGTATGTAATCCACCTGTGCAATTAATCAAATCAACTGAGTCAAAAAAATTCTACAATGATTCATTAATAAAGTTAGGATTTAGTGTACAAAGTGTACATCCAATAAACTAATTAAAAACCAACCAGTAACGTCAAAATAAAAATTGGAGAATAATAATTTTGATGGTGGTATCGAAATGATCAAATTAGATTCCAGTAAAAAAGATTCTCTCAAAAGCAGTTTCCAGCCAAATGGAAACTGCATGATTGACTACGATAATGTTGGTAGGTTACTCGACCTTTTTAATATCGAGTATGCCCGAGGTCTTCAGAAATGTGGCAACACTCGGTTCACGGTGTGCTTTCGTCCAGTCCCACATTCGTCGGCTGGTTCCACTCTTGAATGGCTTCTCCTGAGGGTCCAAATCGACAACCGGTCTGCTGATTCTCAGCTGGCAAGTATTTACTTGAGTACTGCAGAGTAAGGTTCCTTTTATTAACAGCAGTATAATCCACTATTATTCAATGGTGGAGACCCGTTGCCATGTAGGTATTTGCAGACAACTGTATTTGTTCCTTCCACAATTCTGCGGGTCCCCGTGTCTGCTCATGCAGCATGTTTTTCTTGCTCCCGTCATGCAACATTGTGTCAGAAAGTACCAGCTGGGGCTCTGAAATAACCCCTCAATCGCGCCGTAGTAAATCACTGTTCTTCTTTCCCCAAAGGCGGCTTTCCAGTGAAGTAATTCTGCGGGGTCCTTGCTATATACTGCGTACAAATAATCCCTGTAGTGCTGGTGCTATTCTCTCCAGTTCCATGGTAAGGCGCTGGCCGCACGTGGTAGCTCGTCTCCGATCTTCGATGTTCACCGGTCGACGTCCTTTTGATGAATGACTGATGACGATGATGATAACAAAATTTAGGTCGCCTATGCAGCTGGTGTTTTCGCAACCGGTTAAGTCCTGAAGGTCAGGATTCTTAATTAGTCGGAGCTGTGGGTATGGTGCCACCACAGCTCCGTTTTTATGTGTAAATGTCGCACTCCTTAATTTTGGAATTTTTAATCTGTCTAGGCGACGCAAAGACGAAAGGCACCCCGGTGACGCAGTAAGTCATTGGATGTCGGTACGCCCTGGAACGCTGAAGCTCGTATGATCAAATTTTAGTCCAGTTTTGCTAGTGGACAATTATTTTCCCAATAGTATGTAAGCCACATGTGCAATTTTTCAGTTTCATTGAGTTGTATAATTTCCTTTATTATTTTAACGATAGATTGAACTTTTGTATGCGTAGTGTACCTTTACATTTATAAATGGTGTCAATCGGTGTTACGTTTTTATTTTCTTATTTTGTTATATTTTGTCGTATTTGTTAATTTGCGTAAGGTACCGTATTATACTTTTGTATGTAGTGTCGATGTTTTTGTTATATGCTTTTTTTAACATTTTTGGGTATGTTGTAGGGGATCCGAGTTTCTACTGTTGTTGATTTTTTGGAAGTTAGTTCGTTGCTTATGATATTTGGGGCAAGTGTTGAATACATGGTCCAATGTTTCCATTGTTGGACAATGGGAACAGTTCGTGTTTTGGTTTGTTTCTTTGTTGAGATGTTTTACAAAACTGCTTTTTAGTAGTTTTTCCTGTTTTTATCCTATTAATAACGCGGAGGTCAGTGGTTTTTATGCCTTTAGTTGTTGTCATTGTTCTGTTGACCTCTTTTTATAGCTGGAGTAAAAGTCTGCCCTTGTTGGTATTTTCCCAGAGTTGTTGCCGTTTCTTGTTTATTTTAATTTTTATTTGACTATATACCTCTTGTACACTGTAATCAAGATGTGTTAGTGAGTTGTTCATGAGGTTTAGTTTTTTTTGTTGGTCAGCTTCGTAGTTTCGTGTTAGAATAATATGCGAGGACACCCATAGGAATTCAACACTTTGTTTTCTCCTTCAATCTCTCTGATGGATATCCTTGTTTCTTCTAGCATGTTACCTCTGCCTTTTGTTGTGCCAGTCTCTAAGGATTTGAGTACACTTAGAGAGTCTGTTATAATAACGTACTGGTTGTATGTTTGGGTATTTATCCATTTAAGTGCCTCATTTATTGCCCAGAATTCTGCTGTATAGATGGAGCAATCATCCTGGAGTCTGTCTCCGAGTGTAATCCGGTGTTCGGGTATTATTATTGCGGCTGCTGTTCTTTTTAGTTCTTGGGATTTGGATCCATCTGTATAGATTTTAAGATGTTTAGAGTATGTTTCCTCAATGGTCTTGTGTACTTCTGTTAGTGTTCCTACGTGATTTTATAGTTTGGATCCGAATGTTTGGGCAATAAGGTTGATTTTAGGAGTGTTATTTTTCCATGGTGTGGGATCGCATATTTTGTGATGTTCTGCTTAAATGCATTGGAGTTCCATTCCTTTGCAGAGGGTAAGTACTTTTTGGCCTGCAGGTGGGCGTGGAATTAGTTTTTGGCTGAATGGGGTGTTACATCTTTTGATCGTAAGTTTAGTTGGATTGGAACTTTTATGAATCGAGTTTCTGGTGGAGTATCTTAATATTTGTTCCTCTCGTCTCAGATATAATGGTAAATTCCCTGTTAATATTTGGAGTTCCCCGATTGAGGTATTGGGTAAAGCTCCAGTACAGAGTCTAAGCGCTTTGTATTGTTTGTTGTTTAATTTTTGGAGCAGGGTGTTGTTGGCTGATGCATACACTTGGCAGCCATTATCAAGTTTGGCCCTAATTAATGATTTATCGAGCATGAGCACTGTTGTTTGGTCTGCGCCCCATTTTGTCCCCTTAATATTATTAGGAGGTTGCGGTCCTGTGGGGACCTTTTGGTTAGTGCTGTTATGTGTTTTCCCAGCTGAGGGTCTCATCAATTAACATTCCCAAGAAATAGGTTTCTTTGATAAAATGTATTGGTGTATTTTGTAGATGGAGTTTGGGATATGTTGTACGTTTAGTTTTTGTAGGTGAGAAAAGCATTCGAACAGTTTTGGTATTTGATATTTTAAATCCCCAGTTGTCAGCCCATTTACCGATTTCATCTAAGCTCTGTTGTATTTGGTTGATGTTGGCTTGGGTGTTTGGGCTGCCTGTCTTCCAGATTCCACTGGCATCAGCAAATTGTGATAGTTCGATTAGTTGGTTGGTGATATTGTCTTGGAGATTGTTGACCATTAGGTTAAAGAGCGTGGGGCTTATTACACTTCCTTGGGGAATACCGTTGTCCAGAGTGTATGTGTCAGAAAGAGCATCACCTACTCTGGTTTTGATTTGTCTCCCTGTAAGGAATTTTGCGATCCATTGGTGCATTCGCCCCATTATGCCATATTGGTTTAGTTTGGAGATGAGGCCTTTGGTCCAGACCAGATCGAATGCATTTTCTATGTCTTGGAATATTGCAATTAAATGCCTATCTCTTTTCCGTTTGGCATTGAAAGCAATTTTGATGTTTGCTTCTAATCTAATTAGTTAGTCAATGGTGGAACGTCTGATTCTAAATCTACTTTGATTTTCTGTTAGCAGATGGTTTCTTTCCAGGTGGTGTTTTAGACAATTATTAAGTATTGTCTCCATGATTTTATTGATGGTGTTTGTCAAGGAGATGGGTCTATATGATATTGGGACTTTGGGGTCTTTGCCTGGTTTCGATATGGCTATGACTATTGCTTGTTTCCACAATGTGGGTATATTTCCTGTTTGCCAGATTAGGTTGATCAAATATAGTGTAATGATTTGCATATTTATTGGTAGGTGCTTATAAATGCCATAGCCGAATTTGTCTTCTCCTGGGGATGTTGTCTTTTTATTAGCTAATGCTTTGTTCCATTCTTCAATATTGAAAATGTCGTTGAGTGGTGATTCTTTGTTGTTTTGATCCGTAAATACGTGTGGAAATTCTTTTTTCCAATGTTAGTCTTTGTGTCATAACTTTTTGGGTGTTATTTTTATTACTGCTAGAGCTGGCAAAATGTTGTGCGAGTAGTTCCGCTTTTGCTTAGTTAGTGTCAGCTCCTGCTAGTTTTGGTGTTGCTTTTGATGAATAAATGGATACCGCACTGATTTATATGGGTCAAGAGCGGAACCGATAGAAAACATTCCTACTGTGTTTGAGTAGGTACGCTATAGCTCATCTCATGGTTAAGGATATCGAGAAGTCAAAGAGCATGTATAGTAATAAAAAAAATTTTTTAAACAAACCACCAACACTTTTTTTCAAAAGATACCATTTTTCTTCAACCAACAATTAACCAACAAATAATATAACAATTCATACAACATCAATTAAATTTTTTTCAAGGTTGACAACGTTGTGAAGTCAGGTTAGACTTCCACTGATGCAAGTCATTTGGCAATTGATGTACACAACGTTTCCTAACTAAAAACTAGAGATATCCATAACGGTCACAAAACCATCGATCTAATTTATCGTCGTTTCTAGAAGAGTCACGATCAAAATAAGCCACTAAATGTTCTAAGGGATATGGAAGACTGCGTTGATGAAGAAAATACGCACAATATTGTCCACACACCATAGAATCTGTGCCTTGTAATTTCACATTATTGAATAGTGTCATCTGGGCATTTCTTCTCATCAAGTCGATGATGTCTTCCTAAGGCGGCAATCCATACTAATCAAAATACTCCACATAACCATCTTTGGAAAAGTAGACGGCTACCCAGTGGGTTCCTCGGAGATCACTGTCGTTCGTGTTGAAGACATAAGCTTGATGGTCTTTGGGTTTGCGATGAGGCAGTTCATCTTTAGCACACACGACAGGATTCCAAGAAGCGGAGTACGAAATATTTTTCAAAAGGTAACAAAATTCCGAGGTATCCATTTTTGTTTTGATTTTTTATAGGTAATGATAAGTAATCAATTCAATTCTTATTTTTTGTTTGAAAATCTGTCAAGTAATCATCTCTTTGCTTCGTCTCCGTACTCTGGGCCAAGAGATCTTCGATGTGATGGATCTCTAGAAAAATCAATGGAGGGGAGGAATGATCACGCAAGTCTTCATACCACTGATGCAACATTGCTTCCTCCTAAATGAGACCCCAAGCGTCACCCAGATATTCATCCATTTTTTGTTCTTGACTTATCATTAGACATTTATCGTGTCGAATTTGACTGGGATGATCGTTTTGACATCCATAGCAATCCTTCTTAGTCATCCCTGTAATTGTTTCTGCCCGATGTTTGACAAAGCAGGACATTCAATGTTGTTCTTGTTCTGGCTTCGTACAGGGACAAGTATGATCGCAAGTAATTTTTCTGGGCAAAGATAGGTTCGAAGGTTTTGGACACAAGGTCTTGCCATCGTGACTGATTTCGATCTTTACTCTGTAGTACTTACACTCGAAAGGATTGGCATTGCCGGCTCTTTTGAGGGCTTCGTTGCTGACGATACCAACGATTAAACGTTTGGGTAACTGTCCTTGGAACAGATGATCTTTGATCTTGGTTCGGAGTTCAGCGACAATGATGAAGGTTTTCACTTCCACGCGTCGGATCGGATTCTTGGCGGTCGTTCTGCTCAAGGTGTGTCTGATGTCGTTTTCGACTTTAGGTAACACTTTCAAGCGTCGCATGTTGTGTCTGGCTTCATGGATGATGGTTTTGTACTCGTTGATATGGGTCATCAAATGGAAAATGATGCTGATACTATTCAGCACATACCTTTCTGGCAACCAAATGCAAATGATCCATCGGTTCTAAACTACTTCTTTGCAGGATTTTATTTCAACGGTCATTACAGCTCACATTGTGAGGATCGTCAGCTGCTACTGGGACTATGTCGTTAAACCTTTCCTCGCCTGCTGTGTCAGGTTTCCATGCGACGCAAGCGTCCAGATGAGTGTTATTGGGATCTTTTCCGTATGTCAAGAGATTTTCCAGGTATGCTCGGTAAAGATAAGTCTCCATGCTGCTGATGGCTATTTTGTTATTCAAGTACAAATCTACTTCGCTGAACAAGGAATGCATGAACTTGTTGACGGTAGCTACTCTAGCACCGGCTCTCGGAGTGGTGTCGTCCGTTTTGATCACTTTCACTTTCAGGTACAAGTAACTGCTATTCAGATTGATGTAATCTTCGGGCTATCTTTTGATTTCAAATTCGATAGGGCTGAGGTCGTCAAAGAGGAGATGGGATGAAATTCTGCTCATTGAGATTCTTGCATCGTCATCACACTAGGTGGCATGGTAAACAGATCCAGTTCCGTGTTGAAACTTTCGCCAGACTCTCGGTGCATCATTTTTCTCTCTGCTTTTTAATAATCCAAAACGTCTAATTCTCGGACGGTTCTTCTTTTCTAGGACTTTTTACCTCTGTGTGTGTGAAGTCCTCTCCATGGGTGTCGTCGTCGTCTCTTTCTGTCTTGTCCTTGATGTGTTGTCAGGGAAACAGGAATACCTGCCTAGGCAGCGTCCAGGGCATTTATGCGAGTTTCTCATCGGTTCAGAATGTATTTGCCAGTTTCAAGCAAGCCATTTTTGCCTGTTCTCAAGAAGTCTTCTTTGGGATTTATTTTGTCGATGGTGACAGTTTGAATAACTTCTTTGCCTTACGTCAAAGCGGCATCTTTAAAGGCGTGCAATCCTCGTATCACCATCGGTTTCAAAACGCGAGACACCGAACGAAACGCCGATTTAAGCATATCTCCTAAAACATGTCTTCTCTGTCGAGCAACTCCTTGGTACACCGGATACATGGTTTACTAATCGTTAGAGAATCATTTTCAAAAATGGAGTTTCGCCGTAACTTTCTCTTTGAAAAAATGAATATTTTGTCTCAGATCTCCTTTTATGCCAGTGTTTCCATTATCGAAATACGACTTACTGACGGGCAAATAGTGAGGATATACAAAATCGCGATGAACGTGATAGGTGTTTCTACTTTCCTCGTCATTGGTCGTGGCAGAATTCACTTTGAAAGAATGAATCGCAGTAACGATGCGGTTGTGTGTCCCACCTCTTTGTACTCCACCACATCAGAATGCACAAAGTTCAAATTTAATCCTTGGCTCATTTCTACAGGGTAACGAAAAAAAATTGCAAAACTCAAGTTGTTGGTAATGGGTGGTATGAGTGAACCCTTGATCATCTTGAGGTCTCCACCCAAAATGTCAAACAATACAGGACAACATGTAATGGACAACGTTGTGGCATCCGAAAATTTCATCAGTAGGCGACGAGTCACTTTATGGTAATCGATGGTGACACTTAGTTTGGTTTTGTCATAGGCTTTGCCAAACAGCGCATTGAATTCGGAAGAAATCGTGTCCACCAGATATTGACCCCTAAAGTAATAGCCTTCCGGAATTTTCAACATACCGTGGAGTATCGGGGGACACTGGTCGTTTCATAGAGGCATGTATAGTTTCGTTTTTATTCAAGTATTGTTGCACTTGGTCGTTCAGAACTTCGACCTCAAAAGTGATTTGATTTTCAGTGATGTTTTTGATTTGTGTAGGGTGAATCATTTCGACCAAAGCCTCTTCCCAATGGGCTTCGCGATCCAGCTGGCTGGCCTGAGGTAATTTCGCCGTGAAACAGCATAAAGTATTGTGGAGAAACACATCCATGGAACTGTCAATGGATAAACTTAAGTAAAATTGGTTATTCATAATTCCAGAATTCTGCTGTCCGAGTGGTCACTGGAGGTTAGAGGAGTGTCCAAAATAGAGTAATTGTTGTGTTGGTTGTGACTGTTGACAGGGTGACTGACGTTGTGGGCAAGACTCCCGTTGTTACTGTTAGAGTATTTCAAGGAAGGATTGTGGAGAAGGTTACCGATACAGCTGCCCAGTAAAATGGTCAACAATTGTTTGTCTGTTTGTTGCAAACTCAAATTGGCAAAGGCAGCTACGATGGCACAATACACCACAAAGATTTGGCAGGAAAAGACAATTTGCATTTTAGGCACACGTTCTCCACTACACCCACAAGGATTGCTCTTGTAGATTCTGCAGAGAAGATCTCCGAGAAGGTGAGGTCACTGTGGTGGTTGAGGCTGTGTTGAAGGGCATGATGGTCACTTCTTTATATAGTTGATGACTTGCGAAGCGTCAATCCAAGAGTCAAAACTCGGCGGGTATCCTTTCCAATGTACTTTGCCATTTTTCACACAATGCTTTCACACTTCACAGGTTGCTCGATCGAGAATGCTTTCGATGTCGTACACTTCGTCTTCTTTTTTTGGTCACTCGTAACTCGGGCAAGTAAAAATTTCCTTTTAACACTTCCCCGTTCATCTCTTCCAATTTATAGACAGTAGGATGACGACCACGCACTCGTCCTGTGACACGAAACAGTTCGGTGGTCCAGTTGGGTAAGTAACCTTTGTCGAAAGTGTGCTTGGTTTTGCCAATGCGCACCCAATCTCCCATCGTCAACACTCCACCATTTTTGGGGACAGCCACAGTCGGGGATGTACCAAACAGGTGCTCAAAGACGGACACTTCGTTGTCGCGAGTCACTTCGATGTGTGTGTGTGTGTGGGGGGGGCACATCCGATGCTCATATAGTAAGATTGTTTGTATGCTTGGACCAGGTGAGGTAAGACGTCGTTGTACTTGAGAATGTGTTGATGTGTAGAATATATCCACATGCGTTCTTTCAAGGTGCGTTGAAGAGGTTCCAAGATGTTGACTTTGGTTTCGGATTCTCGGTGGTGAAAAATGAATGTCTCTTTTTTCAGTTTTTCTGGAAAGCTTTGTTTCAACACTGGTTTTAGGGCGCGCACTAACTTAGTGCTTGATTTGGAAGTCAGTGGCACGACCAAGCAAATTTGGAAAAGCTGTCGATGACACAAAATAAATATTTGTAGCCACGATTGTAGGTGGCCCAATGAGAGACATCGGCTAAATCGGCTTGCTATTCATGATTGATGCCCTCCACTCGGGTACGATTTCTGGAAAAAGATTGTCGAATGGATTTGTAGCAAAGGTAATGAATATAGTGAGTAATTTCTGACCACTGCCATTCGGGGTAACGGTCAAGAATGTCAGTAAAATATTCTGATGTAAACGGTCTAAACCAGAATACTAGGATGAACGCGCACTTGATCCAGAGAAATCGGACATGTTTGTTTTCCTTTTTTCACTTTCCTCTTGTGAATTTCTCGACACAAAAGTTCTACAGTCACCAATTGAGATTTTGCTCTGGCAAGTCCCTGCCAAACTTCCTTGTAGATCTTCTCTTGCAGTTCGTTTGGTAATGATTGAATATTGTTTTTAAATGGAGTTTAAATACTGGTATCGGTGGTGTCCAACGTTTGACTCATAGCCAATCTGGTTTCTTAAAAGACATGGTATGTCACTTCAATAACTCTGTCACACTAAAGGTAGGTAGTGACAATTCGGAGACCATCGAGCATGTTCCAGGTATGCTGAATCTTGTTGTTCCCACGGGCGTCGTGACACACCACAACTGAAGCACTTGACTTTATCCCCTTCACCCAAGTAGAAAAATCCGGCTCTGGCTAATTCTTCGTAGGTAGGTCCTCCCAGATATTTAGGCCATTTTCCTTGGAAGGTTTGAAGACGATTTTCAAAGTCACAGTATTCAGGCAAACTCACAGGGAACGAAAATTCATCTTTCACAGGTACGTTTCGATGAGGGGAGGGTGACATCCACAGGAGTTTTCTCAGTTTAGGATGCCATCCATAGGGTGGTAGACGCATGGTCACACGTGAAGGTTAACATTGACGATGAAAACCAGTAAAGAGTCCACGATAACGAGTGCCATCACTTTTGCATCCGTCAGGTTTGACACGCACAGCATCACTTTCTTTGGTAGGTGTATTGGTAGTAGTAGTAGCAGTAGTTATAACAAAGGTCCCATGATGCTTTGCTGCATCGCTCTCATCACAAGGCACAGCATCGCACTCCACTTGAGAAGCACCGAACTTGAAAGGTGCCTGTTTAAAAGGATTCATCTTTCTCTGGTCTTGGTAGTTACAATAAACTATCGATCTTGGACGTTGTCCCTTTTATATGCTGACCAATATTGACGTGACCGTACGGTAAAGTGAAGTGATTGGGAAGCCGCACTCGCTCCTGGTACACGATTTGATACAGCTTTTACAAGGGTCGACTAACGATTTGGTGAGTGGGTAAACGTACAGCTTTTGTGGTTCGTTGGTGGTCACCTTAAAGTTTCCATCCTCTCCAGACTGCAAGGCTTTCTTTAATACGCCAAAGTTCACCACTTGACTGGTGCAATAACTGAGAGTCAATCCTTTCATTTACACTTGGTGTGCACTTCTTCTTGTTTGTCCCGTTATTCGTGGCCGTAATTTTTAGGACCGCCACGAGCAAACCTTAAAATCTTCTCGTCAGGGTGTTCGTCTGTCCAGGCTCGTAAACGATCTCCTTCGATGTTAGGGTGACCTTAACCCGGACGACCGATGTAGATGCAACTGTCTGTGTCAAAGTACAGGATGTGATCACCTAACAGTTCTAAAGCTTTGTACAATTTTAAGCGAGCATGGGCTGTCACGTAAATCATGACATTTCCAAATTCTTCGGCTTGTACATTGACTATGATGAAATCCTCACGAACAACGTCCACGTGTTTCATGTATTTGGTTTTTGTCGTGAATTAACTGGAAGTACCGGGAAAATTCTGTCAGATACTCCGTTTTAGGTAAACACGGGCGTTGTGCCATTTTGCCCCACAAGCAATTTAACATCACTTTGGTAAACGATCGCCTTCCTTCATTTTTCTCGATGTGGTCTTAAGTGATAACTTCCTGCTCCCAGTATTTCTCTTTGAATTTCTTTTGATCTTAGGGAGTGTGGCACCAGAAAAGATAGCCGCTGGCTTCTTGTTTCAGTTTCGAAAAGGCATCCACGTAGTGTGCGAAAATGCCTTTCTGAGTCTCGTCTCCCCTGTGGTACCGCTCTGTCTTGGGAAAGTTGTAAATTTCGTACACTTCCAATAGTTGGTATCCCGTGTCCAGAGCTTTGAACAAATCTACGTTGACCCATGTTCACATCGAGGCGCGTTATTCCTGGGTGTGTTCACAAGGTCGGCCTTGACTGCACGCTTCGGCACAAGTACGGCACAAGGAAAACATCAGTTTTCCTTGACAATGGTGAGCTAACACGGGATGGTACAATTCTATGGGAGGCAAAACTTTGCACTTGATCAAGCCTTCGTATTGTCGAATGTTATCCAGGTCAGTGTGTTCCGTCCGTAATTGCGGGTGCCCTGCAGGAAAGCGACAATATTTGCACACGTAAGGATACAGTGAACACACGTCCAAGTATTTGATTTCTTCTTCTTTCTCACTGACAGCGTGGTACAACAAACAGGTGGCATTCGTCAGTCCTCCGTACAAACAAATTGTCTCTCGGGTTCAGTGGGTCCATGTGCTTGTAACTTTCCACGAGGCATTTAAACTCGGGATTGGTTTTCAAGCCGTGGTCGTACTCGTGATCCCACAATTCTACCACTTGGTATCCTTGCTGTTCTAACTTCAGATGTCGCTGACAAGTGGCCTGGTACAAGTCTTCCATGGTCCGTTGTAAAAAGTGAGATTTAGTGCCATGTTCAGGGTAGCAGACGGGACACCCGTGAAATAATCAACCGTTAAACTCGTACACAATCTTGGGGTTTTCTAAGTCTCAGCCATGCACTGAATACGTTCCTATGGTCTTTTCGCCTCCTCCATTGCGGGCGTGCTGAATCCATTTGTCTTCCTTGTCTCACAAGTAATGTTGCCAGCGTAGGGCTTTGACCGAGTATTGACGTTTGAAAAAGTTGGCCGTTTGAGGGCTATTGACAGTCAGTGTGTTTTCGAGCATGAATCGTTGGCGGTACACTAAGGAACACGCTTTGGCCATGGTGCATGCTTCTTTCAAAGGATCGACCCCTCCGTGTTCCATGAACAGTTCTCAAAATATTCCACAGCAGCGCCGTAAAATGTCCACGTCGGAACGACAATACTTTAACATTTCTTCCTGAAAGTCGAAAGGTTCTGAGGCGTGAGCCTGGTACCAAGCGTAAAAAGCTTCTCGTTCTTCGGTCGTGAGCCTCAGGCAAATGGTGTAGAACGACGTCTTGATTTGCTTGGGTATAGAAGAAGAGGGAAAATAACCTTTGGCCATTTCTGTCATTTTAGGCATTCGAAGGCATAGCCAAGTAACTCATCGAATCTTTAAACTGTACTTGTCCACTTGCATGGAAATGATTATGGCTCCGTTCAAAGTCGCTTTCGGACGTTCGGTGCCTTGTTCCGTATAGTATCTCAAAAGAAACTGTCCATCGTATCCGGAGAAATTGTGAGCCATCACCGTGGCATGGCGATGACTATCTCCGTAACGTTCGATGTCCTCTTGGCTCCACGTCTCGTCGATGGGGTCTAAGATCCATGAGGCAAAATCGGCTAGCGTGTTCGGTCCCCGAAATATTTTCTCACGTTCTCCAGGAATCTTACTGCAGTGAGTGCAGTGAGTAAAGATAGGCTCTTGAAAGCACTTCTCACACGCTCGATGTTAATATTCGAAATCCAAAAAGATGAAATTCCCTTTCTTCTGGCCATCGCCTTCCTCTTGATGTTTGGAATGGTATTTTTGAATGTAACATTGGTGTTCCATGTCCACGATTTGGTGACAAATCTGACAGCGTTTCTTTCCTGAACATACGTGTGCCTTGACATTATTCGTACGTATGCCTTGTCCGCAAGTAGGGCACACTCTCAGGAGTTGACAAGCACTTTTCTGCTGTGAAGCTTGCGTCTTCAGATGTTGTTGATAGCAGGTAGGGGCTGACAAAAGTACGCTGACAAGCAGGGCAATGCACTCGTGGTTTTCCTTCGTCTAGACAGGGTTGAGAGGCCAAACATTCTGAGCATTTCGATCCATAGTGCTTGTGTTGCTCTCGATTGTTATTGCCATAATCACATTTCTCACGGTAATATCTGTATCCCAGGAATCCAATGATACTGGTAATGGCATCGAAATGTTCATTGTGATGATAGACGTGAATGTATGTTTCGTCTTTGAAGTCTTTTCCTCGAAACAATAGAGGTCTGCGCACTTCTTGAGGGTGTACTTTCAAGATGTAACGTGGTGACAAGACATCTTCTAATTTTTGCATTTCAGGAATGCCACAGGGTGTGTCTTTGGATAGCCCTGCTTGCTTAACAGGAGTTCTGCTTCACTTCGTTGTTTGGCACGGTTTGATTTTTAAATGTTCTCCCAGGCTCTTTTCCATTCTACATTGTCGTTCCTGTCGGCATACGTTCGTCCCACCATGATAGCCCTGGCTAAACAAATGTGGTCTTGAGGGTTGTTAATTTGGACGAGACTTGTTTTGGTGTTACGAAGGTCGTCGATCAATAACACTTTTTTTTCGTCCGGTCCCTTGGGGAAGAGACACATGGGTCATGAACAGTGTCGCTTTACCATCGGTAATGTGAAACTTGTCGTTGGATTGTTGCACGTGTTGAATCTTGTCGATGACTTTGGAAGGTGACAGTTCTGCTGGGCTGCTAAACTCGATCCAAACAGGGGACTTCAAACCGTCATGATGAATGGAAAGTCTCAAGCGATCGTCTTCTTTGGCTTGGCATTGTTGTTTCAGTGTGGTTAACAAAGAATTCCACATTTCAGTAATGAAACCCTCTGCTTTCTCTAACGGTACTTCGGACTTGAAATCTTTAAACTTCACCGTGTACGTGTAAGCTGTGGTTCTAAATTTTCTAGAGGAGCACTTTTCTGTCTCTCGAATGTGGTAGTAATTTTCAAGGTTTACTAATGGTGGTGAATTTTGTTTGTGTGTAGAATCTCTGGGTCTGGATTCTGGTTCATTCATGTCATCTTCAAAATCACTGGCATGAATTTGTGCCAAGACTTTCTTCTCCTTTCTCCGCGAATTTATGCGATCGTTTCATCTTGACTGCATAAAGTCAAATGACTACAGAAGAGACAAAAGTCAAGATACCTGTTATCATTGTCAAGAGGAAGAACATTGGTCTTCAGAATGCCCTAAAAACAACAGGAGAAAGAAGAGAGGGGCTCAGACCAGGAAGAAGAAGCGGTACCCTCCCCAAAGGAAGAACCCAGACACTTGCAGAAAGAGAAAAAAGAGAAAAAAAGAAGATGAGGAGAAAGTGAGAAGGAAGCGGGAAAAAGTGTGAAAGTGAAGAAATTCTAAAAAGATAGACAGTGAACAAAGACAAAGAAGAAGTGTATGAACTTTTTAAAGTCTTGTATTGTGAATTGGATTGTAAACTTTTTACCAGAACAGACCAGGCAGAAAACGTAAGCGTCTCTTAGTTTTGATTTTTTTAAGTAAGGACCTACACTCACGCACTCACTCACTCACATACGTACATCATGGGTAAAATAGGTCTTTTGAGTTTTAATGATTTTGGCAATTGAAATAGTATATCTTTTCGAGAGAAGTTGGTGGCCCTGAAGAAAAGGACAGTTAGGTGCTTGTTTGTTTTTTAAAAAACCTCAGGAACGGGACGTAATCATCTTTGACTGCCTTAAGCCTTTGCCATGGCCAAGGCCTACTTCTGGACTGGCTCCTGTCGATGATAATTTAGTAGAAATCACTATGGGTGGAATGGCAGGCGTAACAACAGAGCTGGGTTGTTTGGCTCGAAAAGGTCTTTTTTCTCTTGGGTCGTAATAAAGAAGTCTGATACATTTGTTTCAGACTCCTTAACTCTGCAAAGATGTGAAAGAGTACCGTTACCGTTTGACTTTCACTGTCTTCCTTCTCTCTTAGACCTTGTTTCTTCTCTGCTGCTTCTTTCTGTCGCTTCCTTATTTCCTCTTCTTCTTCTCGCTGTTGCTGTTGAAGGAGAAAAGCTTGTTCTGCTTCCTTCTGCAGCTGTAAAAATTTCTCCAATTCTTCTTTCTGTCTCTGTTTAAAACCGTCGCTGTGTGGTAAAGAAGGAGAAGGTGGCAAAGGTACTGGTAATGGAACAAATTCTTGCGAAGAAAGAAAATCGATTAAATTCCAATTAAAATTGACCTCTTCTGGAAGTAGAGCTGTGTTAACTTTGGTAGCTACTACTGTCCCATCACTTCTCGTCTCCATGGCCGGTGCACCCCAATTCATTGTCTTCTTAGTTTCCGTCATGTTGGAAAACTGTGTCGCATGGATTGACTGCGCACAGACGATAGCGCATCTATATAGACAATATGACGTCACAGACTGCTCTCTTCGGGTTGGAAGACTGACTCCGTGTTGTAAGTGAATTTTGTAACGCATGTTTTGATTGGTGAATAAACTCAATCCATTTCGATCCGCCCTTCCGCTATAAATAACCGCAGTTCACTGCACTCCCTTCACCTATTCTCGTCACAAGATGTGGACAAACGTAGAATCGTCTACTCTTGTATCGTCAATGTTGTTCCATACGGACTTACCGATGTATGTCAGATGATCATGGACAATTATCAGTTTCACGGATACGAGCGTTTGGAAAATAAGAATTTATGTGGAGAGACAAGGCTGTTTGAAGAGGGTCCTTATCTACGGACCAGAAGTCAGAAGAAGTTTGAGGAAGAGAAGAAAAAAAACATATGCGTTGCCTTCTGTGTTAACGGAATGATGTTAATAAAATAGCAAAGGCCCTTTTCAGGGCCACTCATATGCCTCGAAAAGAGTTGCTTTCTTCCCTGCAATGTTTTTAGTAAGCTGTATAAATGTTTGTGACTGTATGTTGTATGTGTTATACAAATCTAAGTCCCACTCTTAATTCCCGATTGAGGTCAGCCCGGTGCACACCTGCACACCCGCTCTTTGCTCCCTATTAACGTCACCTAACATTGTTACCAATCTTCAGTACGGTGACGTCACCTCACCTGTTCCTACATTGTTGCAACATTGTTACCAATCTCCCATACCGTGACGTCAGACGCTATACGGACCCAACTTTCCCTTGTCCGTAAACTGACCCAACATACATATATATATATATATATATATATATATATATATATATATATATATATATATATATATATATATATATATATATATATATATATATATATATTCCATGTTAAATTCCCTTTGTCCCTAGACTTGCCCAGGGGGTTCTGTAATGCATTTTCCCATTATCCCCCAAGTGCCGGTCCTGTATTTCCCTTGTTCAATTTCCCATGTTAAATTCCCCTTGTCCCCAGACATGCCCAGGGAATGTTCTGTAATGCATTTTTCCATTGTCCCCCAAGTGTCGGTCTTGTATTTCCCATGTTAAATTCCCATTGACCCCAGAGTGGATATACCGTTTTTTAACATTAAAGTCCCATTGTACCTAGGGTGGCCCCCTTGACTACTTCCATTCTTCCACTATAAAGAACTGCAGTTAACCTCATTTCATTCACCTGTTCTCGTCACAAGATGCGAACTAACGTTGAAACGTCTACCCTCCTATCGTCGATGCTGTTCAACCCGGACTATCCTATGTATGTCAGATCATTATGAGCAATTACCCAGATTACAGAGACAGCCCTTTGGAAACGATGGACCTATGTGGAGAGACAAGGCTGTCTGAGGAGAGTCTTAATCCACGGTCCAGAGGTTAGACGAAGTTTGGGGAAGAGAAGAAGATCAGTGCGATGCCCTCTGTGTTAACTGAATAGTGTTATAAAAAAAAAAAAACTAAAGGCCCTTTTCATGGCTACTCCCTTGCCTCGAAAAGATATCTATTCTCTCATGCCTAAAAAACAAAATTGTCGATTTTTCGTGTTATAGATTTATGTCCATATATATATATATGTTTGTGTAATATGTCTGTGTATGTCTATGTTTCTAACCACGTCTCTGTCTCTGTCTCTATTTGTCCTTAGACTAGCGCGTATTCAGGTCAGCCCCTTGCCACGGTTTCGCCCGATTGAGGTCAGCCACTTGCAACATTGTTGCCAATTTTCCGTACCGTGACGTTACCCATCTCCAATTCCAATTCCCATGTTAAAATCCCATAGACCCTGTAGTGCCGGAACCCTATTTTAACATAGAAGTCCATAGACCCTAAAATGCCCCTCCCCCCCCCCTTCACTACTTATGAACTTGGGTAGGCTCGTACTCCCTTTAAGGCATGTTAGCCTGTTGGGCGGGTTTCCTTTCCTTTCCCTTGGAATCATTTGTGATTTCTGCCCCCATTGTCTAGTGGTTTTTTTATGCATTTGTTGTCTGTATTTAAAATATGTGTTGTTATCAGGGGAGAAGCATATTGAGATAAATTCGTTTGTGTTTTTCCTATATATTTCCTATCAAAAAGTAAAATGGAAATAAAAGAAATATGATATAATAGGAAAGAATAAGATGCCTCAATGTTTTTATATTTTAAATGTGATCTTATATGACTAAATCTCTCTCTCTCTCTCTCTCTGTATATTTTTGAGTATGCCCAGGGCCGTAGAGCATGATCACGGGCCCTGGGGTAAGAAACACCCGGGTATGTCCTAATTCTTGTTCAAACAAACTTTCACAATTTTTCTTGTATAAAATTAAATAGTGCCCCCCCCCCCCTTGTCGGCCCTGATTATGCCAGAGGGATTGCACTTTGCTGTATTATGAAATTATAGTTGTGACCGAAGGTAAGATTGAAGCACAATTTCGGGCGGACGTGATGGAAAATATGCTAGTTTTAAAAGACATTTTTATTGGAGCAATTTATTTTAGTGTTGCTTTTCATTGGGCGCTATAGTATTATCACTGCATTGAGTCGCCTTGGCGATTTTCCTGACCTTTCAAATCAGAATGCCGCATTTGTTGTACGTTTCGGGATAATTTTTACTATAGGTTGAGATTGCATAGATCGGAGTTCTATACCAGATGCTGTTTATTTTCAAAATTGGGGAGAACGACATAGGATTGAGCAGTCTAGATACCAATGTATCATATAATTGGGGTGGGGAGTTTTGTAGGGTGTATTGAGATGTTTTGTCTCTCGGTGTTACTGTTAATTGCGTTAATAACATACCGCCTCGTGGCTGTCCTTTCAGTATTTTCATCTGCCTTCGAAAATAAACTGTTTGCTGTCTCTTATGTCTTCACGAGATTCTTTGTGTTGTGAATTGTCCATTTTTCAGCTTCCGTGCTGTCTGCTGGAGCCCAAACGGTGTACACCTATCTTCTATAGGTTATCGGTAGATTTACACGCGCATTTGGTCTTTTGTGGAGTTGCGAGTATTGTAACTTTGTGTGGTCTGTACATATAGGGGAGAAGAATAAAAAAGTATCGAAAAGAAATCTTTAAGTTGCCAAGTTCTGGATCTGAGTATATATTTTGAAAAGAGATTGCGTGTCATTTTAGCACGGGCGTGATTAAACATATGTTTTCTTTATAGCTTTTAATTTATATAACAGAGCCTCTAATTCTAAAAAGGATTGAAAAATATTTTCGCGGTCGTAATTGAAAACATGTTTTAGCTAATACGTATGTTTTGCTTGAGCTTTATCTTTTAAATAGGATGCGGACGTGATTGAAAACATGCTTATCTTATTTTACTGGTCTTGAGTGGTAAAGAGGATTGGAATTCATTTTCGCGCGGCCTTGATTAAATCTATGCTTTGATTATGTTTTTTAAATTTGTTCCTTGTTTCAAGCTTTGAGTGAGATTACTGAGTTTCTAGAGTATGAGAAGGGATTTTTTGTTATTGTTATTTTATATTTAATAGTAAATTTATTTATCTAAGTTAGAAAGTGAAAATTTAAGAGGAACTTATGGAATTGTGAATTAATTCACAAATAATCCTAAACGTTCTATCCCAAGTCAAAAAGTAGATGTTCCAATAAATTCCAATAGTGAATGTGTTGATGTATCAATAGTTTTAAATAGCTTGATGTACCCACAGTCTTGATGTATCACATTGATATAATCCAGAATGTATTTGAGTGAATTCTGAATAATCACACAATAGTCATTTATTCCCAAAAACGTCATCGACTACTTTGTAATCCCAATTAATAATTTTTAAATAAATGATTCCTTTCAAATGATATCTGAACACAGCTGAAGATGATTCCAGATACTGATTTACCACAATCTGGTATGAAAACTTAGACAATAAAAATTACTAGGATTTAGGTTACAAGTTCTCTTCCCGAGCATTCACATTTTTAAATATAAGACTAGACCTTGAACTCAAATATCACTTGACATAAAGCATGAGACTAGTCAGGTTAATCAAAGCTATACACCCAGTTACGGACAAAGGTCAAGCACACAATATAAATTAAATATACATAATATATAATAGCCATGTCTTAATTAGGTAGAATTAGATAATTTTGTAATAGTATATTATATTCCTTTGTAATCGCAATAAAGTCACTCAGTTTAGTTAATTAGACAATCTTGAGCCAGAATCCAGTTTGTTTTGTTTTCCACTTGGGCAATTATGCTACCTTGTTCCAAGTATAGGTAAAAAAAAACAATAAGCAACTTTCCAATTGGTCAGTGTAAACAATTGTTATATATTTTTCCATGCAAACTTCACTTCGGGATAAACATCAGAGCCAGTCTAAAAGATTCCTTTCTAAAGTGTTCTGGTTATATGATTTTATTATATTTTGATGTATGGATTGCATTGAGAGTAGAACTTTTATTTCCTGCATTTCTTATTCTGTCAATGCTGGCGTATTTTTCGTACTGTGTACATTTTCTTCATTTTAGATCATTATTTTAGATCTAGATATAAGCTGTTACGGACGAAATGTACGATTACTTTGAATTGCTACTCGTGATATTTTTGTGATAATGCTCACCGCGCAGGATTAGTAACTTGTCAAGAAGTTTACTTAAGGAATAACAATGCAAATAAATATATTTTAAATTTTTATTAAATGGATTTGTTATCTTAAAATCTATATTATATATTTGCGCAGTACACGAGTGGTAGCTGGAAAATGCCCTTATTTTCTCCTATAGTTGAACACCCTTTCACTATGAATGACATCAAGTTGCAAGTTTACTTGTAAATCAAATGTATTTAGATGAATGGTAATACTTAGTTTTAATTTCTTTCCATTCCCGTATGAGAGTTAGAAGATGCTATGTGAAATGTGACATTTACCCCATATGATAAGGAACCTATGATTATATTATACATGTATGACATCTCTCTGAATTATTATAAAGACTGTTCATATATTCCACTAGAATTACTTAATGCTCAGCGTTGAGCACACTCAGTAAGCTATCAACCTGTTCATTCTTATCTGGGCCTACCATTCAATGCCCCCACCCCCACCCCCCCTCTCTCTCTCTCTCTCTCTCTCTCTCTCTCTCTCACACACACACACACACATTATCAGTGTCATTTGCTGACACACCTGTAATTTGTGCCCTTGCGTATTAACTTTTTTTTTCTTCCTTATCTCTCTGTATGGATAATTACTGAATACTAGAGAAGCCATTCTAATTGAATGTACTGGCAAATGGATTGATATGTTCATCAAAAATAATTAGTGCACTGATGACGGTATTGTGATGTATATTTGCATTAAATATATTTTATTTGCATGTTTAGGGTTTTAAAAAAGGTACTTATGATTTATCACATTCTGCAGAACCACGTGAACAATAAACGCATGTTAAACACTGGATTAATTTGCAAATGAATACGAGATTATGTTGGTATTTGTGGTTATGTATTATGTGGGGGTGGGGGGTCTGCTTTGATTACTACGATGAACTATGTTTCTGAATGTTTTGGAGTTCTTGTACAGGTTTAGTTATTTTGCATGTCTCCTCCTAGGATGGACCCGTAACGTCAAGATAAATAGTTTCCAGTGTCCCTTATTTCCACTATTTGTACTTATTTGTTAGTTAATGGTATGTTAGTATAGTACTTTCATGTTTGTCTTGTGTTAATTTGTTAGTTTTTAATTTTTCTCCTGGGATTTTTCTGACATCTTCTGACAAATGTATGAGCATGCTATTTTTATTTACAAGTTTTAGCAGGAACGGAGGGGCTAGGTCCTGTTGATGTACTCACAACATACCATATGCAGGAACGGAGGGGCTAGGTCCTGTTGATGCACTCACAACATAACATATGCAGGAACGGAGGGGTTCTTTTGATGCACTCACAACATAGCATATGCAGGAACGGAGGGGCTAGGTCCTGTTGATGCACTCACAACATAGCATATGCAGGAACGGAGGGGCTAGGTCCTGTTGATGCACTCACAACATAGTATATGCAGGAACGGAGGGGATAGGTCCTGTTGATGAACTCACAACATAGCATATGCAGGAACGGAGGGGCTAGGTCCTGTTGATAAACTCACAACATAGCATATGCAGGAACGGAGGGGCTAGGTCCTGTTGATGCACTCACAACATAGTATATGCAGGAACGGAGGGGCTAGGTCCTGTTGATGCACTCAAAACATAGCGTTGCGAGCATACCTAGACACCTTCCCATCCCACCCAAACAAACACACACTTACCACATACCAAAATTGATACAGTAGATCATGTTCTTTGTTGTTTGCAATTTGATTCGACTTATAAGCGAGTAAATACGGTATGTTCTCACCCGTCTCCACCATGTATCATGTATGTATAATACTATTAAATATTAGAGCCGTGTCTTCTTCTTTATTGCTATTAAATTAGTCCAAATTACTTTCCAGTTTATGTTTCGGTACACTATTTATGATTTTTGTTGTATTTTTTTTATTTATTTTTTTTTTGGGGGGGGGGGACAGTATGTATTGGTATTTTCATCTTTTTCTGTCCCCATGTATGTTTGTCTTGTCTGTTTCTATATATTATTTCTTTAATTTTGGACCGCTCCAGTGGCCTAGTGATTAGAGCGTCCGTCTCTGATGGGGGGAGGTCGTGGGTTCGAACCCCGGCCGTGTCATACCAAAGACTTATGAAAATGGTTAGCGTTAGGACTGGTCGGCCTGGTGTCAGGATAATGTGAATGTGTGGGACATCATGCTACATGTCTGCGGCATGATGCCCAAGTGCTAGACATCAATGTAAACTGCCACACTGCAGACATTTTAGCAGTATTACTGAAAAATGTGTAAAGCTACGTTAAAAATCCATAGCACACAAGCACACATTGTTTTAATTTTAGCAAATCTATGTGTGGTGGTTTCAGCATTTTTGCTGTAACGAATTTCTGGTACATTTTCCACTATTAGGCCAAGCCAGAACATGTGTGAGGTATTCCTTGTATTTTATTTCTTACCTAAAATATTTGTGACGCCCGTTTTTTATATTTAAGATTGGAGAGGTTAGCCCCCCACCCCCACATCTTCCATATTTTTAGACAAGGTTTCTTTGTCTAGATGGTGTATACTGCATAGTTTTGCTATATGGTAGCTACGCCCCTGTTCCTCTTATGTTTGGTTCCAAAGTTTCATTGGTATTAGTTGCTGCGGCAGCTGCATAATTTGATGGGCTATCCTTGGTGTGGTCGTGGTTTGGTCTTCTTGCAATTTTTGGCTATGTGGCCTGTTTCTCCACATGTGATACAAGGTCTGGTCAGGATGCAACTCTGATCTGCACGACGAATCCGTTAATATTGACAACTTTCTTGATTTTTCGAACTTCTCTTGCATCTATCTGCTCAATTCTTTTTCCTGTTTTTTTATTTTTTTATTTTTATATCATGTGGTACGTCTCCATTCTGCTTTGGTAGACACTGGGTACTTTTCTCTGAAGCTCTTTTTAAGGCCTCCTTCTGGTGTCTCCATTGTGACTCATTTAACATGTATGTCGATGTGTGTTTTCTATACATATCTTGTTATGGGTAGGTGGGAGGTCAACCGGACCATTTTACACCGTATGTTTAACATACGTTTAGCGTGCCCTCAGTGAGCAACACGTTGCTCTCTTTGGAGTGTACTAGGTAAATGCGCCTGCCTTCATAGAATGTTTAACCTTCTATTAGATACTGTTTAAACCGGTTTATTCTTGGCAAAACACAATCTCCATCGATCAGAACCCGCATATACAGATTGCCGAACACCCAAATTACCTTCTTCTCCCTCTGCTTTCCTCAACTGCACGGCAATCAAATATTATTATACATGTAGTGTTGTGTGATTGCATTAACATCGTTGTATTCGCTTTTATTTACTCACTGATTTATTCTAAATTATTGTTCACCTTTAAATTTAAACTCTGACTTGTATTTTTCTTGTTGTTTGTAAGACAATCCCTTCGAAGAGATTCGATTTTATTATCAACAAAGTACTTAACCTTCATACTGTTTACGATTTTGTATAGGAAATAATAACCTATATTTAGCATACGAACATGAGCTTTTTTGAAGCCCGAATATAAGAGAGAGAGATGAAACTTGCTTTACATGAAAAGTATTTAATGTTATGAATAATGATTTTTTTTTCTCAAAACGGAGAATATCAGCAATTGTATGTTGTTGTTTTGTAGACTTCTGGCGCCCGGGCAATCGTCTCGTCCACCCCCACCCCACCCCGTTAGTCCAGAGCTGGTCGAAATAATAATCGGTATTTCATATTGTTATATGATGCAGGAATTTATTGCAGCATTAAGAGTTCATAAAATGCGTTCAAATTTCGTAATCAGAAAATTATTAATCAGCTATAATAAAAAAAAAAATATTTTGGGGCAATAATGCAAACGCATTCAAATCTCGCAGTAGTGCAGCAATAATTTGCAACCATAAAACTCTCATTTCCTGTTAAAGAAATACTTTCTGGTAATAATATACAGCAGTATCTTTACATGATGCGAACAGTAACGTACTGACGTGGAATGGGGGCAGACGGGGCGCCAAAACCATGGGCGCCAGAGGTCTTGGGGCGCTGAAATCCCTTTGGGTCGTTATCATCGCCCCGGGCGCCATTTACCCTTAGTACGCCACTAGATGCGAAAATATATCGTATCGATGCAGTCCTCATTATTTTAACGTAAAACTTATGGGCTTCCGTAAATGCCCGTACATTTATCGTTTGTTGAACCCGAGCCTTATGGGCTTTCGTATATACCCGCATTTATACTAATTTTTAGCTGTTGAATATATTTTGAGCTTATTGGAACGTTGAAAATTACAGACACACTAATTTATACGGTTATTTGTGGTGAATATTTTACTGTTTTGTTTTGTTTTGTTTTGTTTTTCCATGTATAATTTCACTGGAACTCATTAATCCTCAAAGTTTAAAGATTTACTTGAAAATGTGACTTGAATTAGCTAAAACAAAAGATACAGGCAAAACAAAAACAGTAACTTCTGGACCTATATAGTTTCAGCCTACACCCCCGCTGCTTTTACCGATTTTATACACGAAAAACATGAAGAATATTCATAAATAAAAAAACATGTACAAAACCTTCTCATTTCATTCATTGATTTTCCAACTCGATGTCAACAAGCGGTCCTCAAAGTTGTCATCTTATTTCCAACCAAACGGAAGTTGTCAATATTAACGGGCATCCTGCTGGCTGTCATTTTCCGAAAGCTTTTGGTAGAAGAGTCTATTTTCAGTGAAGGTATGAGCGAACGGCTCAACCTTACATTGAAGGTAGGCATTTTGTTGTCCGCATTCGATATATGCGATGTCGAATAATGACATTTCCAACTAATTGAAAAAGAAATGGTAAAAAATACGCTCTCAAATCTCAATATTACGGAAATTTACGGAATTATATGGAGTTTACAGAACTCCGAAATACATGACTCCCGTTGTGTAAGCAACACAGACTCGCCTAATGATATATGGACGCCGAATTAGTGTTAAGTTCCGTTAGGTTTGAAACGCGAGGAAGGTGACACTATGCTTCGTGGTAACAGAGTTAGAAATTGTAAATCAGTAAAAGAAATTTGCCATGTTTCGTGCATTTTTTTTTATATCCTTAATGATTTCCGTTTATAAAATGGGTACAAGCTTTCACGGATGTAGGCTGGAGGTATAATAGTAGGTGTGGTAATAAAAAATAATAATAACACTAATAATAATAATACAAAACATCTTTACATATTCCACATCAGTTTTGTGGAATATTATTCCCAATTATATTAATCAATCACCAACATTCTCTTTTAATAACGCGCTTCACAAATTTCTTCTTTCTGATTATGCATAGATCAAACAAATTGAGATACATAATTAACTTGATTAACCGCCACTACTTTCCTATGTTTCAATCATACGTGTATATCTTGCTTATGTATGTATGTATGTATGTATGTATGTATGTATGTATGTATGTATGTATGTATGTATGTATGTGTGTGTGTATGTATGTATGTATGTATGTATGTGTGTGTATGTATGTATGTGTGTGTATGTATGTATGTATGTTTATATGTTTATGTATGTATGTATGTATGTGTATGTATGTGTATGTGTGTATGTGTGTGTGTATGTATGTATGTATTTTATGATTACACGTGAGTGTGTCAGACTCTAGAAAGAATTTCATTGTACATATACGCTACATATCTAGTTTTAATATTCTATTACTTGAGGACAACATGTAAGACTGGCTGATTCACACAAAAAATGTATTATCCTCATAAAATAAAGTTAATAATAATAATAATAATAATAATAATAATAATAATAATAATGATTATGATAATGCTAATAATAATTTCTTAACTCTGCAATCAGAGTTACGGTTAGATTAAGTCTATGGCAGATACAATGTTAACTTTCAGATGAAGTGCTCAAGTATGGGACGCGTCGATCGTTGGTTTCTTTCGATGCGGGTGTTATCCTTTTATTTTCAGCAACTTACTGTGTTCTGTGTGCAACATGTCAACCTTGAATGGCTAGATGAATGCAATAAACAATACAGATCACAGACGCAGTGTGCATGTTGGATAAGCGCTTCATCGCACAGTTAATTCTGTTTCGGTCGCAGTTATACATTGTTACCAAACCCCACCTTAACTTCATTATAACATTTGCCATACTGAAATCGTAGAAAAACTAATGTCGGGTAGACATAGATGTGATCAGTGAGACTAAAATGAATGGCCACATCTACTGCTTTTACAACGAGAGGTAATCTTTCTGAAGCATTATGGGAGGCCAGGGTACCGGCCTATCTGGTTCAGGGCGCGAACATTAATGTTTAAGCTGATACAGTCTAGGACTAGAAAACTGCGTTTTATATGGGAACTTGATTTCGTATTTAAGGACTTGGCCCTTTTTTATACATTAAATTTCTTTTATATGCCTTTTGTGAGATGTAAACGTCCTCGGCACTATATAGTAAGGATTGTGTTGATGTGCCGCTAAACCCTATACATACTAGATGATGATGATGATGATGATGATGATGATTTACCAGAGATGTACTCATAAAACTAGGGGAAAAAACATCTATAAGAGTAGTATACGGACAATGCGACGTTCTATCTGTGGATTCTGGGGACAAAGGGAAATCCTGTTAAAATGTCCATAGTTTTAACAGTATGGGTCTGTTTGGTGGGAAATGTACCACTGTAACAGGCTGGGTTTCTATGGCCTCAAATATGAATTTAATACCGAGGTTATAATATTCTCTTTAAAATATGGCACTCTAGTCTAGAAAATGACACTCTGGCAAGAAGCAGTGTCAAAATGGGCATTTAACATTTTGTTTACTAAGTAGGGTCATTGCATTCTATAGCTTCTATACCCCATGACTTTTCCCCACTGAAAACTTTCGCACACGCGTACATTCGCGATTGCGACTTATATGACCTCAGAAGTGATGTTCCGAATAAGTGCCCTATCCTGTGAGCTTGGAGGCAGATCGATTTACTCGACTTTCACTACTCTAAAATCAGTTATATATTTTGATTCACAAGCACCTAAGTTTCGTAACTGTGAAGACGTTGGTTGTTTTCCTTTACAACGTGTACCATCTCGAACTCATCCATGCTAAGTTGTTTTGTCTACGATGGTCAACGAGTAAAGCTTACTGATTGTAGTGATGCTACTTTGTCCCGTCGAATAGCAAAATTATTTTGCCAGCACCACCTGCGACAACGGTTACTACTAATAAAGCCCCGACAGCAAATCGGTTCACCTAAAACTACATGGATTACGCCTTTGCTGTGTGTATCTAGCGGTTTTCGTTTTTACCCCAAAACTGTTATACGGACTAACGCATCCTTGCTGAATACCAGTCGAATCTTTCTTTTTCATGGCCGAGTCTACGCTGATGGTTCGATATGATTGACAAAGAATTTTGACGTGGTGGGCTTGTCAGTGAATAACACTATTGTTGTTAACAATCTCTAGCTTCTTTCAGGCATAATGGTGTTGTCTGCGACAGAACACTTTCGCATGTTATCGTCAGGCTGTTCTCGAGTTGGTATTGACACAGGGTGGTCCCAAGATTCGATTTCTATTTGGCCCTTGACAATATTATGTTTGGTTTGGTAATACGGTCCTCACGCCGATACGCATCGACAAGAGGAACCAAATTGTCATCAATGATAGCATCAATGTCGTCTTTGAGGTTGCTTAATGTCAGCAAATTTAACTTTTCTTACACAGTTTCATCTAATGATTTTCACACTTCTTGTTATATGCTTCAGAGAGTTTCTGTCGTTCTTGTTCAATAATATCCCTAATTTTATTAATTTGCCTAAAAGTTATGGATACGTATTTGAAAAATCACATGATATCTCTTGGGCCTCTTTGATTAATCGATATAACTCATTTAGGCGAAATAGTGCTAAAACCTTATTTTGACGGTAGAAGCACACCATTTCTCGGTCAATTTAATTCTCGCAATAGCTCCGGTCCATTCAAAATACTGCACATATGAATCGATGAGACTTTCGATAATGTATACTGTTATGTATATTCAATTTAATTGTTTATCTGTTAGTTGTTGTGGTGTTTTTTTCCCGTTACTTGCTATTGTAATGTAACATTGTTTGCTGGACTTGACCTTGTCCAAAATTGAGTTCATTTCTGATTGACCTGATTCACTTTTTTCAATTTTGTTTATTTCATTTATGTAAACAACTAATAATAGCTTCATTATTATCTATGTGTATGAGCTTATTATCAGGATTATTATTCAGGTAAAAATAGAAAAAGTAAATATGTTAACCAGGGTCAGGGTTTTGGAGATTCCAAAGTGAATTTTATAGGCTATTGAGTTGTAAATAAACAAGGCTCTTAAGATCATTCAAGAAGGTTATTTTCCATTAGGCAATGATTGTTTTTAGAAAATGTAAATTTTGACCTGAGGTCAAGCAGTTGTGCTTTAACATCTAGTAATTTAAGTTGTATTATGTTGTGACCAGTTTGGGTTGAATTTTATTTTCCTAAAATTATTGAATTCACGTGATTATTTTCTCTAACAAATACAAAATGCTTGATAAAATTCTTGGATAAAGACATTCATTGTAATTTATCCTGAATTCAAACCTGGAATAATATTTATTTGATTAAACAAGAGACTGTTGATACACCAGTAGTTCGCAGGCTATAACAGACACGTCATCACTTTCAATTTTGGATCTCTTCGGGACTTGAACTGAATTTTATTAAGGACTTTTTATTACTAGGACTTGTGTCTTTAATGTTTGGATTATTTTTGGATTTAATTCGCAATACCGTAATTTCCTTTTTCTCATTTTTCACTTTGTATTCTACGGAAATAAATTATTGTGATTGCTTAATATAATATTCTCACACAAAGGATATATACGTGGAACAAGATGTTCAGCATTATTGTGTTATGTATATTTAATTTGTATTGTGTGTAGGTTTTTCTCGATGACTACATGTAATGTATATCTATATTATATGATTGAACATTATCAGTAATTTAGTGCCTGCTTGACTATTGTCTCGTTATTTTGCAAACAAGATGTTGCATAGCTAATATTTCTCCATGATTTTAGATTATATATCAAGATCATTATTAATAGGAGGTAAACATGTTTGCAGATGTTGAGATTAAAATGTAGGTTTTCTTTAGAAATTAAGAATGTTCTAGAAGCAAGTTGTTTACGAATTTGAGGGGAAAGTAACCTTCATTCCAACTCTGTTATAGTGACTTATTTCTTATATTATGTTGTTTACTTCAAAAGTACTCATTCCTAACTATTTAGTTTTAATTGAGAGGATTTCTTTATTTATTTAAATTATATAACTGAAATTACAAAGTGCTAAATATTTTCGATCTAAATCAGTATTTTGGAATTATTGTAAATTTATTAAAATACATTTTGGATTATATAATTGTGAAACAACAAGACTATTTACAACATAAACACTATTTGTGGCTATTGGCACATCAGCACATTCACAACTGAAATTGAAATTCATTCGGAACACAACTGGAATTAATTCTTAATACTATATACTTTTGGACCTGTGATAAAACTTTTAGGACTATTTGGGAATTAATTCACAATACTGCAAGTTCTTTTTACATTTTCACTTTTGCATTATAGAGCAGTCAATTATTTGTTGAATTTTACAGAACCTGTTGGTTTTCTTCTTCTTCTTTTTCTTTTCTTCTGCTGTTACTTGTTTTATGACCATAGATTCGCAACAATTGGATACAAACGTACAATGAGTGATGATGTAGATGACTTATAATTTTATGATCGAACATTAGAGATAAATAAAAATATATATATCCAGGCCTGGAGAAAATATTGTGTTTGTTCAGACCTCACATATTCAGTTTTACTCTGGAAAATTAGACTTTGTTTTTGGAGGTCCTGATATAACAATGCAATCACCATCTTGAGTGGGAATGGATAGCATACGAGTTATGGTCGTAAAATAACATGCTATCAGTATCCACTGGATTATGAAGTGTTTACTCATGAACCAATGTAGGTAAAGCAGGAAATAATTTTAAAAGATCAATACAGACACAAAGAATGAAGCAAAGAAATTCAATTAAACGCCAAACGCACCTCCACTACCATATATATATATATATATATATATATATATATATATATATATATATATATATATATATATATATATATATATATATATATATATATATATATATATATATGTATGTATGTATGTATGTATGTATATATAATAAACTGACAACGAACAGTGGGAAACTAGTCTCTCGCTAGCCTGAACGCTTTCGACTCTTTAAATGAGTCTTTTTCAAAGGCAAACACAAATCATAGACAAGACAAACAAACAAAAACACAACAGAAAAACGGTTATGTTTGCGAAACTTTACATGGCTGTTTCTACAGGAATAAAACATTTTAAATGTATTATGTTTCAACTAGTTTATTTTGGCTTGTTGCTGATACTGGAACATATTTGTATTAACCATGAAATTGATGAGCCATAACGACATCTGTTATTTTATGTAAATTTATGAAAGCGAAAATTATGTCCAGGATAACTCTTTGTTATAGTAGTCATAGGATAACACTGGACAACAAATTTTTACAAAAGTCATGTTACTGAAATAAAATTAGTCAATTCTTATCAATTTTTATGTGCTGAACACGAATATGACAGTCAAATTGCAAAATTGGCTCTAGTTTTTTTGTAATCTGCAAGAAATTAATGTTTACATAACGAAATGCATTCCAATAGTAAAAGGTCAACTGTAATAGCCTACCTATAAAAAATCAAGTCATTGACTACATCTTAGATTTCTTCGCCTGTCTCTTGTAGAGCTGTTCGGGAGCATCTCTGAGGAGTGTCCAGCAGTAGTCAGCCAGCATTGTAGTGGACCATTTTCCCTGGTATCTTTGTTCCATTGTTGCGATATCTTGATGAAAACGTTCGCCGTGTTCATCACTAACAATACCACAGTTGCTAGGAAAGAAATCCAAATGGGAATGAAGGAAGTGAATCTTTAGAGACATATTGCAGCCAAGTTTCTTATACTTCATCAACATGTCTTCTACTAGTTCCTTATAGTTTTCTGCCCTAACATTTCCGAGGAAGTTTGTAGAAACTAGGCAAAAAGCATTCCATGCTTGTTTCGCGTCACCTTCCAGCAAGTTGTTGAACCGGTCATCTTTGAAAAGCTCTCGAATCTGAGGACCCACAAAAACTCCCTCTTTAATCTTTGCTTCGCTGAGTCGAGGGAATTTTTCATGCAGGTATCGGAATGCTGGCAAAGTCCGGTCAATGGCTTTCACGAAGTTCTTCATCAAACCTAGTTTGATGTGAAGGGGTGGTAGCAAGATTTTCTGAGCCTCAACCAGAGCTGGGTGTTGGATATTCTTCTCTCCAATGGCTACATTCTGCCTGTGAGTCCATTCCTTCCTCATGTAGTGCATTTCCCTTGCTCGGCTATCCCACTCGCATAAGAAACACATGTATTTTGTATATCCTTGCTGCAGTCCCATTAAAAGGGCAACTACCTTCAAATCACCACAGAGGTGCCAGCTGTACTTGTTATACTCAATGGAATTCAGTAGCTGCCTTAAGTTATCGTATGTCTCTTTCATGTGGACAGCATACGCTACTGGAATAGATGGAAGAATGTTTCCATTGTGCAAAAGCACAGCCTTGAGACTCAGTTTCGAAGAGTCCACAAATAGTCTCCATTCTTGTGGGTCATGAGTGATTTTTAAAGCATTCATGAGGCCCTCAATATCGGAACAGAATATCAGATTACTTTCCTTTCTGAAGAAAGGCTCCAATTGCTGGTGGCGCTTTCGATATGCAGTAATTGTGACATCTTCTTCTAGAAGATTCCATTGTTGGAGTCTTGATCCTAGCAATTCTGCCTTGTTCTTTGATAAGTCCAAATCACGAATCAGGTCATTTAGTTCTTCCTGTGTTATTCTGTGTGGGGTTGATGATGCACCACAGTGAAAATCTGGATCACTGCATGCTGATGGACCAGGAGAAGAACAGGTCGACTCACCTTTGTCTTCGTCAGATGAATCAAGAGAATATTCTGCTGGAGGTTCTGGAATAGGAAGTCCCTCACCATGTGGAACTGGTCTCAATGCAGACGGAATGTTTGGGTAGACTATTCTCGACTTCTTTCGCTTCGTTATTCCGCCGGAAAGAGGAGGAACCAAGCAGAAGTAACAGTCATTTAGGTGGTTGCTTGGCTCTCTCCACACCATTGGGACTGCAAACGGCATTGATGACCTTTTGCAATTCAACCACTGTGAAAGCTGTGTTGTACATGTAGCACAGCATATATGCGGAGCCCAAGGCTTGTCTTGGTCACCAACCTTGCATCCGAAGTAAAGATGATATGCCTTCTTCACTTGAGAATTGATACTTTTCTTCTGGTTGGCAAATGTCACTTCCCCACAAATATAGCAAAAATTGTCCGCGGTATTAACACACTTTCGAGGCATTACTGTTCTTTATTGTACGTAAATGGATAAAATAATAAGTTTTATGTAACAGTAGCTTGAACTGTCTCGCACAACGTCTAAAATATTTTAAATGCTGAACCTATCTGATTGGGCTTTATATAGTACACTGCTTACGTCAGCTTCAGCAGCCGCCTGGCATTAGTATAATAGGCCTACACATGTATAGTACACTGCTGACGTCAACTTACTTCAGCAGCCGCATGGCATTAGTATTGCATTGCATCAGAAAATGATGCAATCAACTGTGGATGATGTGAGCATGATGGTATTATGCAATGTTACATCATTATTCCGGATGTTGCTGCAGTCCTACTGGAGAAATTTACACAGTGAAACATAGAAAATGAGGTATATGAATATCTTCAAAACGAGAGCCAATACAAATTTTTCACGGTTATATTCGTGTTCGGCACACCAAAATACTACAGATTAGGGCCTTTTCAAGTCAGTAATGATTTCACTGTTGACCAGTGTAATAAGCAAATTTAGAGAATTATTTAAAAGACAATGTGTCGGGTGCAAAAGATAATTTTACACTTTACAAAAACACATATTAACACGCTTTTTGGAAAGTAGTGTGCTTAGTTTAAAATTCCTTCCAAGAGATGTATTAGACTGACTTCGATAAGTCATGAAAATTACCAAAGTAATGGGGCCAAGTGTTTGGAACTAATTTGTTGCTCATAACACACAAACGTGACCTCAGAAATTGTCGGCGTAGGGATAATATATAAAACTGGATAGTAAATTGTCAGGTAGTAGAGTCGCTAATTTAGAGACTATGGCGCAGAATACGCCTACTGACGCATTGCATTCGATACCTATTTTTGATCAGCCAATGTGCCCAATTTCACTGACAGGTCGGAACTATCCATTATGGCGCGCTACGGCAAAGACTAACCTGCATGACTGTAGAACAAAATTGCGTCAGTGAAGTAAACGAAAAAGACAACGGTTCAAGGAAGTTTATGAGATAATATATATGATCGAATCGATTGTTGTTTCTCATTCTGATACTGAAAATGATACTATAAAAATGGTTTTTGGTAAATAAGCAATGTACACGATGTTTTTCAATTACATACGGGCATGCAGACTGTGATTCAACTTAAGCAATTAGCACGAGACCTTAGAGAAAAGTGATACCGAAATGTACTTGAAAGACAGGTATGCTTACGATGTTAGGGCTTCCTGCACATGAGCAAGGTTGACTATCGGATATGTAAAAAAGAAGGTACATAGCTGCACCGGAACCTAATAAACTTTCCAAGCAGCAAGCAACTTCACCTGAACATGGACCCTTCATACGAACCCCAACCAAGGCCGTCGTACGAAACCGAACTCCAACCTGAACCCAAGCCCTCGCGCCAAGCTTAAAAGATATCTGCCAAAGAAAACGCAAGAAACAACTTGAAGAAACACGGAAGGTGAACTCACAACTTAAACCGAAACTAGCCCCCAAACGCAAATCTTTAATTATAGAACTTTTCAGCGCTAGAAAAGATGTTAGCTGAAAAAGAAAACGCGAACAAACACCTGTACCCACTCAGGATGTGCCTGTACAAACCAAACTCCCATACAACCGTCTATCCTCTGTCGACTTCCCACACGAACCCGAATTCCCACCCGAACGTTCACCTGGGCCTGAACCACCATATTCACGCGAATCTATGTTGAGGGAAGTTGACTGGCTGAAAGAACTTAGCTGTCCCAGGCGGCAACCACCTTTAGAAAAGGCTTTGGTGGACCACTTTTTCGCATGGCTGACTTGCAACAGGTTAACGAAGTTATGGACAGGTCGGAAGCATTCGTGGGGTCCATTCACTCCATCAATAACGCACCAGAAGTCATCAGTGAGGCCACGTCGATTTGTTAGCACTTGCTCACCGACCACATCGTGGACCCAGAAACACTTTTGCATTTCAATATGCGAATTCACTGGAGTCATCGATGATGTAAATAACAGCAATGATGCGATTTTATGCGCCTCCCGTTGACACGCTTCACTTGCACTGCAAATTTACTAATGCGATGCAGCGTGGTCATGCAAATACAAACTCTCGAGACACCGCGATAATTACTTTCTCGTTAAGGAAGTCGTTATTTCACTTGGTTTTCGAGACACCAATGAACGTAGTGTAATCCGGGACACTTGAGAGCAAAATAGCTTCGTTACATGTTTATTACATTTGGTCTAACATCCTATCAACACCTTCTGGGGGCTTCACCGGTAATAACTTTGTTATGTTCCCGTCAGAGGGTCATTTAGAAGATACCTTAAGCAGTTTTTGGGCGCCCATCGTACGCTTATTAGATTGAATTAATGATGAGATTCGAAGGAGGATTTCTTTGGTGGCTGGTAAAGACTGTAAAATTTTCATATAAAAGCACGCACTCAGCAATGACATCTAGATCGAATCTGCACAGTATTTGGTTCACATCGCACAATCTACGCAGAGAACGGTTCTAGATTGGTCTGAAGATACCAATGGGATTCCTCGAACCAACGAATTCTACGCATGTGGTACAATATCACAATAAGACATTGCCAAAAATACGATTCACGTTAATCTAACGTGCGACGTCATCAACGTCATCAGCGGTATTTACCATTCAAGCTTGGCCGCTGAAATGTATAACCATATGTATATTTAGGTTCTCCACAAATGCGCAATTCGGTGAGCAGCTTTCGGTTACACCAACGGTACGATGTATCTTTCATACAGTAATCCCTGACTGACGTGCGTTCATTTTTACATTACGGGTCTGGGCAGGCATCTGTTGGGTTTCGCGGGAAAACACGGTTGATACAACTGTACATTAGTGATCGACATGATATGTAATGAAATAACAACCGTACGCACACGTGTAACACTCATTCGCTTAATATCATCAAGGGTCAAATTGAATGACCAGTGGGACCAACCTAGTGTACCAGTACCTACTAGAGGTCATTTGATATCATCGCATTATCGTGCTAATATCCTACCGCCAGAATATGAAAAGTTAATCGGTTATAAGTCACCGCTCGATTGGCATAGAGTCAGACGCCAGGGATTGCTTCCGACTGTGGGAGAGACCAACATGTCTCACTGGGCAGCTACCGCCCGCCTCAAGCTGGGCAGCCCCCAGCGAATAAGGTACCGTCCCGCCACAGTTCGCCTGCCTTGCTAGGTGCGTAGGGCTTAAGGTACGTGAGTACCTGACAAGCAGACTGCAACTACTGCACCAAGAAATAACAAAAGAAAACCAACACGGAAACCTCTAATTCTCAAGCTTTGTGCCTGGAATGTCCAGACCATGCTGACTGGGCTCTCAGATGACCTACAAACAATCAGCAATGTTTGAAAGAGTTCATTCATCAACGACGAACTTGCAAGACTCTAGGTCGAGATCTCCTCACTACAGGGGACATGGCTACCAGATTAAGGGTTCCTCATAGAAAAGAACTACACGTTCTTTTGGCAAGGAAAGAGCGCCGACGAAGCCAGGGAGTTTGATGTTGGATTCGTCGTCAGAAACTCTCTACTGAAGATTATAGAACTCTGCCAACAAGGAAACAGAAGACTGTTATCCCTCCGCCTCCACACTACAACCAAGCATGTCAATCTGATCAGCGTTTACGCTCCCACACTAAGAGCCACTGCAGATACCAATGATGAGTTCTACGACGAGTTAGACTCGCACATCGACAAAATTCCCATGAAGAAAACTTGGTATTACTGGACGACTTCAACGCTAGGGTGGGTGCCGACCATAACTTTTGGCTTTCCTGTCTTGGCAAGTTTGGCATTGGGAAGATGAATGAGGACGGGCAGCGACTCTTAGAGATGTGCTCTTACCACGAACTCAGCATCATCAATCATTCTTTCAGATAAAGCCACAGCACAAAGTGTCTTGGAGGCATCCCCGGTCCAAACACTGATACCAGCTGAACTTGATCATTACGAGACGGTCATCCATGAAAGGTGTGCTTCTTACCTTCCACAGCGCTGACTGCGACACCGATCACTTGCTGGTGTGTGCAAAATGAAGAAGATACACCGCTCTAGGCAAGAGGGTGAACAAAGCATTGATGTGAGCAAGACGTTATATCCAGACAAGGCTGAGGAATTCACTTATGCCCTCTCCAAGGCGTTTGATTCAGATCCTCCCAACGGCAGTGCCAAAGAGAGATGGAATCACATCAGAGAGACTGTGTACAGCACAGCCACACAGATCATTGGTAAGAAGCAGTCAAAGAACAAAGACTGGTTTGAGACTAACTCCACCACACTCATACCATCCAAAGAAGAGTGTCTCAGTTCTCACTTGAAATACAAGCGATCCCCCTGCCAGAGAACACTACAGGTATATAGGTCTACCAGAAGCAAAGTGCAGAGGTAAGTACGGCAGTGCGCCAATGAATACTGGCTTCTGCTCTATCAGAGCATCCAGACATCAGCAGATATCGGAAACATCAGAGGCATGTACTATGGCATAAAGAAAGCAATGGGTCCCAGGAAGAAATTGACAGCATCACTAAGTCTGCCACAGACGATACCATCCACGACAAGGGCAAGCAGATGGAGCGTAGGGTGGAGTACTATTTCGAATTGTACTCCAGAGAGAACCAGGTGACCAACGACGCCCCCAACGCCAATGAAAACCTCCCTCTCATGGCCGAAGTGGACGACTGAAGGCAAAAGCAAACTGCGAGAAGCAGCCTTCACAGACGATGCTACTCTAGCCACTCACACAGAAGATGGGTTACAGCGCCTGATGGACCACATTGCTAAAGCATGCGATGAGTCTGAGTTGACCATCAGCCTAAAGAAAACCAACCTGTTGGCTCAGGACGCGGGCCCCAAGCATCATCATCAACAACTACTACCTTGAGGTAATCAGTCAGTTCACGTACCTCGGCTCTACCATCACTAACAACCTCTCGCTCGATGCTGAGCTCAACAAGCGGATTGGAAAGGCATTAACAACACTCTCCAGGTTGTCGCAGAGAGTGTGGAACAACAGCATACTGACCCAGGACACTAAGACCTCCGTGTACCTGCTTGCATGCTAAGCACTTTCCTGTAGGCCAGTGAAACCTGGACTCTGCACGCCTCACAAGAGAAATGTCTGAGCGCCTTTCTGCGATACCTCCGAAGCATACTCGGGTTCACCTGGAGCGATCGAGCAACAAACAACGAGGTGCTTGAACGTGCTGAGAGTCCCAGCATAGTCACATTCCTCCGCCAACGTCGCATCAAATGGCTGGGCCATGTACTTCGGGTGAATAACGGACAGATTCCCAAAAACCTTCTTTATTCGAAAATTATCTCTGGCAAAAGATCGATTGGACGGCCACAGCTCCGCTTCAAGGATGTCTGGAAGCGCGAGATGAAAGTCATTGACATCGATGTCAACGCCTGGGAATAGCTTACTCTAGACAGGTACAGCTGGCGACACGCTCTGATCACTGGTCTGAATGCCGGCGAGGACAGGCTACACTTGCTAGCTGATGAAAAGCGATCTCAGAGGAAGAAGAAGCAGCTCCAACCAACCTCAGACTCAAGTTCAGCAGGTTCAACAAGGACTCCCACTCCCGTTTTGGGCTCCATAGCCTAGCCACAGTAGACGCTAAAAGCCACCAACCAGGACATCTCTCATGGGCGCACTTCCATTGTCTCTCGAGACTAACGGATACCAACCAACCACACATGAATATGTTATTATTCAGAAATTATCGTGGCTGCAGAAATCAGTATCAGCAAGACTGCCAATATGTTCTCGGTGGCCATCGAACATAGAACGATTACCAAGGCGGAGTGCGAGATGGTGATGGTAGATTGTGGAAATGCAGCCATCCACACTGAACCTGGGTAATATATCTACACTGGTATAAGAGAGAGAGAAAGAGAGAGAGAGAGAGAGAGAGAGAGAGAGAGAGAGAGAGAGAGAGAGTAAAAACGCAAAAACCTAATCAACAGCAATTTATTCTAAATCAACATATTTTTTTTAAAGAAAATGATCCCGCTAACTTGAACAAATATAAATAGTGAAGAGAGAGGACACTTAGTTAAGTTGGTTGGTATGGGAGTCATAAAATATAGAGATAAGTCATCCGTCAAATAGGAGAGATTAAGTCAGCGAGCCAATAAAAGTTTTTAAAGAGATTTTTTATACAAATTTGAACATCATCAAACAAATGAACAGGGAGGGTATGTAGGTAGTTAGTTAGGTTAGTTAGTAGTTATGGGGTCAATAGATAAATCAACACTCAAATAGATTTTTCATCCAATAATCGTGACAATCGGATGAACGACGTGTGTCTGAGAAAATGGGAGGAGGTGGGCATTCTTTAATCGTTTCTGGAGAAATCACTTCCAAAACATGAGAGTATATGTTCTAATTGAAATCTCCAAGACTGCGTTTGATCAAGAAAATGCACACAATAGTGTCTATTCTAACGGGAATTTCATATGGAGATGGCTGCCCGGGGTCTAACGGAACCGTAATGTTATAACTGCCCGTAGAATTGCTGTTATAGGGTTGGCTATGGTCTAACGCAAACTGTAATGTTAAAACTACACAGACCTCTTTTGTAATATGGGTTTAGTGTTTATCGAGATGCACCCCCTTCATAAGTTTCATGGTTCGAGGTAAGATAGTACATATCAATGTCAACGAGCAGGTAAAAGGTGTGTGTGTGTGTGTGTGTGTGTGTGTGTGTGTGAACAATTCTAACCTACTTGATATTGTTTTTCGACTGCTTTTTGAATTTACAATTTTAGCACAAAAACATTCTATTAAGTAACACAACCGTTTTAAAGCGTTAGGATCTGTACGATGTCTAGCAAAAATGGAACACTGCGTTCATTGTCCATAGGTTTAATACGTCTGTCTGTGTGAGATCTAACCGGAATTTGGCATGACGACATCAGTTTAACGTGCGTGGGCCTGTATGGAGTCTAACGGGAATTTACCATTACGCCATTGTTTTATAGGTTTAACATGTACGAGTCAGTATAGCCTAACAGGAATTAAGAATTACTACAACGAAAAAATTAAACTAAACAAATGAAAATTCAGGTAAACTAAACAATAACAAATAATTACAATTAAAAATAATGGGTAAATTAATATCCTTCGAAAAATGTTTTAACAAAAGAAACAAATCGTCAATAGATGTACATTGAGTCACGTCCATTTTACAGGCGGAAAAATGATAGCCCACCTTAACAGTCTGTATTTTATTGCTTAATTAATACTAATTTAACACTGGTATTAATTATCCCGTGGTTTAAACAAAATATAAGTTTTTAATTTATGATGGATATGCCAGATCTTTATTATGTTGAATTTTTATCTGTAGCAAATCTCATACATTGCGTCTCATCGAGGAAAATCCCCTCTGTGCTAGATTCAATCTTCATAGAACTGCAAGCGTTTATTTCATCAGGATTTGTAAATTGGGATAATATATACAAATTTAACGTTTTGTTTTTAAGTATTTTTCGTTCGTTTGTTTATTTGTTTATTTGAAAACGAAATAAAAAATAAAGATTATGCTTTTGATGATAGTAAGTAATACTAAAGATTGGAATAATAGAATATTTTATGCATTGGCGAAAAAAAAAATACATTGAAGAATGCGAATGTCAAAACTCTGGGTTGAACTACTGTTCAGCTATGTCTTCCTACAGTCTATCTGAAATATTACTATAATAAATAACAGATGAGACGTTGTAGATATTGTTTATTTAGGAAGCAGCGTAATTGAGAAACATCGAGAGCGTATTTTTTGCGTACTCAAGGAATTTGATGATTACACATGTAGCTGTGTATTTGGGAGAACATATAAATACATATGCTTCTATCAACATGTACAAAACAAATACACACCAAATGCGAGCAGCAAAATGTTTAATACGGCAAAAAGGATAGAAAGAAGCTAACAGAAAAATGCAGCCGACTAATTTGCTGAAGATAACCAATCATCTCCAAAAGGAGCCAGCCTATGATGGGATTGAATAAAGAGAATGGTCACTGACGAAATGAAACAGCGAAAATGGCGTTGTCCCAAGTGGACACGCTTTGTTGCGGAGCGACAGCGAGGAATCGAACACAAAAGTTATTTGAAGTTTTGGACACAAGATAAATCGTTGGCACAACGTTGCATTGCGGTAAGTTTAGTAGCTTTCAGCTAGATGATATAAATATTTTAAGAATCAACCACGAATTTAATATCAGTAACTAGAGACAGAAATACTATCTACTGGTCTGCAAATATGTAAGGGATAAAAGTGGTCAAAGCTGGATGCGTATTTTCTTTTTAAATCTTGATGAAGCTATGTGCGTCTAATAGATCTACCACAAAAAGACTTGCGTGTGTGACCACTGAATTACACTAACATGTAAACTATGCTTACCATTTTCATCAATCAATGGATAATCTGTGCAACTTTGGTACCTGGTGTCCATTTAGTCCATTTCGTTTCTAGATTTTTCAGTGTCACAATTACAGAATTTGATCATCTCCGTTTATTAAAGCGCTAAGATTTCAAATAGCACCATTGCTGGATTTGGGTGAACTTTAGGTAAATAGAGTAATGGAATTAGAATTTCTCATTATATTTTTATATTTATTCCGTGTGGGTGAAGACCAAGCTAGAAAGAAGTCCATAGTATTTAAGTTTCAAGAGAGAGAGAGAGAGAGAGAGTTCCGTTCGTGGTGTCTAAATCAATATTCTTCTATTAGGAGAAACATTGTGCGACGTAAACAAGACTGTTTATCTCTCAAATCTAAAAAAAGAAGTCAACTTGTTAATTTAGCAGACACCTGCGTGCTTGCATGTATCAATTAACCTAATGCCAGAGTACAAAGCGTGACAAATGGATCAAGCTAGGTCTTACTATGCTGAACTCAGTAATAAATACAACTAACAGACACCTGTTCTTATATGAAAAGTAGATGTGGGCGAAATTGAATCTATAAATTTCTTATATAAACCTGATGAAAAGATTTTGACATTTTCATTAGTAGAAATAACAATAAGGAGCATGTGAGAGTGACTGGCAATATACCTGCCATGTGGTGATCTTAGAAAAAGGGAGAAGAGAAACTTCCATTTCAGTATTCTTATAAGACGAAATAGGTCGGAGTCTAATGGTATAAACAATCATAGCCTTACGAGTTAATGGTATAAACAATATTGCCGTGTGTGTGTGTGTGTGTGTGTGTGTGTGTGTGTGATTTAGATTTTTAACGTAGCTTTAACACTTTTTCAGTCATATCGCTACGATGTCTGCAGTGTGACAGTTTATAGTGATGTCTAGCACTAAAGCATCATGCCGCAGACATGTAGCATGATGTCCCACCCAGTCACATTATCATGACACCAGGCCGACCAGTCCTAACACTAACCTGCTAATGCTTAGTGCCAAGCAAGGCAGCTGTTAGTACCATTTGTGTAAGTCTTTGGTATGACTCGGCCGGGGGTCGAACCCGCGACCTACCGCATCATTGCCTTATGAGTAGTGCAAATGTTTAAGGGCCTGACCAAGTCAGTGTTGGGTCTATGTGTCTATTTACTCAAAGTACGCGTAATACCCAATAAACGTAAGCAGGAATAAAATTATGGTCAAACTTCAAGTGACAAGTGACTGTACATTTGTGTGTGTGTGTGTTTCTTGTTTTTTTTTTTTAGCCGGGTGTTTGGGTGGGTGTCAGGAAATCACCACCACCACCCCCATCCTCCAATTTGGACATGGGCAATGTACATCTTTTCGCAAAGTGTGTTCTCACAATATTTGACCGGTATCATCAGTTTCCAAGAATTGACAAGACACGATCTTATGTCTGTTATTAATATTGATTATTTTTTCACTTTCTGACTACACTGGATGGGCGGATTCCTTTACGATACCATCGTATTTGGAGGCCACGGTACACGAACTGGAAGAACGACGAACTTGCAATCTAAGAATAGCGGGTTCTATGACAGTCCAGGCCAGCCCGTGTCGGCTGCCTCGAGAAAGACACATAGCTGCCATTTTCATGGCATGGCATAGCCAACAAAATGTTAGAAGCAGGTAAAATGTTAAATCCTTAAAGCCTTGGCTGCTTCATCAACAAATGATATTACCTTTTTTGTATGTCATTGGTGTATAGTAAGAATAGACTTGAACCCAATGCGGAACCTTTGCGTACACCAAACACAGTTATTTTCAGAAGATAATCCACCATCAATTAGTACTGACTGACTACGTCCGATAAGGAAATCTTTACTCAAACTTAATACGTTATTTCTAGTGTCAGGTTTTAAAATTTATTTTAAACAGTATTTAGATGACTTTACTTTATTAAAAGCTTGGCGGAAGTCTAGTAATTTGAGGTCAGTTTGGTGGACTTGTGAGAGACTTATCGCCAGTTTATAACAAATTGTATCACTTGAGTTTCATATGGTATTTTCATTACGTTTTGATGCTAATATGTGTTCTAAGATTTTGCATCACATACACCCATAATGAAATGGGTTCGTAGTTAGGAAAAACTAATTGACAAAATTATCATTAATTGATAAAATCTAATTTAAAAAGACTAATGTTAAACACGTTCAGGGCTATTTGCCGTTTTTTATAAACATCTCATAATATTTCCGCAGCTAAAAAATACCAAAAGGACGTTTTATTTCCCCCTTCCATATAATGCGTAACAAAACTGAAGGCAATGTTTAATAAGCAACGAGGAATACTGTTTCACCATTGCTGAAATATTACGGCAGCAGCCAGCGTAGCTACTGAACAAGCTGAAGATGATATTGACGTGAAATCGTAAATGTAATGAATTGTAACCGATACTTTGACCAGTCCATGCTTCCAGTGTAATTTCAGTACACGTGACGTTAATGTTTACACCTATGTGCTTGTCCGCCTCTTAGGAAAACCGTAACTTCTGTTAATGTATGTCTAATTTGCATTGTTTGTTAGTTCATTTTCTTATTTTTTTAAATCTCATTACATGCTATTGATAACGTAACATGTTAGACTTGACCTTGTCCAAAATCAAAGTTCGTTTTGTACCTGACCTGAATCATTGATTTTGGTTTTGTAAACGATATGTTTATCTCAATCTGAGTCTAGAAATTTGGAAATCCCCATCAACTGCCAGGTTTACCTTTTGTTTACTACATTTTATATTATAATTTTAGAATTAGGCTTCTAATTAATACTATCATTTTGTAAACATGTGGAACCTTCCAGAATTAAATTTTCCATTAGGTAACATTTTGTTTAAAAGAAAATGCTAATTGTGACTAGATCAGGTCAAGGACTATATAATCTTGTTACTGGAAAAATTATTTATTCATCTGTATTATTGTTGTGCCTAGTATTTTATTTGGGTTTGAATTTATTTATTCAAATTATTTATTTACTATAAATACAAAGTGCTCTTCAAAATAATATTCCTGGAAATAGAAACTTGAATTTATAATGAAATTTCAAAATAAGGATTTATTCTTGGATTGTAATTTTGTAATCCATCAAAGCACAGTCGGTATATCACCACTACACGGGCCACCATTGGCACATCATCGCTTCCAGCGTTGGATTTAATCTGGATTTCCACTAAAGTTTATTAAGAACTTTAATCATTATGACATGTGTCTGTAATTCTAAGAATATTTGCAATTTAATTCGCAATACCGTAAGTTCCTTAGTTTTACATTTTCACTTTGTATTATAGGGTAATAAATTATTTGTTGAATTTTACAAAGCTGGTTGCTTCTCACTCTTTTCTATTACTTATCTGAAGACCAAAGAGTCGTAATACCTCTTTTTAATCACGTTCTCACTATGAAAATAATCTACTGAGCTATTCTGTCTGGTTTATCAATTCGTAACTTCATGGGAATCGTCCCGAGGAGAAAAAAAACAGACATAATTAGCTATTTCTCTGACAGATTACAAGCATTGCTGGAATTATAATCCTTGGGAGAAATTGGACGAGAAAAAATAACATAACTGACGTATTGAAATATGAGCTATTTTGAGTTTTTCTGGAATAGATTCATTAAATTCACTTAATTTATGTGAGTATTGGCACTCGGATAACAGGTTTTAATCGACATTCAGTTGCTACTGACCTAACGATGATTAAATAATAAATCCGAATAATATCTTGCCAAAACTATATTTTTAAATAGCCTTAAGTATCACCCACCCACTCGCGGTAAAAATGAGGTAGATGAAATGGATTTGCGCGGAACAAATTACGACCAAATCGAGCACAGGACTCGTAATCTATTCAATGTTTTCACTGAAATCGACCATAACGATTAAATGTTGTTGTTGTTGTTGAAGGGTTTAACGGCATTTTTCAGCACACGATAGGCTATATATGGCGGCCAGTATTAATGGTGGAGGAAGAACCCGGGAAAACCCCGGAAAGAACCACCGGCCCACGAGAAGCTACTGGCAAGCTTTCTCACATACCCACATTAGCCGAATCCGAGACTCGAACCGACGCAGACAGAGGTGAGATGGCAGTGATCCGTAACGAAGATCGCTTTAGACCACTCTGCCACTCGGGGCCCCGATAACACAATGGTACAGGTAGAGTTGAATTTTTTCTTTCTGTAACAGAAATAATTGTTGCTGAAGTGTATTACGAACTATCTTTCTACTTGCAACAATCAGATCATCTGGACTCTGGACATAAATTCCAAAAATTGTTCATAGGAGTTTCTGAAATTATCTGACGCATTATTTCACACTGAACTTTATTTGGTTGTAGTCAGATTAATTTCTTAAGCTCTCTTTATTCTGGCCCAAGCGCTCTATGATCGTCACTTATTTCTTAATAATAATCCACAATTTTTTTTAGCCATCCAACAAAAGGCGGTGGTTGAACATGATTGCCATACATTATCACATCAGTATATTTTGTGAACAACCAACCCAAAAATATTTTTAATGTCTTCAGTGACACTGAGCATATTTCATCCCAGATAATAACCTCTGAAATATATTTTTCACCCATTAGTTCAGGAGTACATATATCTCCCTTCCATCGGAAGAAGCTGTGATAAGTGTGAGATTTAAACCTCTTAAAATATGCAGAACACTCTTCCAATCCAAGGAAACTTCCGGGATAACATGTTACCATATCAACCGAAATAACATCCCTATACTAGTATCTGGTATTCCAGAATCTGCCGTGTCCGTATTCCACACAAATGCGTTGTATTTCTTCAAGAAATTCCAACCGTGTTGGTTTACACGAATTTTCATTCTGAGCAAAATGAGTAGCAGCTGACAGAACGGTAAAACAATTTCTCGGTAATTGTTCAGCATCGTCATTGGTATATTTCAACGCAAGATTTTTCATTTCTTCGTGGAGAGATTGTGTACGATAAATATCTTCATTAGGTCGTACAAATTGATCATAATTTCCATCATCAGAACTTTGAAAACAACCACACGGATCCATGATCGCTTTTACTGATATTTCTGATAAAATCAAACATATCATCGTTACAGAACTTAAACAGTTCGATTTCGTGAAACTACTGTTATAGCCGAAGTCCACGCATGGGCATTATGATCAATAATCTCAACGGAGCTCCTTTCGATTTATATTTCTCACATACTCACATTAACCGAACCCACGCAGACAGAGGTGAGACGGCAGTGATTTGTAACAGAGAGCGCTTTAGACCACTCGGCCACTCGAGGCCCCACCATAACGATTAATAAGTACAGCGCTAATTTAGGGTATAATAGCACTATGGCTACATTCATTGTCAATAATACGGTAAACCAAATTACACTCTGTTAGATACAGTTATTTTGTGTACACTTTGCCTAGGTGTGATGAATCATATAAATCCTTTACGGGTACTTTATATACATGTTGGAAATTGGCGCAGGCTACTGGAGTATGAAATGAGTGTCGAAGGGACCTAATTTTGTCTCAACGGTGCGTCATGAAGCATTTGCATATAATAAATAATATTTACCTAAATTACACAAGTAATGCCTGAGAAAAAGAGCTAGAAGCAAAACTGTATTGGGGACGTCCATTAATTATGTCAACAATTTTTACCCCCTCCCCCCTTGTCAACAACTGTCAAACTTTCAGTGACCCCCCTAATAAAATTTTACCACCACCCCCTACAAACTAACAATATTTTATACGGCTGGCTTTTATGCTAAAAATAGAATTATGGAAATTAAAAGGTCTACAAATAAATTTTAATACATTTTTTGTACTTGTTTAACAGATTTCAAATTGACTATAACACTTTGAATTCATGAAAAAATCGAGAGTTTATATTCTAGCTTCTGTCATCTTCCCATGGGGAAGCCAAATGTTCCTCAGTTGTTATAATGGGCATAGTGGCTGATTCATTAATTTCTTGTGGAACCGATGCACCCGGCGAGTCAACATCATCTTCATCTAACCATTCTGCGCTTAACATCTCTCCATGAGCAATAATTGCCATCAGCTCTCTCTGTCTTTTGGCAGCCACTCGTATTGGCCGAATTCTTTGCGGTTGAGGAGCATGTGGTAATTGCCTAGGCCCAAGATCGCGTTGTCGGTGCTGTTGAACATGCTTCTTCAACATGACTTGTGAAGCAACAGAGAGGTGACAGATTTTACAGATCCGTTCAAGCAACGACAACTGAATGGAAGGACAATATAGATGACATGGAAGAATTCTGAATGCCTTTGCCGATCGAGGTAGCATGTTATCAACTTTCAAAGACTGATTGAAGAAAAGAGATGGAAATCTGTGCAAGTCGCTCTCAGATGCATCTGGTGCTTTAAGGCCTGTCTACAGTCTACAATCTACATTGAATAAAAACAAAATATGATGATGCAAGACTATGACTTCCTTGGCAAGAGCTCAACCGGATTAGGATTAAACTGGTGGGCCGTTGACGGGCGAGCGAGTGTGTGCCATACCAACGCACCGACTAATTTCCTATTTTTTGATTTATTAAATTTATTGTAAAAAAATAACATTGTTGACGTCAATTTATCTTGAACTCCCCCTCCCCCATGTCAACAATTGTCAAACTTCTTCAAACCCCCTCCCCCCTATTTTGTTGACATAATTAATGGACGACCCCATTACAGTCTTAGATACAGATACCAGTGACCTCGTTTTGTCTGAGCTGCCCAGTATTTCCTCGGGGATGAAACGATTCGATCAAAACCGTATTGCTATATACCAAACCCATATTGCAATACAGTAACACTTAATGAAAACAATAAAATAATCACTATAACATTCACTTGAAAAATACATCATCTCTAAGTGATGTTACCTTGTAAGAAGAGTTCAAATGGTAGTCAAACGACCATAAAAGAATTAACACAAAAAATGAATTAAGTCAACAAACACCTGAAAGCAGTCCAATTGCTAGCAAATAAAATTGCCACTGCCATTACTAGTCTGTGTTTTAATTTAAACACCGGAGTGCCATTATTTGTATTTCTACAAGGAAATGTAGATAAGCACAGTATTGACTACAGCATCTGTTATCGTCATTTATCTTAGATTTTCCATCAGGATTCGAATTGAAATTATTAGAACATTTGTAACTAGGACTTTTGCAAAATAATTCGTGGATTATTCTTAGATTATTTTTGGATTTGATTCTTGAAACCGTAAGTTCTTCTTTTTTTCATTTTTACAGAATTTTTCCAGGAAAATAAATTGTTTGTTAAATTTTAAAAAGCTTGCTGTTTTCACTCTTTCTGTGTTAATGTTTATTCGAGCCTAAACACGTAACATTGGGATAATTTCAAAATCTATTTTTTGAAGAAAATAAATTCTGAAAATTAAAATTCAGGTTTACACGCCCGTTATCTAACTTTAAAAATGAATCAACGTTAAGAGCTTTTTGGTGAGAAGAAAATGAGATTAACCTGAAGCAAACACTTTGATCTAACCGACCACATATTTCACAAAAAAAAAAACAAAAAAAAACAAAAAAAAAAAAAAACATCGGATGCGGACCCTGTTTGTTCAAATGTTTTGCTCTCTTTTTATTCTTTGAAGCTAAAATATCACTCATCCCCGAAGGTGTTGCATTCTTTGTTATTTGTACATTTCGGGCATTGGATTTAAAAAAAAATATTTTTGAGGAATTTATATATTTACAAACACGGACTCTTGAGTACTGCTCATTTAGTGTCATTACGAACACTGACTCGAGTCCTGTCCATTTAGTGTCATTACGAACACGGACTCTTTGAGTCCTGTTCATTTAGTGTCGTTACGTACACTGACTCGAGTCCTGTCCATTTATTGTCATTACGAACACGGACTCTTTGAGTCCTGTTCATTTCGTGTCGTTACGAACACGACATAAATATCTCAGGCAAAGTGAAGTTTATAATTGATTATTTTTGACTGGAACAATATACCCTGGTCTTCATCCCCCCCCCCCCCTTTAAACCTTGCCCGAATTGTGGTACTGTGCATCGCGTTTGAATTCTTTTGCGATCTCGTGCTAAGCGTGCATCAATGAAAAACATAAAAAGAAAATAGGGTTGTTGAATTAAATTGGAAAAACATGTGTAGAATGAGAGCAAGACCGTTAAAATACCGCGTTGCGGTATGTATTACCAGAGCAGCAAAGCGCAGTATACCGATATATATATATATATATATATATATATATATATATATATATATATATAGGTGCACTAATAATATTTCTCATCATGCATCCATATACACGATACATTCAGTCAAACGCATCCGAGGAATAGTGCAAATGTACATTATGTCGTGTGTGTTCATTCAGGGAGCTGGATGGATGGACTGATCGAAAGACATTAATCGACTGGCTGGTGCTGCTTTTCTAACCAATCAACGAAACAAAAAGTATTTTAAAGTCGTAGTAATTCTTTTAACTGCTATATGGACGGCAAAATCCGTCAGAATTGCTTGAATCTTGGTATCGTGCTTACTCATAAGACTTACAAGAATCTGATTTGAAGATCATCTAAAGACTAATTCTGATATTCTCGTTCGCAATGTCACGGCTAAGTGACTTGTTCAATTAATTACTCACAATACGGAAGATATTTAGTCATGACTATCATATACAGGCCTTTACTGAGCACAACACAAACTATAGACTTGGGAAATAACTCCTGCATGAAAGCTGTAAAATCGTAGATACATTCTTAGTGTTAAACTTGGCATATACATTGTTCTAATACGGTTCAAGCAGCTGCCATTAATAACTTTTCTTTTTTCTTAACAACAAAAAAGGCTGGGAGAATGAAGATAGAGTATCATTATCTACAATTATGAGTGAATTCTAGTATGAATAGAGCAATATATACCAGCATTTCAGTGAGATGCCGGTGCGCACACAAACACGGATTACAATCATTCCAAGGTCAAACATTTGCGAAGACAAATGTTAATTGAAATCGTGCTTAATTTAATCCATCTCGTGCCGTTCAAGAAAAATGACATTGAAAGTAAAGCCCAACAATACAGAGAAAGCTACCGATGTAAACCCTATTCTCTCGAGCGCAGGAAAAGGCTCAATAGCCTGATAATCCCTTCCTTTCATAACCCTCTAAAATCTTCATTTCCATTCTCTCTCCAAGCCCCAATCTAGCGTTCGATTTCAATACCCCGTCTCCGCCACGGCAGGCGGGAAGATTATGATAAGACATAAAATGAAACCAAATGAAACACAAGGTTTCTGTTTGAAATTTACTTATGGAATTCATTCTTCCTTGCCAGGTTCTAGTAACTTGTACAACTCTTGGCGGCTTAGAAGCGTGGTGTGGTATCTAAGGTCAAGGAAACTGGAAAACCCGGATGACAGCATTTATTATTGATGGGTGATGTACATACTGGAACTGAGGATCGAACCCGGTACTAAAGAGGTGCCAAGCGAGTGTTTTCATTACGCTATCGATAAGCGTTCATGTCATGAACCTTGCTGAAATATGCTGATAGACCATGAGCTTGCAGATGGTGGCTTATATTTTATTTTTCAAATGAATTTTAAACAATTCAGGTCAAATAGATTGTGCTTTTTTGGGGTGGGGTGGGATGGGGTGGTAAAAATAAGTATGATGACGTAATTCTTGTGACAGTGTTGCATAGCTTTATTTGGGAACATAATTACTCTCATCGTAATAAGAAGTCATCCTTCCCCGGGGGTGAACCTCCATAGAAAAATATGGATGGGTAACAACACAAACCCAGTTTGCTGTCCAAGCTACTGCTGTATGCGAAGTAGTCTTCTTGTTTGCTTGTTTGTTGTTTTTTTTTTCAGAACTAGATTACTCTTGAGACATAAGATGGAGGTGGGAGGGTGGGAATCTGGCTATAACGCCAGGCCAGTATTAAATCATGACAATTAGTTGTACCCACCCGGGGAAAAAAATACAATATTTTGCAAGTCGAAATTGCATGACTGAATTTGCCATTGCGGTGGGAGGCTGACAGCCTCACGAGCTATTAAGAAATAGGATATATTCACACTTGCTATAGGAAAGTATTGTACTGTAAGTTGGAATCCGCTTCAACTACATTTTTGTGTGGCGGCCATGGACTCTAAAAAATAAACTCCTTCTCTCTCGTACACCAAGGAAAGAGGGTATAAGAAGGACAAGGTCGCGTTTGAAATGTGGCCTTCATAACATCCTCTAATGATGAATGACTTAGACAGTCCCACAAGGTAGCAGTGGCTTGGACCTCGTGAGCTTTTATCATTATTACTGTTGGTCATAAATGGATAACGAAATGTCAGCAGAGCCCTTTAAGGAGAGAAAAGAAGTTTCCTACCCTTTCTTTTCTTTTATAAGCGGTCAAATAAAATCTTAATGACCTAACTAAGCATAAAAGTTGCTCTTGATCATCCCCAGTACAGATACGACTGAGAATGTGGATCTCTAAACGACGTAGGGCCATTGAACCTTTGACAACCTTCTTTAACAGAAAATGAAGCGCACTCCATTGTCTCGCGGCCGCAAGGAAAAACATGGAAACGGTCTTGAGAGTAAGATTTTCGAAGAAGTTTTTACCCAATGGGGTTTTTAGTTAATGACAATAATCCCCACAAGAGGCTTGATTTTTGCATAAGTGAGCAAGACCCCGGACTCTGCAGCTCCAAATACCGTATTATGTTGGCAATGTGAGAATCCGAACCGATGGTAGGGCTTTAGAAAACTCGAGTGTGTTTCATAGGACTGCTCTGTAGCCCTTGCCAGAAAAAAAAACCGAGCATTATTTTCCTTCAAAAAAGAAAGTAAAGAAAATCAACTACAGCGCTCAACGGGGGATGGAAAGCATTAATAAATTTCCTTCTTCGCCAATCGCAAAAAATTACCAACCTGTATCATTGACACTGAATGTGACGCGCCTCTTGGCCTGAATAATACACTCGGTAACTTTGCTCAAACAAATTGTCTCGAGAGATTGATCGCTTGAGATGAGCCAAACGTGAAGGTGGTGAATCTGTGAACTAATGTGTAAGAGGAAGTCCATGTACTGAACCAGACAGCCGCTCCTCTGAGCCAAAGTCCAGTGCTAGTTTAGCAGCAGTCAAGAAGATCTCTGCACCATGATCACTGTGATCATAATGGAGCTATCGTAATGAACTGCGCAGTAGCTGTAATGATATTTTGGAAATGTAAACGAACAGGCAATTCCACTTCAGGCTGAACATGTCCATTGCCCATGCTCTCTGATCTGAATCTGGGAAGATATAAAAAGGAAACTTATTTAGTATTGTTGCAAACAAGTCCATCAAGGGTCTCCCCAACAGCTCGAGCTTGGAGTCCTCTACGGATTGGTGCAGCGAATACTCCGTGATACAATCTGTCCGCCAAAATATTTTTACTGGTGATGAAACGAACTTGGATAGTAATCCCCCCTGAAGTTGCCCAGCGAAGGAGGTTCCAACAAAGAGAAGGGGAATGTGTGCCAGTTCGTTACATTAGTGTGATGGAAGAAAATCACGCAGCGATTTCGTATCGTGTCAACGCATCCCTGTATGGCTATGTATACCGGTCTCATTTTGGGATTAAGTATGTGGAGAACAAACTCTTCTAGGGACCATGAACTTTTAAGAATTATTGCGTCCTACTTCAAGCGAGCGCCCAACATAAATAGGACGCGACCGTAAATAGATTGGAATGGATTTCGGGCGTACATGGTGACTTCATTCTAAAAGCGGTCCGGATTCTCCCACCAACTAAGTGATAACTTAAGTCCGGATCCAGAGAAATCTGAGCTGTTAGGGGTCCTTGTGCGGTCTCCATATAATTAAGAAGCGAAACTCGAGAAGCGAATAAAGACTACCTAAGATAAGCAGGTCCGACGTGGGGTTCAGGTTCCCCAGAACCGATAGATATAAACAAGTCGGAAACCGGTTCATGGCTCTCGGCCCTTACAACAGGGTCATAATCCTGTCCCGTGGGATATGGACTAATCCTGACTGTGAGAAAATTTATCCCCACGTAAATGAAATCTTGAGATGGGGAAAGCTCTGGTTTCTCTAGGTTAGGTAAAGGGCCCAGCGGGACCATCAGCAGCTGAAGATACAATGACTTAGGGACTATATGTGGCCATTTAGGGTAAACCAGTCAACGAACTACTGGAAAATAGGAACCACAGTGATCTCGGGTGGATGGCGACTACTCCTATAATCACTAGGCCGAACATCAGAGCGCGTAATTGGAACACCCACCAGTCCAAGCAAAACCAGAGGTACTCTGTGAGATAAACTGAGCATATGAATGTCCACATCCTGGAGGCCAAGTTAGACCAGGGATCTCAAACACGCGGCCCGCCAAGCCGTATCCTATGGCCCGCAAAATGATTGGCATGACAAGGTGTCATGAGAGATAGCAAAGGTGGCGCGGCCCTTGGGCCATCGAAAATGGCCTAGTGCGGCCCTCAGGGTGGTTTGAATTTGAGACCCCTAATTTTGACTGTCATGTCGCCGAGTCATATGGCAAGTCTGACCGAGGCTGTGGTCTAAATCTTCAGTGGCGGTAAGATCTATTACTAGCCGAAAACTCGTGCGTCGAAGGCCAGATACTAAACGTTTAGTACCCTCTGTACTGCGCAATTCTGAAAAAGTGTACATTTTCCTTTAAACGTACCCGAAACTTTTAGTGTCCTTGTCAGCAAACATATTTCATTGGCCTCTTTGGCGACCCCGTCTGGCGGCCGATCGGCGACAGATGGGTTTAAAATACAATTGCCTCTTGTACTGGCTGCGTGGTTTTAAAGAACCTAGCTAACGACCCCTCGGCTTTTCGGCCTGTTTCGACTAAGCAGTGGCTGATGGGAGGGACCTGTGTTGTTGATCTTTCAGGTTCTGGAAAGCCATGGAAGGGACGAAACCTCCGAAGAGAGACTGCATCCAGACAAGCAGCCTAAAGATGGCCCATGCAGAGTTCGGACACGACCTTGGAAGTATCCAGATCTATGTCCCTCCGGAGGTGGCGCAACTAAGCCGATAGAACCATGGGCATTGATAGTGATTCATCCTTTAGCAGACTTAACGAAGCTGTCGAAAAAAGGTAACCATGATAAGCTATGATAACCTTACCTTCAGCTCTAAAGCCTACTTTATTAACTGGAAGGCGCGCCCAGTCCCCGTAGAAATGTCAATGGCTAGCCAGTTCTTGAACCTTACCATGGCCTTGTGATAAAGCAATAATAGGCCTGGTCGGGAGACATCCCCGGAGAAAGTCTCTAACTGAAGACAATGTTTGTGTCGTCCGAGACAGACTGTTTGGGAAACAATTTCCGGGGAAGAAAACATCCACGTCTACCGCCTTGTTAGTTTGTCAGATCTCTTCCTCTTCCGCCCGAGTCAACATGTGGAAGCAGGCAGGGTACCGTAATAAAGGAAAAGTTGGCACATCGTCTTGCTTGGTAACGAATTCCCACCAGTACTTAGGTGCGATGGAGACCTGTAGAAAAATGATGCCTCGTCCACAGCTTTCTCCCATAGAGCAAGGGGACTCTCCCGAGTATCAAACTCAAAAGAAAGTCAATGCTGCCTCTCGTCATTCCTGGAGATATTGTGAAAAAAGGATATACTTTCTTCCTTTCTCTTGGACTCCATTCTATAAGTGGGAAATGTCGAACTTCGAGTGGCAATATCAATCCTGCCTTGATCCCAAGGTACCTTAAGCCTTATGGTGTATGAATGGGAAGGACAATTCACTTCCCTAAAAGGGATGATCCCACATCCGTACGGAATCGGAAGAATTATAAAAGGCGAGGACATGCCAGTCCGATCGTCTTACCAATCCCAACAGGCATGCAAGGGAGGATGTGTGTCTCTACTGAATGCCTGGTGCTGTGGTTGAATAATGGATGTCAGATTTACACTTTTTTATTTGGGACCAACAAGACATCACAAGAAGTCTTCTGGTGAAAATCCCATGTTGATATGGCTTTCCGTTTTGGATGAGCAACACTAATCATATATTCAAGATGGCTAACATAGCGGCCACATTGGATATCAGGTTGGCATCTTTTCCATTTAAGGACAACTAGACATCAATAAAATCTTCTGGTGAAAATACATTATGGAGAATTAGTCATAACAAGATTTTCCATACAGCTATTGTGGCAGTCATATTGGAAGTCGAATCGGCATTATTTTCACTTACAACAAGCTAAACAACGTAAGAAGTCTTTCAATGGAAACCACATGCTGATTTGACCCTTCATTCAGGAGTAGTCTTAACGATTTCAATGATGGGTCACTGTGGCTGCCATACTGGATACAAGTACAGCAAAACTTTCATTTAGGATCACTAGACTACATAATAAAATGAATCCTTTAGTAAACACCCCATGCTTAAACAACCATTCGGGAGGAGTAGCGATAACAAGATAATGAATATGCAAATTGCCAAATTTTCATTCTGATCTAACCAGACAACATAAGTTCTGGTGAAACAATATGGAAACATTACTTTTCGTTCAGGAGAAGTTGCCATGATGAGATTTTTAAGATGGCAGCTGTGGCATCGATATTGGACATCTGATCAACACCATTTTCATTCAGACCAACTAGACATAGAAAGTCTTTTAGTGAAAACCCATACAGATATGACCATTCTTTCAGGAGGAGTAGTGTCCAAAGATTTTCAAGATGGTAACTATAGCGGCCGACCTGGACTTCTCTAGTCGGCACAATTTTCTTTAAGGACCAACTAAAAATATCATATAAAGTCTTATATTGAGAACTCAATGTCATATCTTTCAAGAAATGTAGCAAAAACGGGATTTTTATGATGGCGGCCGTGGTAGCCACATTGGATATCGTATAGGCACCACTTTCATTTAGGACTGACTAGACAACATAACGAGTGTTTTAGTGAAAACTCTTTGTTACGATCATACATTCGGGAGGTGTAGCAATAACAATCTTCAAGATGGACACAGCATGTCCGAGCAGCACTAATTTCATTTAGCACCAAATTAGATCTTGCAACGAATGTGTGTAAAATTTCATGGCAATCCTTAAGTACTAGTAGTTTCTTCAGAGTAGCGATAATAAACTTTGTTCTAATGGATAAACGGACATCAAATAAGGGGCAACAAAACATTCTACAAGCTGTTATATGACAAAAGAAAGAAAATATTGGGAGGGTAAAAAATGAAAATCTTGAAGGCAAGTATGTACATAATCAGGTCATCTATGTAATACGGATAAAAACATGCATACCAAAATTATTATATATATTATTATATGAAGGTTAGGTCCAAAAATTAAAACAAAAAGAATTAAATGCATCAAAATGTTAAAAAATGCTACAATTGCCTGAAAATCTCAATTGGTGTCATCTACATATAAATTAAAAAAAGTGGCTATTAAATTTCTATTTCACGTGACATCGACTACACTGTTGGAAATGTGGAAGGAAACAATTGGAAGATTTTTCTGGCAATTTAGCAAATGTTTACTGGTTCTAATGTATTTTTTCCATGCTTCGATTCTACTGCTATGCATGTAACAAAAACTCTCTAAAGGAGTTACGCTCTACTGGCCAAAAATAATCGGCAGGAATTCACGATTAAGTTAATTCACTCCTCTTGATATATTTAACTGGGATGCCTTAAAACCATCTCATATATTTGTGAGAAACTCAACATACCAAAGTTGGTAACAAAGACATTTTCTTTCATGCACATGTTAACATGTTCACAATTACATTACAAAAATTACTGACATGGCTTTTGACCTTCCACATCATATCATAAATCAAAGATCACTCAACTGAGTTTAGATTGTCAGGATACAGCCACATTCCGAATCCAGTTTTAAAAAAAGCCCAAATTTATTGAAATAGCATTCATAGTATTCTTCAGACACCGATATATCCATAAACTGGAATCCATAAAAATTCATTCAGACTTATTTGTGTTATCATGCCCATAAGTCATAACAGATTTAAAACAAAAAGAATTCAAGATCTTCGATTCAGAAATGAACATCACAGCGGCAGCCATCTTGGAGGTCAGAATAAGATCATTAACATTTAAGACCAACTAGATATCAATTCATGATACGTTTTTTAAAGTGCAAACTCAATAACAATATGATCTTAGTTCTGGAATAGCAATAAAATGATTGTTAAAATTCAAACAATGACAAAGATTTTTAAGATAGGACCAACTAGATATCAATTCATGATATATTTTTAAAGTGCAAACTCCATAACAATATTAGTTTAAGAGGAGTAGTGATAAAAAGATTGTAAAAATTCAAAAAAAGATTTTTAAGATGGTGGCCATTTTGGACATCAGATCGGGCCACTTTCATTTTGGTCCATCTTCACCTACACAAGACGTATTTTTGTCAAACTCACGTCAATCCAAATCATCATAAACCTAAGAGTAACAGAAGAATAAGATTTTCAGTACAGACGTTGAAAGAGATGTTTAATATTTATACATGACCAATCAGACCTCAGAGAGCAACTATGTACCAAGTTTCATCACTTTCCTTCATATAGCCTAGGAATAGGATCATTAAAAAAGCTCATTTGGTCTTGGACCAGAACAACTAACATGATGACCATGATCTGCATGTCCAGTGCAAGATTAAAACACAGCTGTGATCTACATGTCCACTGCAAGGTTAAACCACTGCTGTAAAGCCTGTGACATTAACCCCAGGTCAAAAGGTTGATCAATTGTGTTTCATAATACAATGTCTAAGTTTCACCATCATTCATCCAACATATGAAAAAATCCATCAAGGGTTTTAGGAAATAAAAGCAAATGAAAAACTGAAACCAAAACCATACAGCAAATTATCTACAACATTGTCACAGGATGAATTGCCTCAAGTTTCATAATGATGTATGCCAAATATAATAATCTAACATGGGGCTTAGGATATATAATCAAATGGTCAATTTAACCAAATCCTAAATACAAATTTTCTATGAAACCTGAACGCAAGGTCATAGCAACAAGTGAGCCTATCATAGAATGAATTGTCCCATTATCATAATGATGCATACCCAGTATGAGAGTCTATCAAGCAGCTTCGTAAATAAAAGCAAAATGAAAACGAATTTTTTTATATATAACTTTAATACAAAATGTCTTGTCAATGTAACCCTTATCCCCGAGTTAAAGGACAAGCAAGCATATCACTGGAATAATTATCTTAGCTTCATAATGACTCATCCCAAGAACAAAGTAAATCCATAAAATGTTTGGGAAATATAAACAAATGAAAAAACTTCACCAAAACCTTAACTGTTGAAGCAAGCAGTTGAAAAGTTACTGTTATGTCTTGCTTCAAACTAAAATTGGCTCCAGAAGCATTGGTCACTGTTTCCTAAAGTACTACGAAGTTTCCACTAAAATGAATGTTTCACCTGCAAACCCATCAAAGATGATCCTGAACCTGACTTGCCATTAAAATTTTAAAATAAAGCACAACACATTACTGCCAATGCTGCTGGAAGAATGATACCAAGACTCGCCATCTGCTCAAGTATGCTCAACAACACAAAAGACATTAAATTCATTTACAATGCTCATACATGTATTTGCAGAAATTATAGCACAAAATATAATTTAAACGATTGATTACCGGTAGATCGATCCTCAAATCTGAAGAGTGCAGACAAAACGGTATTTTCTCTATTTTCCACAGTAGTCAAGATGTATTGTTATAAACATACACACACCTACTTGCACAACAATAAACATTAAATGTACGAAAGCATCACCTGCATAAAACATTTTTATGCAAGAATATCTTACCTTAATAAACTACAGCAGATATATTACATTGTTAACTGTCCTAGACATTGATATGTCCTCAACTGTACATATATTCAATAATGCTAGAAAAGAAAACAGTATGGTTCAGTCCAGGTACAGTTAAAAAAAACAATTTCTTATTGTTCAGCTTTTCAAGAAACTGGATTTTGTTAAGTGTATGTTCTTTGCTTTTCTCAGTGATGCATCAGTTCTATCCCTTTCCCAGTTTAAACCTTAACTCGAATCTATGATAAGAGTATTGTGCAAATCTAACCCCACCCACCTTTTCCAGTCTCACTTTATACATGTTTTTAAGAGCAGAAAATATATCAAAATTAAAGTGTGATGAATTAATTCCCATAATTTCTGAAGGGTGCCTCATACCATAATCAAACTACAGTGATATTTTCAATTAGCAAAAACTTTTATGTGACAAACATGCTTTATTTCCTGAAGTTATTGTAATGGTTCTAAAAAATATAATAATTTACAGTAAATGGGACTTTTGTAAGAAAGATTTTCAAAAATTTAAGTGTTGGTGAGTTGTAATAACATTAATGCATACAGAGATACTTAAAATCATCAACACTTTTGAGAATATTGTCCTGTTTAACAATTACTGACAAGGAACTGCTGTCTAAAAAATAGCACTATATGAAAAACATATTCAAACTGACTGGAGTATGCAATATAGATTAAGGTGACCTAATTTCAATATACTTCTCAAATTCATACCTGTCATCAAATCACTTTTAAATATTCAATTACTTCTGCATTTCAAACTTTCAGTTAGTTGCAATTACTTGTGTTTATTTATATTAAATTACTTTTTGGAGTGCATTCATCAAAATTTTTGTTACTTTAATACAAGTTCAACATAAAATTGTTGATATGTATACTTCAACATGCATTAAATATTCCTACAATAACACCTATGTCCTCATACAGGGATTTAAATTGCAAAGAAAAAAACTCACTGAAAATAAATGCTATTAAACAAAAATACTTTTGTTTTAATATCATACCTAAATGCTCTATACTCTCATCTGTAAAAAAAATTTCATCAAGGTTCAAGTTTTAAATATTTTGTGTAAAACTGTAAATGTGTAGTAATCTTAATTTAACCATGATTACATGTAATTGTTAACAGTAACTGATTAAATTCCATTTATTTAAAATAATCAAAGAACTGAAAACAATGATGACTTGAAAGGCTGAAGTGATAATAATTTCAATAAATTAGATGAAAGAATATTTTTACATTCAAGGGAAATAGTTATCATTGGGTCTAATCATTTTACGTAAATTTCAGTTGCCTCCCTTGACAGGAAAACTGACCAGAGACCATTGGATCTACAACTTCTTAACTGCATATCTGTATCATTTTGTTACTACATGTATTACTAGTAACACAAATCATATTTTATTAAACAGAATAGATACAAAGAATGATACAATAACATATACTTGTGACTACATCAAAAATAATTCATCACGAACAATTATTATAACTAATCATGATTAAACAAGGTTGCTCAAGTTTTACAATAAAAATTAAAATGCATCTCTTTAAACAAGAGCTACACCAACCACATGGTCTTGTTGTGAACATTTCTGGGTGTTGTTAAGAAACAAACACTATGTCTTGCTGTGAACCAAATATTTGGTCTTGATGTGAACCAAATATCAGGTTTTGCTGTGAACAAGACTAGGATTACATTACATGACGTTCAAAAATTTGAACACAAAATCTAAAAATAATGCTACCCGTGTCTTGCTACCAGCTAATGCAAATGCAACAAAAATGGAAATAAATGTCAAATATCTGTTTCGATGAAAGCAACTCGTTTCTCTCCTGTAAATGCAGTGAAGGTGAGTTAATAATGACATCTTCAACAAAATAACCAATGTACCATTGTACCATTATACTTTCTTACAAGCAGATTCTTGCTGCAAACAACACAACACTGATCTGCCATAAAAATTTTTTAAAAATGCTGGCAGATCAGCCTATATTGCTTGTTCTATTAATTACTCCAAACAAACTGCACAGACCCAAATGTACCATCACATAATGTGATGGCAGATCAGGTTCTATGTTGCTTGTTCTATTAATTACTCCAAACAAACTGCACAGACCCAAACGTACCATCACATTATGTGATGGCAGATCAGGTTCTATGTTGCTTGTTCTATTAATTACTCCAAACAAACTGCACAGACCCAAACATACCATCACATTATGTGATGGCAGATCAGTGCCCATGTTGCTTGTTCTATTAATTACTCAAAACAAACTGCACAGACCCAAACGTACCATCACATTATGTGATGGCAGATTAGATTCTATGCTGCTTGTTCTATTAATTACTCCAAACAAACTGCACAGACCCAAACGTACCATCACATTATGTGATGGCAGATCAGTGCCCATGTTGTTTGTTCTATTAATTACTCCAAACAAACTGCACAGATCCAAACGTACCATCACATTATGTGATGGCAGATCAGGTTCTATGTTGCTTGCAGCTGAATTAGATTGATAAGCATGTATATACAGTAAAAAGTGTTCCCTCTATATAATACTGTTTTGGAGAGCCATACAAATGACACACTTCATTAGTGAGGAAGCCTCATACCGTGATTTGTAAAACAACATTTTGTTATAACTGTGCACAAACAAACAAGAAAAACAGTAGAACTGTAATTAATTAAATGAAATCACAATAAAACTGGTGACCATTAACTAACAAAAATAAACGTGCAGATAATTAAGTAGAGACGACAAAATAAATTTAAAACAATGGAATCCATGATCATAGCCTTGTTATAAGAGGGGAAGCAGTACCCTCTGAGACTTTATAACGAGGGACCACTGTGCAGAGTATATACCACTTTTTTTTCAAACTCCACAAAAAAATGTGACCAGCAACAAAAATGAAAGATAACTTAAAAGTTGACATTTTTTTTCAAAGAATTATTTGAGAATTTGAAGACTGTAAATACATACAAACAACAGATATTGTATAGGACACTTCTAACTAAGGCATGAAAATTTGGATCATCAATAGATTTAGTTTGGCAACTAAGACAAGACTTGTATTAGAAAGATATGGTATACACACCTCTGCTAGTAGAGGGTTTCACTCTGAACCAATCATTCTACCTTGACTGATAAATAAGCTTTTAATGGGCCTTGTGCAAGCCATGTCCACTGGAACTCATGAGTTATCTCCCCGTATATATGATTGAAATCTGCTGAGTTGACTTAAACTGGAATACATAATTCTCACATTCCCATACGAGTCTGATCATGTTTTGCAGTGAAGAACACTGGAGCGAAATAGCACTATCCTGTCTCACATATGAACTTTATTCAGATGTGTGGACTATTTGAACCTTCTACTGCAAGCAGGGTACAATCAAAGTAGCATGTCCATCAAGCAATTATTGCAACATTAAAGCCATTTTTCAGTGCATGATAGGTTATAAATGATGGAGTGTATAACTGGGAGAGGAAGTACTCGTGGAAAACTATGGTAAGAACCAGTGACCCATGAGAAGCTACTGGCAAGCTCTCTTACATACTCATATTGGTCAAGTCCAGGACTCGAACCCATGCAGACACGGATGAGATGGCAGTGACCAATAAAGGTGAGTTCTTTCAACTACTTGGCCACCTGTATCCCACAAACTTACATGCTAAAAGGAGCAGTGGATGAAGTTAATTGTCCCTCACACAAGCTATTTTGCACTGACTGACCTAATCACATAAACAGCTTTTTTTTAGCAAAATTTCAAGTTGAAAAAGCCTGCTGAAATTGTAAAAAAAAAAAAAAAATGTATTTTTGAATGATAAATCAATACCACAATATTGATTCAAGGACCATTTTATCATCTGTCCAATTAATCTGGATGAGAGAGGACTTTATTTTTTGACCTGTTCATATCTGTATCAATGCAAAAGCTACCTGCACCACACAGTTCAGATGCTGTGTATTACCATTACCAAAAACCATTTCAACCACTGTACTATCGTTTTTTAGTACAGCTAGTGGGCTCATTTTCCACTCATGTCTGTGTAACTGCCCATTAAATACACTCCACCACACTGTGTAATAGCCATTTGTTACAGGCAAAGTCAGGACCAATGAACACTTTTGTGCTTGGAGGCCAGGCTTTCATTGGTTTACAATCCATGGAGCAACCATTTGCAACAACCCCTTAGGGGAACATAATCTACTGTACATATCTTCTATTTTACTAGTGCCTGTGGAGTTAGGTGTAATTTACACTTTGCAAGTCTAGTACAGGCTGTTCCAGAATATAACACCAGCATGTCATTGAATTACACTCAACTGCTACACCAAAACATTAACACAACCTGTACTCCTTACAAGCTAACACTATTGAATCAAAGAAGTCAAACAACACCTAGAAGCCCTGCCACTGACCATAGCTATAAAGTAGTCAGTCTGACAAGTAATTAACTTGGTGGAACCAATTTTAGGTTCCAAGAGAATAATGTTAATAACAAGAGCATGTATTACAGCTGCTGTTAAAGTTCAGAGACATTATCTTTGCAAACAACCATTCCAAAATTTGTTCTTGGAAATAACAGCCAAGAACAGTTCATATATTTTTGGGAAATACATGAGCCATAGAATTTTTATTATTATTATTACAACTACTTTTGCCCAAAGCTATTATATATTCCTTGATCTCTTGATCCAAGTAAAGACCATTATAGGAAAGGTTTAAATGCATTTATTATGTTTGGTAACATGTGAAAAATGCTACTAAATATTTCTTTTTTGAAAATAGCATTGTACAGTTTCAATGGAAAAACTGGCCCTTATTTTCAAAACATTTTTGCGCAATACAATCAAGCATAAAAATTCAAACTGAAACCTAATACTTCAGCTGCATGATGTCCTTGAGACTGTGCAGGCCGAAAAAGAACTTAAAGGAATGATTATTAATATCATGAACAAGCAATGGAGATGGTTGAAACCTGTTATGTGTTAAGTGTCACCTCAAAACAGCAAGAGGCTCCAAGCCTCCCATTAGGGATATAGAATAAGCCGGATGACTTACTTGAATGTCTTCTGAGGTTACTATTGGAGGAAACCTTTTTGCCAAATTTTGCCAAATAAACCAGACAATAATTTAAAACTGTTGAAAACGTGTCACAAATTGAGGTAACTCCTTCAAACATAGTGCATCAGTCAAAATGAACTAACAACCATTCAAAATGATTTGATGACAAAATGTCTGGAATTTTTTATACATTTTTCCCACTTGAATGCACCTCAGATAAGCATGATTGGATGGTGGATAAACTGAAGTGTACAGGTTCCTCAGTAACATAAAAGCATACCAATAATTCCTATATCAAAGTACATTGGGTTAGTAACATATAACAGGCTCAACTTTTGAATATAAAAAAAAAAATAACATTCTGCACTTAAATTTATGAGGGCATTCCAAACATTCTTCATGCTTAGCTAGTTGGTCAATAATTGAATCATTTCCCCCTCCCCTTAGGGCTATGTATTTAAAGTATGCCTCCTCTTGGGGCTATTTATTTAAAATATCCCTCCCCTTAGGGCTATGTATTTAAAATATCCCTCCCCTTGGGGCTATGTATTTAAAATATCCCTCCCCTTGGGGCCATGTAAGTAAAGTATGCTTTAATGAAACAACTCATGGAAATGCAACTACTTACAGTATTTCTCCCCGATAATCTAAGAGGTCTACCTAGTATATTAGAAGTGGAAGTGAGTTCGTCATGAGGATTACATTGTTTTTATCCAGCATGCATGAGTGTACAAATAACAGCTAAATTACAACAACAAAAACAACAACAAAAAATAAATAAAAAAAAACAATAGAACCTGCATATGTGCACTTGATTTCTAGATTGGCTGTCAGCTGAAATTGAGTGCTTACTAAGTGACAGTTTGCATTTAAGCAACGAGACACTTTCACCCATTATCTAGTCATTAAAGCCCTCTACAAAATACACCTGGCCAGGTAGAACATCAGCAAAAATTTAGTTTTTGGTATTGACGGGCAATCTCTCCTAACCTGTAGTTCTAATGTACATGTGCCATTGTCATAATCAAAGTAATGACTGACAATACTGATGGCATGGACAGTTGAAATTATTTTTATACAAGGTCACGTACAAGAACCAAACTCTAGAAATACTGCATCAGTAGACCTTTTTACAGCCTACTCTAAATACTATTAAGTACATTTTCTCCCCATTATGTCACCAGACTATTTATATGAACATTTTAATCATTATTTGGTGAAGTGTTGCTTTACCAATGTTTCAAGTATGGTATCCAAGGGAGATAAACACAATTAGGTCTAATCATGTTCCTAAATTTGAGTTGCCTTCCCAACATATAAGACTGACCTTATTTAAGTCAATCCAGTCAATTGTAGCCACACAGTTTGTTACTAGTATTAGTCGTAAAAACTATCTTTCATAAAAGTGAATGAATACTATGCCCGGAGAAATCAGAGAGCTTTGTTTGATGATAAAACGCCGAAGTGTGAAGAGGTAGAGGGTGCACTTGTCATTCAGCACAGTCTCATCATGGGAGAAATAAAGGATTTGGTTACACATGTACAAGGCTCTGATGCACCTAACAAAAACTGAAAGGGAAAAACTTAATGAGTATGAATTGTGGAAAGACAAATAAATGGCAAACTTTAGTGATGAACTGGACTGACTTTCACAAAGCAATTAACAATACATCTGTACAAACTATGTTTACATCAAACAAATGTGATAGTATGAGCAACTTTTTGTCCTAGTCCACACTCGCCACATCTGAGGCGACATTTCAAGGATATATATGGTAACAAAGAAATAGACAGGTATATAACACTTCTAGAGTACTGAATATTCTGAAGAAAAACAAATCAAACTGACAGTAGCTGACTAATATCATAAACAATAATCTGTTGTGTCCTTATATTTCAGCACTGAAGCAAATTCTACATGATGAAATCATGGATATATCTAGCAGTGGTAATTCTTTGGCAGTTTTCAAGCAGCATATTTCACTGTAACTGCCAAAAGAGTATATGAATTTTCATGTTAACATATATGACGTCCAACCAGTCCAAAGCATAAAGGTAACCTTTCCATGGGCGCACTGCACACTGTCTCCTGTTTCCTCTTTAGAATCTACTCCGTAGTTCCAAATCTGGACATTTCCATGAATTTTCCACTTGTCCGGAATAGGGATTTTCATGAAATTACTTAACATTTCAGATGTTTTCATCATATTTAACCCAATGATCTGGGCAAATTAAGAAAAAATTCTTGCTCAGCAAAAATTTTCAGCTTGTTCCAGGCAGCCAGAAATAGGATTTTTCCAAATCTGAACCACTTTACTATTCCTAAGAAACCATGAATCAGGAATCAATGAACACATCTAGTCATATAAAGTTCCCGAACAAATTCCTCACAATCCTTAGTTCATTGCACACTGTCCATCCTATCACTGATACCTCCAATTTCCTTTTTTATTTTATTTTCTGATCACAGATGTCAAATCTTTTCAGTGCCAAGATAAAATTTAATCTTAGCTGCAGAGTTTCGGAATACTGAATCCAGACATTTTACACAGTATACCCCCAAATGCAATCTGTACACTTAGGCCTGCCCTCGCACAATGCTCCATAAGATCTGGGTGTACACTTCCCTCTTGATGATCACTTGTGAGGTGTAGAAGAATTTCACTTTTCGCAAAATATATATTTTTACATCATTACGAGTCCAAGCAATTCAAAACTACTTTAAACTTATACACTGGTGTGCATTTACCAATGCTACTCTACGATGAATATCTCCAAGTAAAGTTCACTAAGTGAAGAGAATGGGGGAAAAGTACCCCGTCACTGTCGATAAAACAATAGTTTCAAAAATTCAAATACATAAAAGTACATGTTGGCTAGTGAATATTTTCTAAATGGCACAATTATTAAGCTTTTTCTAGTTTTCCCCCAAAGAGAAAGACCCTGTTGCCGATGTTGTTGTTATAGGGTTTAATGCCATTTTTCAGCACAAGATAGGCTATACATGGCTGCCAGTATAAATGGTGGAGAAAGAACCCTGGAAAACCAAGGAAAGAACCGCCAACCAACCGAGAAGCTAATGGCAAGCTTTCTCACTACCATCTCACGTACCCACACTGGCTGATCCCAAGACTAACACCCACGCAGACAGAGGTAAGATGGCAGTGTTCCTTAACGGTGAGCACTTTAGACCACTCGAGGCCCCTGTTGCTGATGTAATGAAGGCCATAAATCATCATGGACTTGCAAAGGTCTTTTATACTTTTGTTGATTATATCATACTCTTGTACAGGATTAAATTGTGATTATTACAACTGTGCAATTATATTTCTTCTCCATCATTTATTAAGACACAAACATGTCATTACGAGCAATTTATTTTCCATATGAACGGAGTTTCTCATAGGTACTGTGTAAAAAAATAATTCATTTTGGCCAAGAAAAAGATGTAATGCAAAACACAAATGGAAATTTTGACTGACAATGGTCCTCAAAATCATTGAAAAGATCCAACTGTTGATTATGTGCTAAAAGAGATATCAAGGAACAAATCTTACTTGCCATATTGAAAATTAAGATCAGTACACGAAGACTAATTATAATCTGGAGATGTAAGAGGAAGCCATTTTTGCTTTCTCACCAAGTATTATTATGAAACATATTAGAGGATTCTCCAAATGAATAATCATCAACATGGAAGATTTACAATGACAGAACTTTTTTTTACATCCTTGTTGGATAATTGTATTGGGTTGGATAAGTATAATTTTAATTTACTTTATTACATCAACTGTTTGGTTTTGTTTTAGAAATAGCTGTAACATAACCTACCAAGGAGATCTTTGTCCTGAAGTTTCACAATACCATTGAAACTATAAAACTGCTGTTGTAATTTTGTGATAATGCAGACACCAAAAAACCAATCTTACAATATTGAACATTATGTTCAGTATATGAAAACTGGCATTTCAGTAATTTAAATTGGCATGTCCTTTGTTACATTCATGAAAGGATTTTTCTTTCTCGTTGGATGTTTTTGGGATAGCCCACTGTTTTCTTGCATTTAAATACAATTAAATTAATGATGAGCAATTTTTTTTCCCCTTATGTTATTCTTACAGAAGTTATTAGCATTCACGTTTTTAGAAGAAATGTTATTTCAAACCCACTTTACTCTTGTAGAACTCCATGTACATGAGACAGTGGGGTTGATATTACATCTTGGTTATCCAAAATGCCCTTAATCAGATGTTGTTACTCAAAGATTGCACACGGAAACTTGTTTATTTTCCTGAAAATATTATAGTTATAAATCGTCATCAATCCCCCAAAAAGTGTTCATTAAACTTGAAATCTAATGAGCATGTAACAATGGACACAATGAAAATTTGTCATTCCTAAAGCTATCGGAAATTAGTTGCAACACCTGAACTGTTTCTGCATTAATTTAAAGCAACATATCATGTAAATTGATCTCATTCACCAGTTTATAACTATTTAAACTTATTTTTCCAAACTATTCTTTATATATTCACAACTGTAGCAAGAATGGCAGCATAAATACTTCCTTTTTGTCTGCCAATCAACTACACATTATGTGCATTGCATGATGTCAACAGTTAGATCTACACATGTACTTTCATTGGAAGGTCAAATATGATTGGAAGCATATGATGACCAATGTGTTAGAGCAATGCATTCTCTGTAAACTAATCACCAATGGCTGCATACAGTTGGACATCAATCCCGACCTGCCCACCCCTGTAGTGGACTGTTTAAACCTGGAAATGCTCTGAACATTTTGATTACAAATTTTAGCTTTCAAATTTATTTCACTAACAATTAAATGTATATCAATGTTATATCTCTACTTTTCAATGCAAATGGCATAAGCAAAAACTTTATGCTTTGCTGACTATTTCAGGAAATGGTCACATTTTTTGTATGGACATTACATTTATTTTATGACATCAGATTCTGTTCTATATATATTTATGAGCAAAAGTGGTAAACCCATTTCAATCTTGGAAATGGTCCAAATATAAACATGTTTAATGTAAACACCCTACATAGTAAAGCCAGTTCAACTAGTTTTGAGGGAAGCAATTCTGTTAAGACATCTTGTTTCCAAAATATAATGTGCCTATTAAAGTCAATTCATATGTGCTAAAGGTTCTTTTCTGTATTAATCAATAACTAATTATGTGAAAGATTAACAATTGTACAAAATGTTGTGACAACACTTTGGAAAGTGTGATTTCTCCTGCTTTACTTTGGGGTTAAAGAATCTTTAATTAGTTTGCTGGAGGCAATGTAATCTAGCAAACGAATATAAGATTATTATAATAAAATGATTCCTTTACCTAATATTCAAACCTTCTGATTAAATTATGCAATCTACCACATTGATACACGAGTTGCAAAAGTGAAGCAACACAAAAAAAAATGTAATGGATAAGTATCAACCATTTGGCACTGAAAGTGTAAATAATGTTTTCTACCAAGATCCCCATATTTCATCAACAGGACTCAATGTTGCTCCTAGGGACTATTGAATCAAATAAATCACTGCATCTCATGCATGGTAAAGTCATCTGCTTGTCCACATAATGAAGTGATCGAAGTTCAACTGGCATCACATTTTCCTTGCACATTCAGCTTAGATTATGCATTCCTAATTTAATTTATTCCATGGTTACAGTTTTCCATTCATCATGCCCTTCTTCAGTACACTAAACAGACTCTGTTAGATGGTTTTATAAAGTTCTTTTTAAATCCATTTCAAGAAATAAATCCTTAATAACTTTCTCCTATATACACAATGCTGTTTCTTCACTTTTTATACAAATGACTGTAGAAATGTACGACAGAACTGTTGTGATCTAAACATCAAGATAAAACTGATGTAATCTGACTTGAATGATAATCTATTCCCATAAGGAAATTTATGTAAATTATATATGCATATGTTTTAAAGCTCTCCCAGATAAAATATTAGTGAGATAAATACACATCTTCTATGTCGTCTTTTTGTTGTTGTTACACGTATCAAGAAAAATTTACTATTATGTTTCCACTTATTTCCAGTGCAGTCAAACAATCTTCTTCTATCCACATGAAGATCTGTGCCAATTCTGTTCTCTAATACATGAAAATGTAATCTGGTCAAGCTGAAAGTCTTTAATTTCTATCATGACCAGATTATGCTTTGAACAGTGACACAAAATGTACAATTTGAAATAGCCACTTTGCTCAAGCATGCACAAAAAATGTTCAGGATTATAAAGTACCAACTGCTTCTTAATGAGCAGCCGGATGATCTTGATGTAGCTTTTTCACATTTGACAATATGGCCCATTTAGTTTCAGGTACTGAAAAAAAAAAACCAGTCACATTAGGCAATGATGTGAATTCATTTTTATTTACAGGTTAATCATTCGATTTTGTGGTGCAACAAGCAAAATGCCAGAAACTCACGCCTCCCACTTTTTTATTACAAGTAGTGGATTGCAGTTTTGAAGGATAGACAATAATGGTGATGTATATGCGTTATGGTACATTAGTAAAGCAAGGCACTACCTGATGATGTAAAATATTGAAAATTGAACCTAAATGAGGTCTCATGAATATAAAGCTGTACATAAGTTTTGTTTTCAATAAATACATGATTAGTATAGTTGTTGGGTAGAAAACAAAAGTATATGGGTCCATGATTCAGCAGGAACAAGCAAAAAACAAAACAAATAAAGAAAAGATGACAATGAATGCTGATAATCAGATTCTCCTTATCAAAACTGATAATAATTTTACTGAAATCCACACAATTTAAAGAACTGCTGTGTAGAAACAAATGTGGGTGGGTCCAAAAATCAGGGACTATAACTCTCCTAAATGATGCAATAACAATAACAATCAATACAGGCAAGGTGTCATCAACATAAAGGTGCACATAAAATTTGGTTAAAATCCAATTAGACTTTAGGGAGTTATTGTGTGAAAAGGAAAAAGGTCAAGTTCAACAGTCCAGTACCTCCACTAAAAATTGATAATTTAAGGTTTAGGTGTCCTCTTTATTTTCAAAACATTTACTGCTAGAAAAAAAAACATTGACTAAACAAATGAAACTTGACAGACACTACTGTATGCATTTGTACATTGCCTGATTAGATTTTCAGGTCACTGTAGCAATTTTTTTAATTTTTATGCCATCTTTTAAACCTTTTGGGTATAGTCTATCTGCAGTAGATACATGTATAAAAAAATAAACTTCATAAAGCTCTCATTAATTTACAAAACAAGAGGCTCAAGTGGGCCTGAGATGCCTCACCTGGCTGACATCTACATAATTGGACAAATACAAGAACAGTTGGCCAAAAAGATCTGGTTCAGTGCATGCTTACCATAGAAATTTCTTCCAATGATGTTGATTGCACGTATTATGAAAACAATTGTTTTGAGGTTTCTACAGTTTTTCTTACAACTTTATCTGATGGCACATAATATCATTTATCAAACAATGACAGGCTTTAATGCCAGGATGATTTCTGTCAGAGTTGTTCAAATTTGTAAGCATAAATGTTTTTTCTAATTTTAGTGGATTAGTATATTTCTATAAATGTGAAAGACCTACAAGCTGGGATGCTTTTTGTCAAATGTGATCAAATTTCAAATTCTGTCAAATGGCTTGTTAAAAGAAGCTATTAAAAGGTTTTTATATTTTTAGTACCAGCAGCATGGTAGAATAGCATCATTTGTATGAAATTAAAAGCACTTCATGCTAAGAATCTTTGTTAAATTTTATAAAATTATCTTAAGTGGTTTTTGAGGTAATTCCAATATTTTCTATTTTTAATAATGGTGGCCATATGCAAAGGTGATTTGGCACTATTTGTATAAATTTGAAACCCCTTCATGCCATAATATATTTGAGTCAAATCTGGTTTCCAACAAGTTATATATTTATAGTTTACCATTTTTTCAGTTTTGTTGGCCACATTTGATGGCAAATATGCATCATTCATATAAGATTTGGTTAAATTCTGTCAAATGGTTTTTTGAGAAGAAGTCATTTAAAGATTTTTCTATTAAAAGGAACAGTGCCTATGTTTTACAGCAGACTGGTATTGTTTGTATAAATTTGAAAGCCACCTATGTCAAGATGATTCCTGTCAAATTTGACCAAACTCTATGAAGTGGTTTTTTTTTAGCAAGTTGTTGTTTTTTCTCCCCTTTTTAGTAAAAGCTGGTATATTTGATGACCAACTGGCATCATATGAACAAACCTATTATGCTTTTTTCAAATTTTATCAAATCCTGTTAAATTGTCTATGAAGTCATTTTTAGGTTTTCTTCCTTTTAGCAATGGGAACAAAACACGATGGAACAGCATCACTTATTAAAAAAATGCAATGCTTGTCAGAATGCCTTCTGTCAAATTTAGTCATATTCTTTTGAGTGGATTTTTTAAAAGTCACTTTAAGTTTTTTCTATTTTTAGTAATGACATCCATTTTTGATGGTACATCAGCATGATTTGAACAAATCTGAAGGACCTTCATGCTAGGATCCTGTCATATCTGGTCAAATTCTGTTGTCTTGGATTAGAAGTCATTTAAAGGGTTTTCAATTTCAGTAATAGCAGACATATTTGATGGCAGATTGGCATCATTGGTACAGAACTGAAACCCATTGATGCATGGATAATTTCAGTCAAATTTGTTATATTCTGTTGATTTTGAGAACTCGAATAAAGGTTTGTCTCTTTGTTGCAATGGCATCCATATCTGATACTGGATCTTTATCATTTGAACAAAATTTGAAAGACCTTCATCCCAGGATGCTTTCCATCAAATCTGGCATAATTCTAAAGAGCAATTTGTTTGCACAAGTTGATAAAATGGTTTTCTCTTTATAGCAATGATGGCCATATTTCATGCTGAAAAGAAATAGTTTCAACAAATCTTAAAACTTTTATTTCAGGATGCTTTCTTTTAAATTAGCTAGTTCTGCTGAACAGGTTCTGATAAGTAGTTTAAAAGTTTTATAGTTTTAGTAATGGCAGCCATAAATGATGACAGATCTGCACCATCTGAACTTATCTGAAACAGCTTCGTACAAGAAAACTTTCTATCCAAATTTTGTTGAGCTGGTTTTATAAAAAGTTGTAAACAGCAATTGCGAATAGATGTCTGTATTTTCTGCTTAGCAATGTTACAAATACTGGACTTCTCGTAAGTTTATGTAAACTATTTTTATAAAACATTTTCATATTTTGCCAAAGAAATTACATTTTCATTGCCACATATATTAATGGACTGGAGAAGGAAACCTTCTATCTTAACACATTAACCCCTGGAAGTTTTGGTCATTTTCACCTGAAAATCGAGTAGGAAACACATTTTGAAAGCTATTTCTGAATACATCCTAACACATAAACTGACAGGTGATTTTCCAATAACCTAATGCCAGTTGTGTTAGAAACATTGTTTTTCATTGGCTATTTGGCTCACGCATGGGCAGAGGGTAAAAGTTGGATTGTTTGGGGTTTTTTTTTTGCTTAACAGACCCATTAGTTTTGTATCAGAACCACTCTTTATTCCAAATGCCCATCTTATCATACTTTTTGTAAAGGTTAATCTGTCTGTTTGCAGTTCATACTGGTCTGCCTTAGGTCTGAGACCAAAAGGTCTAAAATCCGGACACAAAATCGGATTTCAACCACAAGCAAATTTTGTGTGGAAAAAAAATTGGGTCCAAAAACTTAGGTCTTTTCCTCTGTATGTGATGTGATGTAATGTGATTTTGGATTTTTTACATAGCTTTAACAATTTTTCAGTCATATTGCTACAATGTCTGCAATGTGGCCGTTTATAGTGATGTCCAGCACTGGGGCATCATGCCTACCTTTCTATAATACCACCCACCTTAACACTACAGAGCTCGGCAGTAAGCTACTACCCCCTGCCACATTAACTCGTCACCAGGGGTTAATGTGTTAACAGAGGGATCTTTGTTCAATGACCCATAAATCTTTGACTTTTAGCAACCACAAAAACTATATGAGAAAATTGATAGCCCTCAAATAAAAGGGAACTCACAATCTTATCACATGTACTCACAAGTCCAACTGCAAACAAGAGAGACCCTGATCTGCCATCACATAATGCACTGGCAAAACAAGGTCTAGGTTGATTGTTCTACTTATTACTTAAAACAAACTACATACACCCAGATCTGCCAGTGCATTAGGCAATGGCAAATCCAATTCTGTTCTGTCTGCCTTAACCCTTTACCTCATAGTGTGTATGGCTTTTTAGCCCTCCAATACACATGTAGCAAAGTTACCCAGTGCAGTGTGCTATAAATAGAACACCTGTTACATATTCGACTCCTTATACATAGGCCTGCCTGTTAACTGTTAAGCAGTGTAATGTATGTTACATTTAACAGCAATTTTAACCATTTTACATTTTTGGTACACATCTATTATGTATGGAAAAAATTTAAGAGTAAAGTCCGATCATTATAGCTGTGTAATTATTTTTCACAGAATAATTTTTTATGTACTTTAAAATCTTGAGAGAACTTGTTCACCATCAAGTCTGTGAAGCTGCATGACCAACTGTAGCTGCCATTTCTCATACTCAAAATTTACAATTTCTTTGTCTGCGTCTACATCACTAAGTCATCTTAATTTGATAATTTATAAAAACTAATTGCTGCCTACATCAATATCAGAGCCTTTACCTAAATTATTGAAGCTTTCATAGTTGTGATTCTAATTGTGAAAAGTACTGAAATGAATGAAGTATCTAATAGGGGGTTTTCTCCAAAGGTGGCGATATGAAAACCTGCTAAAAATGGCTAATGTTTACAGTAGGTGTCAAAAGGCGCTTCCATGTGAATGGGGTAGAAGCATCAAAAGGCGCTTCCATGCGAATGGAGTAGAAGCATCCAAAAGCGCTTACATGAGGTAAAGGATTAAGCGAGTATATATATATATTACAGGTAATGAGTCCTTTCTTGAAGATTAATAAAAGTGAACATTATTGAAACTTTTAACGGTATGTTACCTGTATCACTAATGATGGCCCCCTGGCCACAATTTCAGCTGGAATATGGCTAAGTGGACAGTTTTCAATGCTCATTATTTGCAGATTGTAACAAAGGGCCAGTTCCAGTGGTAGACTGTGCAACTCGGGGTTGTCATTTATATACAATGATGCCAAACTCTCAAGAGCACCTGGAAATAAAACAAAAAAGTTAAAAATAGCCTCACATCTGATAGCCGTGGTTACTACTCCAAAGACCATCACAAAACTGACCTTTGACATCTGATGTCTTCATGACCCTAACAACTTTGTCCTAATGGTATCCACAGTTGTTAAATAGAGCTCGAGTTGTAGATACATTTTGATACTGACAAATAAAAAGACAGATTCATAACAAGAACAAAATAGAGTTTATTAGCATTTCATGTTTCAACATCATAACAATAAACCATATTGAAAATGAAGAACATTCCTTAAACTGTATCCATTGTCTAAATATGAATTCAAAAAGGCACAGACTTTTTTTCCCCCAAAAAGAAATATGACAATGTACTTGTCACTGAGGTACTGCTCAGACCATGGTTTTCTTAAAGTATCATTGAGGTACACAACCAAGGACTGACATCATCCTACCTTATCCTCTTCCTTAGAGTTGACTTCGACATTTGGATAGTTTACCTATCTAGTTTTCTGAAGTACAAATAACACTACAAAATTAAAAACTGAGACTACAAATCTTGACAATGCAACAGCTCAGTTATTTTCAGTTTCAGTTAGAAGTATGATATGTAGCTGACTAACAACATGGAAAATCCTGAACAATTGACCATTTTTGCAAACTGGCCATTTTTGCACACCACTGTGGGTAATTTTCTGCAAGGCATTGTGAGTAAAACTGCCATAATCTTAAATATCACTTGCTGAACCATTTTATCAATGAAAATTTGTTCAATTGATAATCAAATACCAGTAATAATCACAGTACCTTGCAGATAATTAGGCACCATCCATTTAACACTATTTTACACACACTTGACACCCCTCCTGAATTCTATAGAACAGCCTATATTTAATCCATGCAGAAATGATCAAGGATTAATAATAGTAATGTGTTTAATAAAACAGATAGTCCAATGACTAGGAATGTCTGGCAGCATCAAAGAAATAAGCTGCATAACTTTAAAAAGTTTGTCTAGTGTCCGCTAAAATTCAAACACCGACTGAACCCAGTCGCACAGGTTACGTATTAAATTATTATCGAGGTTTCACCCAACACCCATTTCATACGCATACATGCATTATCAGTAGACCCCACATACATAAGTTTATGCATTTGGGTTACCACCCCCCATGCATATGTACTAAATGGACAGCCCCTTACTCTCAATGACTTGCAAATATGGCACTGATTTGAACTGAACTTCCATTACATGCATCATCATCTATTGAAAGTCATACTTTTGACTAATATTGAAATTTATTTACCTGCTCAAAACAATAGAGCTCTCATACTGTCATGGCCTGCAGTTGCCCATTTTAATTTGGTGAAGTGTTTTAGTTGAAAACAGGATATACCTATGAGAGTGAGCAAATGCTGACTTTTGACAATTAGATTCAAAACAGAATATATAAAGCTAATCTACTCTCAACCAGAAACCTTAATTAAGATGATAAGGTGTATACGACTTCTTGTTACTGTTGAAACAAGTAAGGTTTAATTTAAGTAGTGATGTGTTCAGATTGACACAGATGCCCCTGCTAATATGAATTTACTGAATAAATCTTTGTGCGAAATGCAAGTACAACAGGGGTCAAAACATGGTAAAACTTTGATGGAAATAAGAGAAATTAAAACTGATCCAGTCTTCTTGATATTAGGCCCTATACCAGAATCTGTTCTACTTCCATGCAGTCCTTTTTAAAGTTAACGAGCAGAAACATTTCATGCTTCAAGGAAAGTTGTTTTAGATAAATGTGGGCCATAATCATGTAGTAAATTTGGGGGGGGGGGCTCAAATTGATGATGGTTGCAATCCATCAAGACCATCAACTGTTAGTGACATGGGGAAAAACAGAAACAATGGTGTTATATAGAATGCATTTACAGATAGAGATGGGTAACACTAAAATTCTGCAAAATCCAGAAACGTTGGCATCTTGCCATTGATGTGATTATATAAAAGTATCTGACAGATTTTTTTTAAATGTATACTTCCTTCCTACAAGCAATAACCTTAACCTGATGCATAACCTACCACCAGGGAATAACTGACTGTCAAGAGCAAACTTCAACCTAAAATTTTTCCTGAGAGCCAAATAGCCAATGAAAAATGATGTTTCTAACACAACTAGGCAGTATGTTATCAGATGATCACCTGGAAGTTGGTGTTTTCGGATGTATTCAGAAATAGCTATCAAAATGTGCTTCCTACTCAAACTTCAGGTGAAAACGACAAAAACCTCCTGGGATTAATGTGTTAAAACAAAGCATAAGAATAGTATCCACTTGACCAGAGAAGTCAATAGCAGTTCATAGTAGAAGAAGTTTATGCACCCCAACCCCAAATTAATACCTGAAATTTTTATGTCCGAAGGTCATTTTTGACACCATGTGATGCTCACAGTGCAAACAGGTAGATGTAACTGAAAATAGTTGTCATCCAAGCTGTTCTTTAGATAATGTACTTGCCCCAAACCCATGTGTTTACTGCTATGGGAGGCTAGCTCTTATTCCTAGCCGACTATTGGTATTTCACTATCAACATACTGCAGAGTAGCTATGGAAGGTGTACATGCCTGACATCAATTTCAAGAACAACATAAGCCCAAAACACCAAGTTCACAAATATATCCATATCTTTAAATAGTAAACAACAATAGCTGAAAAGGTCACACCATGGCCTTAAGTTAAGAAATTTGCCAGAGGCCAATTTACGAAACTGGACCCTGCCATCTAAATATCATACACATGAAATGGATGAAAATGATCCCAAAACAATATATCATATCCTGGAGGAAAAGCTCGTTCTCGTGTTCGGACATACTTCAGATTTTGCAAAACACAGGAGGGTCTACTGACAAAAGAGAATTTAGTTAAGTCAAAGGTTAAGAATTCTAGTCTCACATTTTTTAAATCATTATGCGACTTTGCTATTAAACTGTCAAGTTAATAAATGTAAACATTTGGTATTTTGTTTCAGTTTAAATGTAAAATGTGAATGATTGGTTCATTGTTAGTGCAATAACCAGTATTCTGAAAAATGACATGATCTGTACTAGTCAAACCTTTGATTTAGTTTAATGTGGATACCTTTTTAGTCAAGTCTTAAGAATTTTAGCTTTATATGTTCTGTCTTTACATAATTACATGATTTTGCTGATAGTTTGTTTTGTTAATAAATGTGAAAGTTTTTTTAATTGGTGGTTTTTTTTTGTTTAAACCTAAACTGCTTTGATTGTAGTATTGGTAAATAATGACAATCAAGAAAAGCACGTCCCTCTATACTTTAAACAATAGACAAATCACATATGAATAAAGTGTTCTGGGGTATTGCTACAGTCTTTCAGTTGCATAAAACTGATAAGCCAAAGAAAGTTGCTTTTGTAGAACAAAAACAACACAACGCAATACAAAATATATATATATATATATATATATATATATATATATATATATATATATATATATATATATATATATATATATATAAAGAGATTGCACCTGTACATTTATTAACATTTTAAACTCTTGAACAATGATATAACTCTGTAACAAAAATTCAAATTTACTTGTAGTAACTGATTATAATCAATCATCACTAAGCTGTGTGCAACCGATGATCGATTATGAACTTCTAACAGATTCCCATTACTAACCTCCACCCCTTACACTCATCCGATCCACCCACTTAAACACTACCTACTAACAAGCAAGTAAAGTGAACTTTTGGCCATTTTTCATCACTTTTCCATGACAACTGTTGTCCCCTGGATATTTATTTATGATTTGTGTGATTTATATTTTTAACACAACTTTAACAATTTTCCAGTCACATCACTACGATGTCTGCAGTGCGGCAGTTTAAAGTGATGTCTAGCACTGGGGCATCATGTCATGATGTCCCTCCCAGTCACATTATCCTGACACCAGGCCAACCAGTCCTAACACTAACCTCTTAATGCTGAGCACCTAGCAAGGCAGCTGTTTGTACCATTTTTAGAAGTCTTTGGTATGACTGCCGGGGTTTGAACCCACGACTTCCCGCATCTGGTGCAGAAGCTCCAACCACTAGACCACCAGAGCGGTCTTATTTATATTTATGATTTTCCATGACTGGGAATCATTTTTAAATAACAGACTTTATCTGACTGTCTGTACTCTTTAATGCCATTGCTGCAGTCACCACAGTATAACTGCTTCTGTACTTCACATTTTTTAAGTTAATTTGGAAGACCTGAGAAATATCATTTCTATGCCACAGCAGTAGGGGACATTCTCTTGGCATCTTAATTTCTTCAAATAAGGAACTGAAAATCATCAAAATTAAAAACACAAAACATTTTCTTGGAAGTCATGACAAGATGACATGATGTGCAATTAGGAATATCATATAAGGCTGCAAAATTTAATGAACTTGTACAATGTAAAACTGAAATGATGCGAATTAATCAAACTGATTTGAAACTTAACCTGTTCTTTGAAATGTACATTGGGCTTACAACTATTTATATATAAGCCACTGACAATATACATGACTTGTAAACCTAAATGGTGCTTCTAACAATAAACTTTTACTTGTCCAAAGCTTTGCTGATGAACATTCATTTTCCAAAGTAAATAAATTAGTTTGAAGAAAGTTTTCTCAACATTTTCTGCAAATCAACTAGATGCATAATGTGCATTATAACCAATTCTTATCAAATTAAAGGTTTATGGAAGGTAAGCTACATCTGACTTAATAATCACCCATGCTTTAGGAAAAGAAGGAACAGAAAAATCCTACAAAACACAATCCAGTTAAGCAAAGATGGAGATAAATCATATATTGGAATAGGTAGTTCCAGCCTAACTGATAGACATGTTTCTAAGGTTAATGGGATATATCATATATTGGAATAGGTAGTTCCAGCCTAACTGATAGACATGTTTCCAAGGTTAATGAGCAGGCAGTAAACGGTTTACATTCGTAAATTTTGCACCTTCAGTAACACATCTGGTTATATGGGAGTTACCGTCCATGGGTGTGTGGGTGTGTATGTGTGTGTGTATGCATGTATATATATATATATATATATATATATATATATATATATATATATATATATATATATATATATATAGTAAGCTAGTTAATTAGCATTCCAGAGGAAGTCAATATATAAAAACTCAAAACATCAAAATTGGTTTTCTAAGAGAACTTTCAACAAAAAAAAAGTAAAAATAGAAAAGTTTAAAACAAAAATTTAATGAATGGTATACAATTTCTGCCTTTTGAAAGAAAGCTTAAAAAAAGATATTTACCCCAGCTATTGGACAAGTTCTGCTGATTACTGCTGGAATGGATGTGAGATTATTTTCAACAACCCTTATATACAGTCAAACCCGGTTATCTCGATTACGTCGGGGGGTGTCAACAAATTGTCAACCTAACCAAGTCCCAAGATATCAGGGTCTAGTTGTCAAACCTACTGATTAATAATGATTATGTATCTTAAGTATCAAAAATGTGGTGTTTTGTTTTTAAAAAAAACCAAATGGTATTTCTAAGGCATAATGAAAATAATAGTTTAATGGTGGTCTTTTAAATGAGGTTAAGTAATAAGTCACGTTTTTACAACACTTAAGTTCAGTGATTTAAAGTTGTTTTTCTTTCCCTGTGAATAGCCTTATACCTTTAGTAGCCTCAATAGTTTTCTCACACTAACCAAAATCTAGGCCAATTCAGGTACATGTACATGTAGGACTGTACTTTTAAAATAAAAAAAATAAAAATTTTCTTTTGTCTGTGTTGACTTTAACTAGTAGCAAAATGTAATTGACCAAAATTGTGTGTAAAAATCGATCACTTCTGTTGATTATCAAAGGTTCCTTTACACCAGTATGCCTGTTTTTGCAGATAACTGGCAGCCTCGCTGATTTGACCTATTCTGTCGATTCTTGCCCTCAATCTGGTTTCAATTATAGCCAAAGCACTAAGCATGTTTAATTACCGTGTAAATAACACTGCATAGCCATGTGGTTGTTGTGACAATGAACATCGTAATTAAAACAAGAATGAATTGTTGATTTAGCGGTGTTTATTGATAATGGAATATAGTAGGCTCGTAATACATGAGGATTATCACAATCGTCAGGTAACTCAAAATACCGTCTTTTTTCTCTTTGCAAAAGCTACAAATAAAAACCGCCCTGAATAAAAGAACGATCTTGTACATGGACAATTTTTTTCATCTCTCACTCTCTCTCGTGCGCACACATACAAACGCGCGCGCTCACAATATATCTGATTTTAGTTTAGTTTAAACCATATTTGTTTTAATTATGATATCCATTGCAACAAGAGCCACATGGCTGTGCATGCTATGATTATTCCTTCCAGTTGAAAAGATTGATCAAAATATACCGAACTCATTAAAATGTGCCCGTACTCTAGCAATGAAAACAATGCCCATGGCTAAATTCATTATTTACATCTAGAGAAGGGAGTGGGCATCATTTCCTGTTGTACTTAATCCCATTGATATTAAAAACGGGTAGAGTAATTGATGTGGATTAATGATAAAGAACAATGGGGTACTGGCAATATGGTAACTAGTATCGGTAGCTAAAGCCAATATCAAGGTCTAAACAATTGCGGCAACTGGCTTTGATTGTTGTTGGAAACCAAAGACCAATTTATCAACAACCGGTATAATCAAAGAGAGACACTGAATCGTCAGCTGGTTACGAATGAATATAGGTGAAGTGTTGACATTACAATTAGCTTTAAACTGAATTGCGAAACTAAAAATCGTGGATCACTGATGATCTATGAGTACTGGTAGTCCATCTATATATCTGATTTTAGTGTAGTTTAAACCTAATTTATTTGAGAAACTTTGTCAAATACAATTAGAAACATATGATTTGGTGGATTCAGTAGAATGCATGATCTACATTATTTTATAAATAATCATAGAACGGTCGAGTTAATATGGATTACATCCCTTTGTAGGATCAACTGGATCAATCAAAAAGCTATGCCGGTAACTGCTCACGTGTGTCCAACATTATACTGGAAAATCAAATATTAATGAACCAGTTATTTCATATCTTTTTTTTTAGGAACAAACAATATGCTTTGAATTAGTACAGTACACTATAGAGTATAGACCATAAGTGTGCTATGCGGCCCGGTGAAGTTTTTACCGGTACGGTAAATTGTTTTCTTTTATTTTATGTTTGAGAAATAAGAAAAAACACGCAGAATGCAAAATAAATAATGACAAAACTTACAAATATAAATGCAGTCATATTAGTTTATGATAATTTATTGACATAGTAATTTAACATGAATTTGTACTTCTATGTGACCTGTTTTCGATTATGCCGATTATAGAGCAATGTCAATAGCATACCGGATACTGTAATCCATATATAAGTCGATGCAATTTCAATGACACAATCCATATATAAGTTGATTCAGAGTATAAGACGAAGACCGAACTTTCAAGTATCAACTTATACGCCGGAAAATACGGTACCAATTAACTTTTTTTTAAACACTACAAAAAAACAAACAACCAAAGTTGTTAATTGTGCATGGATTATGTTAGTGGCTGACTGTGACAATGGGAATGGGATTACACTATAGTTTGTTCCACAAAGCATGATCAATTTCATCCTATTTGTAATTGTGTCACTAAATGTAGCTAAAAGTACCTAATTTGTTTGAAATATATAGTGTAAAACGCATTAGGTATTTTTAACTACATTTATTGATGTTGACCTGCTAATTTATCGAGTTACAGATAATATAAAATATGTGATGCTGTGTGGAACAAACCATATTGTTGTGGTGCTGACATGTGACGCTGTCCATTAAGAACGTAGCTCCTGTAAAGGTCAGAAATTCATTCATTCAATTTCTTTACTCTCAAGTATTGTTTAGAACATAATTTTCTCCATTCTATGCAAGTCATAAACCATGTATTGATGAGATTGGTTGATTAGCATTTGTACTGGTAAAATTTGGTGTTGTACTGACTATTTCAATCCTTGCCGGTGTAGCTGAAACGCCGGATCATTTGTTGTAAAATTTCTCCGATATGGACACTGAAAGCTGCATTTCGTCGAATTAAGCAGATCCACGTCACTTTGAACCAAAACTTATGCCCAACATAACAGGGTTATCGACTTAACAAAGGTTGAGATAAGCAGGGAAAATTAGCATAATAAACAAGGATTTTTTTGGACCAGATGAAAAGACTCGACATACATGGGTTCTTGAGATAACTGTGGACGCGATAAGTGGGTCTGACTGTATTCTAGAATTATCAGACATTTGAAAGAATCTGTACAACACAATTATGCAGTTAGCTGTTTGAAACTTACCTATTTCAACTGGAAGTGAAGTGAGATTATTTTCTCCAGCACCAAGATATTCTAAATTATTTAGACATCTGAAAATTACAAGAGGACAAAATTACTTGATATTGGATTGAAGCCATTTTCCATCATGATCCACCATGTTGAAACAAGTGTTCAATTAGTGTTCAAACATGTGTTCTTAAGATAATAATAATAAAAAGTATTTCCAAAACTTTTACTCGAGAGACATGGTTGTCATATGATATAACAGAACTAGATTTAGCATTTATAAACCATATATGCCCCAACAGTTTTTGTGTAAAAAACATTAGCAAATGTATAAAACATTAACATTTGCTTTAATTGCCTGAAAATCAACTTAAATTATTTACATATGCATACAATCATGCATATCAAATTTCATTGTCTACCTAAGTGGTTCTTACTTACAAATGCTACCAAGGTTTTGTTGTATTTAAAGAAAGCCATATATCATTTAAATTTCAATTTTAGTGCTGTTAAAATTACCTAAATAACTTTAAAAATTTATATCAACATCTTCCATTTCTTTCTGCTTCATAAGTGCAACCCATGAAAATAACTGAATTCACATTGCATAATTGGAATGAAACAGCCAATGATATTTGCCCTGGATAAATGCATGTGCCCAACTAGATAAGGTATAAATTCTATAACTAATTAAGCTTTAGTAATTGAGGGTACAAAGACAAACTTACATAAAACACCAGAAAAAAACTCACCCAATAGCTCTTGGCAAGCATGACAACTGATTTGACTGGACAACAAGTCGCTTCAACTCTCGCAGATTACCTAGGAAAAAATAATTGATTACTGCTGCAGTTATCATTATGTTTATTATGGTAGGGATTTCAGTCTTGACAATGATATATTTTTCAAACATAATAATTTTATAGTTTTGGGGAGTAATTCAAATTTTAATTAACATAAACTTACCTGCTATTATTACTTTTCTATCTCTTTTATGGAGCTAGTCTCCAGTCCAAGGTGAATATTTCCTTCTCCAACTAGTGGTTGGAGGTATAAAACAAAAATAACATGGTCTTTGTCCAAAGCCTTAATCACTTCCATGATTGGGAATCACCCTTCTCTGACTTGAACCAAGACTTAAAAGGACATTAGAGTGGCAGGGAAGAATAAATTGGTAATGACAGCAGACAAAGTACTGCATAATCACAGTCACTTTTACAGCAATCCCCCAAACTATATTTTAAAAGCATTACTAAGGGTTACTTCTCTTATTCAGGAGGCTGGTGACCCCATGACTAAAGTATATATCAACATGCACATGTCAGTGCTTTACTATATCAAATAAAATATTAACTGTTCTAAATTTAACATTGAAGTCTTATTGCGATTGTGGTGTGATCTACACTGTTTATTGTAATCACGCAACTTCCATCCAAAAATATATCAATTGCTATGGATTTTTATAATAACAGCCTGACACTAAACTGGGCCATAAAAAGTGAACATTGGGTCTATCATTACAAGTCTAGTATTTAGTCCAGTGATTGGTATCCATCACCCTGCTCAATGACCTTTGCCTGGTACCTGGTAAATGTTCGGTCAGACAATGAAGATTACTGTGAGAATGTCCTATGCTAGGAACTTAACGTGATTGATGATCTTGACTTCTTTGACATGTGAGCAGAAGACTGCACTTTATGTACCCTGAAAAGACAGATCATTCTCTGGAGAGCAAGTGACTTGTCCTTTGATCACAACTCAAAATGTCATATGCGCAACTTCCTTTGCCTTGATCCCTCCTGAGATCAGCATGTTCGTGACTTCCTTAACCAGCAAGTGCCCTGAACTCCCCCCAGAATTTGTGTTGTCAACTTAATTCAACTGTCATTTTTGTTCTTGACCTCCAATTACTAATTGAAGGAAGGAATATACACCTTGGCAAAGAGATAGCAAAGTAATAGCAGTATGTAATATACAAGTATTACTATCTAAACCGATTGTTTCTGTTGAATGCAGCCACTGATGTAGATAATAATATAACAATGTTTCTGTCAAATACAGCCACCAATGTGGATGACAATATAACAATGTTTCTGTCAAAAACAGCCACCGATGTAGATGATAATATAACAATGTTACTGTCGAATGCAGCCACAGATGTAGATGATAATGTAACAATGTTACTGTCGAATGCAGCCACTAATGTAGATGATAATATAGCAATGTTACTGTTGAATGCAGCCACTGATGTAGATGATAATATAACAATGTTACTGTTGAATGCAGCCGCTGATGTAATGATAATATAGCAATGTTACTGCTGAATGCAGCCACTGATGTAGATGACAATAAAACAATGTTACTGTTGAATGCAGCCACTGATGTAGATGATAATATAGCAATGTTAAAGTTAAATGCAGCCACTGATGTAGATGATAATACAACTTTACTGTCGAATGCAGCCACTGATGTAGATGATAATATAGCAATGTTAATGTTGAATGCAGCCACCGATGTAGATAATATAACAATGTTACTGTTCAATGCAGCCACTGATGTAGATGATAATATAGCAATGTTAAAGTTAAATGCAGCCACTGATGTAGATGATAATATAGCAATGTTAAAGTTAAATGCAGCCACTGATGTAGATGATAATATAGCAATGTTACAGTTGAATGCAGCCACTGATGTAGATGATAGTATAATAATGCTTCTGTTGAATGCAGCCACCGATGTAGATGATAATATAGCAATGTTACAGTTGAATGCAGCCACTGATGTAGATGATAATATAACAATGTTACTGTTGAATGCAGCCACTGATGTAGATGATAATATAGCAATGTTACAGTTGAATACAGCCATTGATGTATATGATAATATAACAATGTTACAGTTGAATACAGCCATTGATGTATATGATAATATAACAATGTTACAGTTGAATACAGCCATTGATGTATATGATAATATAACAATGTTACAGTTGAATGCAGCCACTGATGTAGATGATAATATAGCAATGTTACAGTTGAATGCAGCCACTGATGTAGATGATAGTATAACAATGTTTCTGTTGAATGCAGCCACTGCATACATGCCATCCCCTGGCAAGGAAAAAGTGTAATCTAAGTGGACAAAAAGAGTAATCTGAGCAGAAAAAGAGTATTAAATCCACATATAACATGATAAAAATTCAATGAGCACATGTACAAAATGACTTATTTATTCTCTGGACTTTTAAAATCAATTACTGCTTCAAGGTGTCATATATAACACTTTGAGCTTTAAAAAGCAACAGACTCATATTACATTTCAAAACACTTTGTACCAGCTGAGACTCTGAATGTTTTGCACACCAGAAGATTACTAAGTGCTGGGTAATGGAGCCTGGATCTGAATTCAGTTTTATTTTTGTTAACAATACAGAACAATTTCTGACAGCATTTGAATGGTAAAGAACCAATATTCCTCTCATAACCTGACAAAGAGGAAATTTATATCTTCCAATTATTGGGTCTTTTAGCTGGGAAATAAGATCACGAAGAAAATCAACTCTGTCCGCATGAAGTACATTGTCAGGTAGAGTGCCAACCTGATACTTCAGGAGTTCTTCTAATTTATCAGCAGCCTTTCCTGCAGCATGGTGCATCATATGACAGAGACAACCTGATATGTACAATGGTGGAGACATTTTTCAAAATATAGAGTGCAACTCCTTTATGAATTCCAGTCATCACTGATGCAGTATCAGCTCAAATCTCTATATAGTTCTGCCAACTTATGTTTATTCAAAGCATTATCAAGCAAACAGAAAAATGTTTTCTCCAGTGGAATCTACTGTTAATTCTGGTAATGAAAGAAGAGCACTCTGACTTTTCCCTTTTCATTGTCAAAGTCTCTTACACAGAGACTGTGTACAACTTTTTGTCATCATAATCACCACTCCTGTCTGTTGCAATATTGAACGGCCCAATTTTCATGCCTGCCATTTTAAGTGAAGTATCTTCTGCTAAGCACCTAACAATATCAGATGATTTTGCTCTTGAACATGCATATTTTCTGCAATTTTGGAATCAGGAAATATCGATTTGAACAAAGGACCAATGTAGTCTTTTACCGCTAGGGATTGCCAGTGTTCTATTAAGAACTTGGTATATAACACCTCTTCATTTATAAACTTTGTGCCCACAGTTGAATTCTGCTGTAAAAAAAAGAAGTTACCTTAGTATTGGAGTTAGTAAAATGAGCTAATTCAAGGTTTCTTTGTTTTACCACCATGACCAATATTAAAATCCTTTCCACACAGACTGCAAGGGGCATGAAGCTGCCCTAGAATGGAATGCTGAATTGTGTAATTCATGTATTTATCTCTGAATCAGTTTTTTGCCTTTTCCTAATCCATCTGTGAAATTATTTAAAAACATTTTTGCTCTAACACACGCATCGACTTGAATAAATCTGACTTGACTTTTAGTACCAAGAACCTATAGACTGGTTCTGTACCAGATATGAATTAGAACAAAGAATCTGCGAGGAAAAATTTAAAAGTTAGAAAACCTGTCTGTTCTCTCCTAACTAAGCCATACAGCTGCTATAAACAGAAACCGAGGTCAAAAGTTTGAAAGTAGAAACCAGTATGTTTCTTGGAAATAGGGCAGCTGCTATAAATAGAACATAATACTGTGAGGAAAGTCCATGCAAGTCTATGGACAAGAGTACTCTTATGTCGTGGTTACAAAGAAGCTGTCTGTTCTAGAATATGGTCTGTGGGATTAATGAGATGTTAAGAAAAAATTAGAAAAACAAATTATTAATTTTATTTTTGAGGGGGATATACAGAAAATGCCTAATCCAAATACATTTACGTATATGACGTAATTTAGTGGAAAAAAGCATAATGATTACGCCAAAAGCATAAAGTTGGCATGTATGCCATTGATGTAGATGATAAATATAACACTGTTACTGTTGAATGCAACCACTGATATAGATGATAATATAGCAATGTTACTGTTGAATGCAACCACTGATATAGATGATAATATAGTAATGTTACTGTTAAATGCAACCACTGATGTAGATGATAATATAGCAATGTTACTGTTGAATGCAACCACTGATATAGATGATAATATAGCAATGTTACTGTTGGATATAGATGATAATATAGCAATGTTACTGTTGAATGCAACCACTGATATAGATGATAATACAGCAATGTTTCTGTTGAATGCAGCCATTGATGTAGATGATATCATAACAATGCAGCCACTGATGTAGATGTATGACTTTCAGAAACTTTAATGAAGAATCTAAGCACTGTTGACGATGAATGATGACTCTGACACCGTTGTCACTAGAAAAGTAATACTCATGCCCAGCCATTCACAGTTGAGATGAAAAAGAATCATCTCAGTAAAAGCTGAACAATGAATGCCATTTGCTCTAAAAAAAATACGCTGTATACAGAGAAAATGAAATATCTCTAATTTGTTTCTTTATATTCTTTTCTGTAATAATGAAGTAATCCTGAAGAAGCAGGACTTAAATAATTTATAATTTTATAATTTCTATAACAACATAAAAATAATGTAACTATCACACGCTAAAATATAAAATTTAAATGCATAATACATTAAATATTGACTGATATAAAGTATGTATCAACTTACCTATTTCTTGTGGAAGAGATTCAAGTTTATTTTCTTCTAAATCAAGCACTCGTAATTTTTTCAAATTTCCAATACTTGGAGGTAACCTCTATAAAAATAAAAAAAAGTCTGTGTGTGACGAATTCAACCGTAACCTGTTTAAAAAATCAGGGTAACCTAACTGGTACATCAAGGTTTCCTCGCCAGCAAACCTAACAGTGACAAACCCTATCCCCACTTTCAACAACAAATCAAACCAAACACTGGAGGCAACTATGCTATTAAAACTCAAAAGTCAGTTGTTTCATTCCTCTGCTTCATCAGGCAATAAAAACTGGGACCTGTTAAAAATGAGGTTCAGGAATCCCAAAATGGTCAGAGTTGCCCAACATAGCCAACAAAATGAACACAATTTATACTATCAGTGACTACTAGCTAGGTTACAAAAAAAAACTTTACATATTTTCAAGGCATGTTGTCATTTTTTGGTCAGCAGAGCACCATTCCTTCGGCTTTTCAAAATACGAGGAAAAATGTCAGAAAACTCTACCACAGAATACAACCTAACAACAGCATTTAATGCCACTGTTTGTTATTTAAAATTATTAATTATATTTCCAGGAATTCATGTTTGTCTTTTTTTAAACTGCTGAAACCATCTAATATTTTTTTTTAACAATAACAAGATTTTCTAATTAGCCACTGTGTAGGCCATACTGGATACAAGATCAGCACCATTTTTATTTAGGATAAACCAGACATCATTTTGATAAAAGTAAATTTTTCACTAAATTCTGTTTCTTCAAGATTATTTAACCAATCACATTAACCTTAGGAAATTTTGAAAACTAATCATAAGTAGGTCCATATCACTAACATCCCAGAAAGATGAAAATTTAGTCAGTCCTATCTACATAATATACACTTATCATTGGGAAAAAAACACATGCATTGCCTCCCACTAAATTCATTCCCCAATCATAAAAACATTAGAAGAATAAACAGGTGGAAATGCATGTGTATACCAACTTTACCAGTCACTCTGTGATGATGTTAAAATGGTCTGGTGGTAGTTGGAACTGCTGTCAGTAGACCCATCTATTCAATTCTAGACCACACAGGTACGAAACTTGAGAAAGTTGACTGTGCATGCCAGCCAATGGCTTCTTTTATGTTTAAGATTGATACACTATTTTCGAAACACGATGCTTGCAGAGACAGCTCTATCTTGTAAGCCAGGTGTATTTATCTTCTGTGATCTAAAATTATGTTGTGCATATTAACCACTTAAGCCACGGTGAAAGGGCACCAGGGTTATATACTCTTTTCTGACTTTCCTGGAAAGGATGAGAAGTTGGACCCCATGATCCTTTTCTGTATGCTTCCAAAAGTACTTGAGAGGAAAAACCTATTATTGCATTGCTACCTCTCTCAACATATTGACCAAGAAGAGGTCAATGACAACTATGACTGAATGCTGATGGCAACCTATTCTTACCATCAAGTCCAGTCGCATCATTAGGACAACAGAAACCATCTGATCTGAAATGGAGATGGTTTTAGGTCCTCTGAAAGGGCATGCAACCCGCTCACCCTATATGACATAACTAGTGCTATCAGTAAACAAGTTTTTTATTATAGCATATTTTATTAGAGAAACAAGTGAAAGGAATGTAACATTTTAAGGTCAAAATGCGATAGATGGTCATGCCCAATATCATCTCCACCACGATGCCCATATGTGTCACAGATCATGGGGCAGTAGCCTTTAATGTTAACAGGGATTAACATCTCCCTGAAATGCCAGTTTAAATACTGATGCAGTCAATAGGATGATGCTGTTGACAATGCACATCCCTGAAAACCTGCTACCTTCTAACTCATGAGATTCTCTACATGTTGAAAAGAGCCAAGCTTGAACAAGAAGCCTATATGGGCTGGGATGAAACACTTGTGACTGTTGTGTCTGAGCAGGTGCTCTGGGAATCATTTTTAATTCTTACCAACCATTTCGTTTACTGTCTTCAGTACTATGATTACTATGATGACCGGGGGAGGGGGAACAAAACACTTTGGCCTCTCAGAAAAATAAACATGGGTAACACCTCTTACAGTAACAGTGTACCCAAAGGTTTAGAGCATCAGACATTGCATGGTGTTTGGCCCTGTTAATGATATTGGCAATCCAGGCCATGGTTTCCTGTGCATGGCCACTACCACATTTGTTTGTCAAGTTAAACAATTGCAAGGATGGAAGTTGGGACAATGTTTCATGCTGGAGCAATGGTAGCCTGGAACACATTCCTATTCATCTTGTAAAACAGTGGGATCATCTTGCTGTTCTTTGTCCAAAGTAGGACACTCAGTGAAAATTATCAACAAATGCATTTAATACCAGCATGATCAGAAAGACACTGGTAGCTGACGATCTTCAGAGTCCTGGAGCTGCCTGATTCCCAGAAATTTTATAACGGGCAGTCTGTAATTTCGTGTATAGGCCTGACTGGCAGATAGTGGCAGTGTGCTCTTGGAAATCAGTGAAATAAGATAATTTCTTCCACCACTTCAAATTAAAACTCCACCATTCTCACTGCAGTTGGGATTAGAGTGAACAAAAATTCATTAAAGTTATCCCCTCACTCACTGCAGAGGTTGTCCTCTTCTGGCAATGAATCCAAAGTCCCATAAACCATAAATGGCAACATAGATGAGGCAGTGTCACTATCCCTTTGACAAAATATTTCCCCTATGGATATAAATTGTAAACAAAACTGACTTGCCAGTCAGGTTGGGTGCTGGGCAAATCCCATAGGGTTTTGCCTTACTGTCAGTTATGGCACGTAAATGTGACTGATGGATGGCTGTACAGTCAGCTTGGCAACCAGCTAGATGGTTGACACATCAGCTGGCTAGACTGTCAGTTATGGCACTGCTTGCATGGAATGATTGACCAGCCATATCCTCATATAACTTTACATGCCACAGAAGAGCTGGCTGGTATGTGTCATAGCATGCTGAAGTGACAGATACCTGGACAGGATGGTCAACAGCAGAATCAATGGAGTACAGTGCATACATATAGTCATACTTATCTTCAAAACCTGCCATAAACCCCATGCACCCAACCTATCATACACCCCATGCACCCAGACTTATAGGTCTGAAGACCATGCTCAGGTATCGAGGTGTGGGGTATTTGCACCCACTAAACTGCCTAAAAATGGTTACTCACATTTCCATTATCTCTTTCTCATCACTAGCGCCAGCAACAAAAGGACAAAAATTAAAAATCACCCAAAACCAACATCTGCACTTCCAATGATGTCTGAGAAAATTGACTGGGTCAGCATCATCACCCCCACTTGCTTCTCCATTTCTAGCCACTAAGCTGTTTCTGTTCTTATCTACATCATCTGCTACATCTGGTGGTGGGGACCATCATGGCATCCCCCACTACACTCACAACTGATGAGTTCATAGCACTCTGTTGAGCATTTCCTGCAGTCTCTTTGCTATTCAGATTATTTTCTTACAACAGCAGACCAAACTCCCTGTGACATGACAAACAATGCAGGTGCATTTAGTAAATACCAGACACATCTTATCTTCACCAGTCTTAAACCTCTTGCACTTTGTGCACTACTGTCCAACTCAGTATTACAAGAACCACAAAAACATTCAGAAAATAACCAAACTATTGACCTGTACAAATAATCAACACCTGTTACTTAAACAATAGAAATATTACAAACAGTATGCACAAATAACTGCCAACAATGGGCATTAATAATACAGTATTGGACCAAAAAGTTGCAATAATTACATCCACAACCACCAAAAAAATTCAGACAGTTATTGTCCAAATAAAAAAAATAAAAAAATTGCAATGTGCAGCAAATATCTTTTTAAATAATACCATAACAATTTTGTTAATGAATGTCTGAAAAACTGAAAGATAATCCTGGATCAGATCAAGCTGAAACTTAAACTGGTAAACATCCACCTGATGGGTAGCCACCTAGTGGTGGCAAGAGGAATTAATGAGCATTTATTTTTCCTCCTTCATCTGTGTTATACAGAAAGAAAAGAGGGAATTGTTTTCTTTCTGGGAAGGTTGAATATGGGAGGTAGTGGAATTTATTTTGTAATGTTAATGTGATCAGGAATATCACTGAAAAAGAAAACCTAATGTGAATATGACAGTCCATTCAGTAGTAGTGATAAGATGAATTTCAAGATGGCTGTATCTGATATCACCACTTTTATTTAGGCCCAACTTGTAGTGAAAACACTTTGTCAATATGAAGAAGAACCTAATAACAAGATTTTCAAGAGAGCTGCCAATGGCAGCCATTGTGAATGTCAGAGTGGTACCATTTTCATTTAAGACCAACTAGACATGTCTTCTGGTGAGAATCCTATGTTGATAATGCCATCCATTAAAGAGGATTAGTGATAAAAAGATTTTCAAGACAGCCATTGTAATGGTCAAATTAAAGTTCAGATGGGGACCACTTTCTTTGGGACCAAGCAGACATCAAAAGAAGGATTCTTGTGAAAACTACATGTCAGCATGATTTTCTGTTTCAGAGGAACATCAATAAGATTGCAAGACTGGCTGCCATGGCAGCAACGATGGACATCAGATCAGCACAATTTTTATTTAAGACCAACTAAACATTGTAAGAAACCTTCTTAAAATCATGAATCGTAACATAAAATCTGGGATCCAGAGATGGGCACTTTTTTCTGGTATACAGGTGTAGGTGAAAAATACAAAATACTCTGAAGGATTTAACTTTATACCACATCATTGGAATTCTCTGCTTGTTTTCAATAATAAAACAGTTGCATGCATTGCCAAACAAAGAATAATGGATCAGTTCGTTCAGACTATGAATTATCAATTTAGTGAAAATGCAAAATGTTACTTTAAGAGATATTTTCAGCGGGACTCTCGATCACAATATTTCTTGAGCATGTCTTTTTCAGATGATTTAAACATTTTATTTGTCAATTCGGTACCACCAGTTATTGCATTTTAGTAGAAAAGGATTAGGGTAGGAAAGCAAATAGATTGATGTAACTTGAATGCTACAGATGATAAGTTTCATTTGTACAATGTGCTGAATATGTTGCACTTGGAGAATAGCATATTTTAAACAAATCAAGAAATTGACATCCTGTGTTTATAAATTAACTCCTTTTTTAAGAGACTTATACATTTGAACTTTTGTGCAATTTGAGTCTTTAAATGACCAATTATCAAAAGATTCACTCTAGGGTTCTGAATAATATATATTTATACTATTTGTGTCATAAATTCTTTAACCTAAAATATCTTGAACTTCAAAGAATTGTATGAATTTATAATGTTCATTGTATGTGCTTTTATCATCAACATTCCTTGCATTATGATTTTCCTATTATAGCATTAATATTTAAAGTAGCACTCCAAATTATTTTTTTTTCTTGTATGGTCTCATGCCTATAAGGTTGTGCATTCGGCAGTAAAGAATTTAATTAAACTGCACTTTTTTTTAAACGATGTCTTTTAGCTACAACCCCATGTTCATATGATCATTCATCCAGAAGCAGTAACAAGTTTTTCAAGATGGCTGGTGTGATGGCCATATTGGATGTCCAAGTAGCACAAATTCATTCAAGATGGCTGGTGTGATGGCCATATTGGATGTCCAATCAGCACAAATTCATTCAAGATGGCTGGTGTGATGGCCATATTGGATGTCCAATCAGCACCAATTCATTTAAAATCAAACTCACATAATAAATAGTCGTCTGGTGAAAACCCATGTTAATATGTCCATCCATTCTGGGGGGTCAGAAATTATAACATTTTCAAGATGGCCACTGCGATGGCCATATTTCATGTCTATGTGGCAACATTTTCACTTAAGACCAAGAAGTCATCTTAAATCTTTTACTGAAAACAAGATTTCCAAGATGGCCATTGTGGCAGCCATAATACATGTATATGGAACATCATTTTCATTTACACTAACTAGACTAGAATGTGTTTGCAAAGTTTTGTGGCAATACTTTTAGTAGTCTAGGAGTAGCATTAACAAACTTGTACTAATGGACAGATGGACAACAAATAACAGACAATGGGTCATCCGATAAGCTCTTCCAGTCTGTGACAAGTACAGCTAAAAGTTACTAAAGTATAGTATGACAACACTAAAATTGAAGCAACGGCTCAACAAATATCTGGTTACAATGTCAATTCTCTGTTAAAAAATTATGTTAAGAGCCATTTGAATTTCGGCATCTCTGGTAATGGTATATAACATGAACAACAATTATATCTGTCATTTAAATGTTGAAAATGGATAAAAAATATTGTTTTTCTGGGATTTACAAGAGTTACTATTGTTCCTTTTTTCCTCTGCAACTTCCTCTGAGCACCACTGTCCTAGCACACATAAAAATGCACAAGAATCATAGTTCCCTAGTCATTTACTATATAAAGAGATCTAAGGGTCATGGTTCATACATCCTCAAAGAACTTTTGTCATAGGATATTGCATATATTACTTGTTGTACAAATAAGTACAAAAGTAGCAGAATAAATTGCCCATGTCAAGTGTCATTTGATCCAGCAGATGATGTATTCCCTCCAAAAATTCAAGTTTTGCACAGAATTCAAGTTCAGTCTTTTCAAGGATAAAACAAACTTCTTCAAAATCCAGGGAGTTTTCAAGATGACCCAAGGACTTTTAAAAGTTCTACTAAACCATGAGAGTGAAAGTGTTCATTTGGCAAACTTTATAATAAAAAATTAAAAATGCATTACACTGTCCAATTTCTCATTTTGAAAAGTGAATGAGTATTTTCAAGGAATAACTAACATTATGAATTCAAAGTCATACAATGTTCAAAACTGCATGCAAATTTTGGTTGATCATTTAATTTAATATGAACTAAAATAACAAAAGAAGCAATGAATCTGACATGTTTCTTCTAGGCATTTTCTTTTCAACAGATCAAACCAGTACACAATTCAAGCGATTAGGAAAATCACATTAAATAAGTCTGAAATAAGTTTGAAATGTTAAAGATTGAGACAGGTATGTCATACCATATTTCAGACATGAAAAAATACTGGTTTCTTGCTGATGTATATTTCCCATTAGGTATAACAAAAGGTCTACCTATTCAAATATGTTTATAAATGATCTGTATTAGATACCTGTACAATGGCTTCTGCCGACATTAAAAGCATTAAAAATGTACCTACCCGTAACAAATTATTACTAAGAATTAGCACTTCTAATTTCTCTAAATTCTGGATATCATCTGGAATTTTGGTGAGTTGATTTGTACCCAGGTTTAGCTCCACCATATTGGTCCAGGTACCAACATCTGCAAGAGAGTTAACAATTGGAGAATTCTTATTCCTGTGATGCCTGGATAGCACAGGAGTAAAATCCTTGCTGTGAACATTATACATTTCATTTTCCTACAACATAATGAAATGGGATCTACGATGACACCAACCTAATAAAAGGAATTGTATTATAATGAAAGGCTCTACAGAGTGGAACTGCTGTAAGTATATTTTCTGGGTACAATGCTCATTAAAATTAACCCAATCACATTTTGTGAAGAAGTAGATTCAAACAGCAAAAGTTAAGTGTAATATAACAAGATCACAGCTTGCAGGAAAGATAGCACAAGTATAAAGAAAAAGATGTGAAATTTCCAACCGTTTAAATGATTCTGCATCCCAGTATTTTCAGACTGTTTTATCAGGCTCTGACAAATATAACCCCAGACTCTGCGGCTACCAGGATACCGGGTCTGGGCCACCATATGTTCCAATTCGGTTAGTCTAGTGAGCTGCTATGTATCATGACTGGTTCTACATTATTTTCAAGTTATAACTATATGTCACAAAAGAGAACTAGAGCTATCTATTTGAAAGCAGATCAGCATCATTTGAATTAATTTGAAAAGGCTAGTATGCCATGATGTTTTATGTCAATGGATCAAATTCTTTTGAATGGTTTTTGAGAAGATGATTTAAGTTTTCGCTATTTTCAATAACTGCACCTATATCTGACTGCAGATTGACATCATTTGTACAAAAAATGAAAGCCCTCAATGCCTGGAAAAATCATTAAGCATTTTTCTCTTTTTTGTAATGGTGGACAAATAAATCTGGTGGTGGATCACCATCACTTGTATAAATCTGAAAAGTCTTCTTGCCAGGAAGCTTAATATCATGACATGCTAGAAAGTGGTTTTAGAGAAAAATTTATTTCAATATTTTTTTTCTCTCCATTTTTAGAAATGGCAGCCATATTTGACTGCTGATTGGCATCATTGGCATGAAAATTGGAGCCCTCTATGCCATGATGTTTCTAGTAAACTTTGATTAAATTTTGGTTAGCAGTTTTGGAGATGTCACTTTTAGGTTTTTCTATGGGTGATAACTGTGATTGGTAAAGTAACAAGTATCATCGTAACTGCTATAAATACACAGATAGCATGCAGCCCCATAACTACTACAAATACATCGCTCACAGGTAGCTCTATCACTACTAACAAATGTAACATGTAGCCCCATCACAACTACAATACAGAGGTGACTGGTAACCACCTCGCTACTACAAAACAGGTAACAGTTAGATGCATCAATAACACAATACAGTGGTAACTGCATATACTTTACCTAGTGGTAGGGATGTTAGCTGGTTGTCTTTCATGTTCAATTTTGAGAGGCACTTGGCCTGGGAAAATATGCCATATGGGATCTTATTGATCTGATTATGTTCCATGTTGATGGACTGAAAAACAAACCAGACTGTAATAAGTGATTAAATATCATGCAGAAAACAAAATTCAAATACAATCATCTTGATGATGAGGGTATCTTATCACAATTTACAACATACAGTTGTTAAAATGGTAAGTTTACCTTCATATAAACACATATTCCTACTTCCAACTGCACAAGTCAGAGCGGGTCTGTGTAGGCTAAGATGTACTACAGATATATCTGTACAGTCACAAGTTAAACACAAACAATGAACCCATGTTAGTAAAGCCTAAAATGTGGGTCATGATGACCTGACCTTCTTTGGTTGTAAGGGTGTAGTACTATAAAGTTTCATAATCTGAACATAAACAGAACCCAATAAATGAATTTTAAGCACAAAGTTTCAGCAACAAAAGTTATCGATGAATGATAATTAGGTCACAGAGATATCATTTTGCAATAAATTTAGTACCTGTCAAGATACATCCCCTTAAGAAGGTTCATGATTCTAGGACTGTTAGTAAGTGTTGACTATACCAAAAATTCACGTTGTCATGAGCAAAACAAAATCTTTACCAAAGCCAGTAAAATATGCAATACAGATCACCACCAACTTCTTTTTGTTATAAAAGTGTGGTACTAACAGAGTTGTATATCTTCACCAAATTTCATGATTCAAGCATCAACAGTGCATGTGAAATGAATAACACAAAATGTATTGCAAGTCAGTCAAGCATAAACAATGTACCATAATGACCTACTTCTTCAAAGTGCAAGTAGTACTCATCATGATGGTGACAGTCTTTTATGGCAGATTAGCATCAGTTATAAAATGTAATAGGTTTACATGCCAGGATGCTTTCTATCGGGTTTTGTTGTTGTTGTTGTTGTTGTTGTTGTTGTGGGGTTTAACGCCATTTTTCAGCATATGATAGGCTATGCATTGCAGCCAGTATTAATGGTGGAGGAAGAACCCAGGAAAACCCTGGGAAGAACCACCGACCCATGAGAAGCTACTGGCAAGCTTTCTCACATACCCACTTTGGCCGAATCCTTGACTCTAACCCAAGCAGACAGAGACGAGATGGCAGTGATTTGTAACGGAGAGCGCTTTAGATCATTCGGCCACTCTGGGCCCCCTATTGGGTTTTGTCACAATTTATTTTAATCTTTTGTGAAAATTATATTTAAAAGATATTTTCCTTCTTTAGTAAAAGTGGACATTTTTGATGGCAGATTAGCATCATTTGTACGAATCTGAAGGTGTTCATTCCCGGGTGCATTCTATCAAGTTTGGTCAAGTTTCTTTATTAAAGTTTCTGGAAAAGAAGTCATTGTAAGGTTTTTCAAGTGTTTATAATGGTAGCACAACCTGGTGGTTAATTAACATTATTTGCACAAACTGGAAATGTCTCCCTGCCTGGATGCTTGCCGTTAAATTCAATCAAACACTGTTGGGTGGTTTTTTGAGAGTAAGTCATTTAAAAGGATTTCACTATTTTTAGTAACAGTGGCCATATTTGATTGCAGATCAGCATAATTTGTACAAATTTGAAATGCTCTTCATGCAAGGAAGCTCTGTGCAAAATTTGGCATAAATGGGTCCAATGCATTTTTTAAAGTTTTAAATAGCAATTGTTGATGCAACTAGAAGCACATTTAATTAAGGACCATACCATAAACTTGCCTGACCAGTCAAAAGTCCAGTAAGCTCAACTGTATATGAAACTGGAAGAAACTGTATATGAAACTGGACGATAATTTTTCTGAAGCTCCCTAAATTTGATATTTTTAATATTTTCAAGGTCATTAATAAACAACAGTGCAATGTCAAGTAAATAAAAAAATAAAACAAATACACATTTCACAATGTGATCTTACCTCTACTGAACAGAACTGTGAGGGACCTCCTGTTGGATATGACTGGAATTTATTTCTGGATAAAGTTATACTTTTCAAGTTTGTTAAACTAGATAAAAGTCCTTCCTGAAAAATAAGAATCATCAGGCAATATAGTAGGATAAAACAGGTTTTCATTAGTCTGTTGAGGCACAACAAATATAATTGAAAGTTAGTCGAACAGCTCTTACAAATAAAGCAAGAAATGGTTGAGAGACTAATTAATCTGAAACAATGAAGCAATGAAAGTAAGCCTGTTTTGTAAGTTGTTTAATAGTAAATAAAAAATATAAATAATCTCAACTGAGATAAAAGAAAATATTTCAGCTCAAAAGAAATTAACAACCTACCTGAATGAAAATGAAGGCAGGATGCTTTATGCCATATTTGGACAAGTTCTGTTTTGTGAGTTATGAGAAAGAGTTGTTTTAAGGGTTTTTTCCCCCTACTTTTAGTAATGCTGGCCATATCTTATGCAAGGATACATTGTGTTAAATTTGGTCAAATTCTATTCAGTATCTTTTAAAAAGAATTAATTTAAAGGTCTGTATATTGTTAAAAGATCTGACATATTTCATGATGGATGGGCATTTTTGAAGACTGTATTGAATGTGATTTCTTTCTATCACACTGGAATAAATGCTGTTTGCCCACTGTTGAGAAGACGACAAAAATAGCAACTGTGGACAGATAATGCACAAATATTGTCAGGCAATACCATATCTTAATATGACCATATCATTATGGCTAATGGCTATTCCATTTAAACATACCACTACCCCACGGAGGGCAAAATAAAAAACTTCCCTGCATGGTCATCAATAAACAATAATCACTTCTGTGCCATGTCATATCAAAAGAAAAAATGCTTCTATCGGTGGTGCCTATTTTATTTTAACCCTTTACTTCATGCAAGCACCTTTGGGTACCTCCACTCCATTCGTACGAAAGCGCCTTTTGATGCCTGCTGTAAAAATCAGCCATTTTAAGCAGGTTTTTGTAGTGCCACCTTCGAGGGAAAACCCCTATTAGATACTACATTCATTTCTGCAAATGACCATTACATCAGATCACATGGTCACTGTTTCTGGTCGAAATCTGCTATTTAAAGCAACTGGGGCGTATTCTCCACTCTCCAAAATGGAGGTCGCGGATTTCGTTCAATACTTGCGAAGTTTTCACGATTAGAATCACAACTATGAAAGCTTCAATAACTTAGGTAAAGGCACTGATATTGATGTAAGCAGCAATTAGTTTTTATAAATTATCAAATTCAGATGACTTAGTGATGTAGACGCGGACAAAAAACTTGTAAATTTCGAGTATGAGAAATGACAGCTACGGTTGGTCACACAGCTTCATGGACTTGATGGTGAACAAGTTCTCTCAAGATTTTAAAGCACATACAAAATTCTTCCGCAAAAAATAATTACACAGCTATAACAACCGGACTTTACTCTTTAATTTTTCCACATATAATAGATGTATACCAAAAGATAAAATGGTTAAAATTGCTGTTAAATGTAACATACACTACATTGCTTAACAGTTAACAGGCAGGCCTATGAGTATGAAGTCGAATAGGTAACAGGTGTTCTATTTATAGCACACTGCACTGGGTAACATTGCTACATGTGTATCAAAGGCCTAAAAAGCCATATACTCTATGAGGTAAAGGGTTAATAATATCTTTCTGTCATGCCACTGTTGTTTGTTTTCTCTTCTGTCCCCCCTCTTTTTAACAAAAAATAACGTCATTCCAAATTACTCATCGTAATTCGCGGAATTTCAGGAAAAAGACAAAATAAATCAGCAATTTCCAATGAATTTTAACAGAAATACGAAAACAATTGAACACGGATCCCCGGAGGTTTTCGGATGTAGCCATATATGGTATGGATGCTGGAGCCGAATATTTAGAACAGGACTAAAAATGGCAACAGAAAGACAATACAACATGTGGTCTGTCGAAGATGAGGGGATTTGGCTGACTTTGATTGGCCTGGAGTCAGCTGTGCCTAATTTTAGAGGTGAGAACTTGACCACAGACAGATACAAGGTTGAGACATTCTTCAGCCTCATAATTAGGTTTGAAAATCGTACATTTGAAACGCTGTAAACTTTATAAAAAAAAGTCCCCTTCTCTTAGCTTCCATTTGATTGGTTAGAACTATTTTTTTTAACAAGCACGTGCCTAAAAAAAAAAAACATGACCTTGAAATAAACCAGATTACGCACTTTCTCACGCGACTTCATGTGTCCTTTAAAGCTAAACTGCGCATAGCATAATACATTTTGTACTGATGTTTTAGCTCAGGCATTCGACTTTGTATGCATACTAAAACTTTGAAGTACTATTTATTATACATTTATGGAATGCCAGGCCATTTTCCCATGATACAGCTCGACATGGCCATGATCACGCCCACTTAATATGCAAATGCAACACACAGAATGGAATGCTGTCTTCTCATTGGCTGACCAAAAATGAGATATTGAACCTAGGCATAAACTGATTTTAAGATGACTATAATGGGGACAGTATTCCATTTTTTGAGTTGCACTAGCATATTAAATGAGCACAATCATGGTCATGTTGAGCGATAGTGTGGGAAAATGGTCTGGCATTCCATAAATTTGTAAATACTACGCAAAGTTTTGGTAGGCATATAAAGTCGAATGCTTGAGCAAAACATTGGTACCAAATTTATTACACTATGTGCAGTTTAGCTTAAAATATCAGCACATTCTTCAATAGGTAGTGTGAGAAGGCAGTAAAGTGTCCTCCCTTGTAGTATTTTAAACTGCATGCATGACTGATAATTAAAATGTAAGCAACTATGCACGCCCCTGTGATTCTCTGTTGAATGTAAGCAATTCGGTCATACCAATCGTAACTACTTGAAAATCTTTGTATCAGCTATGGAAAATTGGCAAAGTGATCCGAATGGTTGCATTACATGACTTGTGGAAGTGTGTCCAGAAATTACTGAGTTTTTAAATTGTATCTGTAAATCCACAGGCTTCAGTATTGGTCCTGGACACTCCTCCAACTCCAACCACCTGATATTTTGTATGTACATATATATATATATATACATATTCAAACATATTTGTAAGAAAAAAGAAAATTGAGATACTGATATATGTGCAAGGTTGTTTTCTTGTCAGGCATTATTGGTGTGTCTTAATTTTTCAACTATTAGGCCTGTCAGATTTCAACAATTTTCAGCCATACTGGGCTTGTTTGATCCACAGATGCATTTAGTTTAAGAAACCAAAAACAATTCCATGGAACAGTTTTCATGTGGCAAAAAGAAATATCTTGAAAGCAGTCTTTTTTCGTTGTTTTTCACAAGGTCAACATATTTTATAAAAAAGAAAAAATAACAAGAGTTTCACAGTGACGTCTAAATAATTCCCAAATTTACAATAACTAATAATTTGACATCTAAACTTTAACTGAAAGGAACATTTAATTTTGACACCATTTACTGTCAGAATTTCAAGATATTGTCATTTTTGAGGAACTATTTCAAAACTCTCACTTTTCTATGTAAGATGGAAATGGACTGGTTCCCAGCATGTTGTTCTTATCTTATTACGCAATGGGTTTACCATTGGTTGGCCAAATACAGTTTGGTACTCTCCATAAATAATTCACTGTTACTTGAATCTGCTTTGAGTTGTATGATAAAAGACCAATTCCGGCCAGTTAATGTAAAAGTAAAGTCACAAGTTTTGAAATATTTCCTCTAAAATAATGATGTTTCTGCAATCTCACTGATTTGAAGACAGCAAGTGGTATCTAAATGTTTCACATGAGTTAAAGTTTAGATTTGAAATGATAAATTATTGAAATTTGGACAAATTATTCATAAATCACAGTGAAAATAATGGTTTTTATAAGTCAATCTCATGAAAAACTACCATATTTCAAAATATTACTCTTTGTTATGGGAAAACTGTTTTGTGGAATTGGTTTTGGTTTTTAAACTTGATGAATCTGCGGATCCAATGAGTTCTGTGTGGTTGAAAATTGCAGAAATTTTACAGGTGTAATAGTTGACAAATCCATACAAGATACAACAATAATGCCTGGGAAAGACAACAACCTTATATATATATATATATATATATATATATATATATATATATATATATATATATATATATATATATAAAGTATGGTAATGTTTAATGTTTTTGTTTTTTAATGTTTGTTTGAATAAATACATATGTAAAAGCTTGAAATGGGTTGGCAGAGTATCCATTGATACTGTGTAAAAGGTGTGATACAAGACATGTTTCATCTTTATATAAGACAATTAAAGCTGCATGTTCACAGTCTGTTGGGGAACATTTTCCATGTTTACTGAAAATAAAAGTAATTCAGGCATCTTGTGGTTTTAATATTTCTTTAATCCCTTCATATAAAATACATATTACCTTGTCTAACTTGAAAATAATTTTTGAAACTTGCATATTATTTAGGTGCTTATAAACAGATTGATTGTAAACCATGTAAATATTGGGGTTTTAATCCAAATAAACTGTCAAGACAATGTTTCATCCTTAAATCTGAAAACCACAAATACCCGGTTGATCAAAACTGAACAACCCATTTTATTATTACTATTCACGAAATGTTTTATATTTATCACATTATCTTTAATTATAAATATTAATTAGATCCACTGCATTTAATTAGATCTATTACATTTTATTTCTGACTATTAAGTTTAATAATTCTATTCAAGTTACCAATAATAAAAATGAATATATAATTCACTTCTATAAAAAATAATTTGTATGCACGTTCACGAATTTCCAAAATTTGCTTCTGTGCATGGACATGGGTGTCCAAAATTCACTTCTATGACTAGTGGTGGTATGGAAAAAATCACTTCTATGGGTGGTCACCCCTTTTTGAATGTGCCTCCCCCCATGTTTAAATGGAATAGCCCTAAGAGTTAATGAGACTGTTGATGACGAAGACAATGTTACTGTAATGTTACTGTAAAAACACAAAAATAAAAAATAAACCAATATGTCTCACATTTTCACAAACATGTGCTAAATAAAAAACATCACAAATATTGCATAATGTACTTACTAATTGTATATTTACTTACAGGTAATTGAGATATGTTGTTGCCCTCAACATTGAATTCATCCATCATAACACAATTTGCTAGAGAGGCTGGAACACTTGCTAACCTATTGTACCTGTAAATGAAAATTTAGTACAAATATTTATAAGAAATCTGACAGACATAAGTAAGATATTTATGGGAATGCTGAACTTAGCTGAATGAGATTAATTAGTCAATTCTAAATTGATTTAAATCAGATTTTCTAAAAGAGAGGTAGTGATGTAAAGGGCCAAGCTCTGTAACAGTAATGTATGGACAACTAATGCTTCAAAAATGCTAACTGGCTGGCTTTTAATGGCACATAAACAGATGTATTCCGTCAAATCTGTTCATAGTTTTGACAAGTTGTTCAAAGAAACTTTTTATATTTGGACAAATTTAACTGAGCACCAAATCAGATTAAAGTGCCCTGTCCAGAAAAACACCAAGCATCCAATATGGACTAATCTGGGTAGGATTCAAATCAGCATGCTAACACAGCCAACACAGCTGCTGACTCATGGTTCAATAAGAATAAAGAAAAATAAGAAGGAAAACTACCATACAACTGAAAAGGTTGCTTCCTTGCTCTGGATAATTCAGGATCATTAGTGATTTCCCATACTCAGAGCATAAATATCTTAAGAGTTCAAAATTTACAGCAATATCACACTGCCTTCATCAGCGACTAATGTTGATTACATGACCTATTATGGTCACATGATACAAAGGCAAGAAAAAAATGGCAAGCTACCATTCTTGGCCACGTGTATTGATGTAAATGATGATGGATCAACCAAAGTCACTGTGTATAGAAAACCAACCAGACCTGCCAACACTGAAAAAGTCAAAATCAGGAAGATCACAATTAAAAATCATGAGTCAGGGTAAAAAAATCAGGAGGTACAAGAGTAAGGTGTTTATATTATGATAAAGATGTCTATTTTTGTTATTTCATTCCCTTGTATGATGCAGATTTGCATTTCTGCAAAAGTGCATCATTTATTTGTCATTGGGTGCCAAATTTGCTAACAAGAATAGCTTCCAGGTTTGATGCTGACAGGCTGGCTCTTTGGCTAGTTTTGTTTTTTCTGACCATTGAGAATGCTCTCTCAGCATTGCTGTTGCTATGCAGTATTGAAAGTATTGACAGTATTACTCTCCCAAGGGTTGGAAACAACAATTTGCCAGATCCATCCTTTTTCCTCCTGAGAGCAACCCAATGATGATCTGCTCTTTCTACATTCAGAATGCTCTTTCCACATTCAATTCTGCATCAAAATTGTAGATTTGGTAAAGCTGAAACTCTATGCAGATCATCAGTGCCGATTCCTTCCATTTGGCTAGAGAAAAAGGCCAGGTCGTTAAATGAGACTGTTGTTATTGTTGTTTGTCTGTCATAGGGCTGGAGGGGCTGGTTCTGTTCTGTGCATGCACAGGTGGCTGATGAAGCCAATCCTTGCACGAAATGTTTGTTTGCATAAGGGACAAGGGATGAGTGGAACATCTCCTGGAGGGTTGATGGCATGTGCTTTTCTGGCTTGCTTTTTCAGCTCTTCAGCTGCTGTCCTGCTAGATTCGCACAACTTGGAGCATTTATACATGGAGGAATGCCAAGAGACTCGATCTCTTGCTGTTTCTCCCAGGAATCAGGGTTTATGCTGAATGCTTTCAATGCAGCTTTCAGATTGTCTTTGAAGCATTTCTTCTGACCTCTGTGGGATCGCTGTCCTTGCTGTAGCTCACCACAGAAGAGTTGCTTAGTCAGCTGGTGGTCTGGCATGCGTACATCTCCCGCCCAGCATAGCTGGGACTGCATCACGATGGTATGGATGCTGGGAAGACCTGCTTGGGTGAGTACATCAGTGTCTGGAACCTTGTCCTGCCACCTGATGTTGAGGATTTTCCTGAGACCTGTGGTATAAAAGTGGTTCAGCTTCGTGGCAGTGTTGGTACATCATCCATGTTTCGCATCCTTAAAGTAGTGACGGAAGCACAACTGCCCTGTAGACATTTAGTTTGGTCTGGATGCTGATGCCTCTTCTATTCCAGATGTTGGCATACAGTCTGCCAAAATTTGTGCTGGCTCTGGCAATGCAGAGGTTCACCTCATCATCAATAGTGACACTCTGTGGCAGTGTGCTGCCAAGGTAGATGAAGCGGTTCACGACGTTGAGTTTTTGGCCGTTGACTGTGATGTTGGGCTCAACATAGGGTTTTCAAGGGGCCAGCTGATGCAGTACTTCAGTCTTCTCGGTACTGATGGTGAGAATGAAGCTTGTGCAGGAGCTGGAGAACTTGTCAATGCCACATTGCAGGTCGGCTTCTGAGCCAGCTTTGAGGGCGCAGTCATCAGCAAATATGAATTCCCTGATGGTGTCTGTCATAACCGTGGTTTTCGCTTGAAGCCTCCTGGGATTAAACAGTTTTCCATCTGTATGGTACCTGATGCAAACTCCAACATCTCCATCTCTGAAAGGATTAGCCAGCATGACAGAAAACAATAGACTGAACAGTGTCGGTGCCAGAACACAACCCTGCTTGATGCCATTGGTTACTAGGAATGGCTCAAATGTCTCTCCATTGTCCTGGACTCATGCCTGCATGCTGTTGTGGAAATGCTGCACTATGGATATAAATTTTTCAGGCATCCATATTTGGCCATTACCTTCCACAAGCCTTATCTGCTGACAGCATCAAAGGCCTTTGTCAAGTCGACATAGATGGAAAAAAGGTCAGCGTTTTGTTCTTGACATTTCTCTTGTAGCTGCCTCACAGCAAACACTATGTCGATGGTCCCACATTATTTCCAGAATCCACAATGGCTTTCTGTCAGAAGTCCCTGGTCAAGGTGCATTGTGAGGCGGTTCAGTAGGATTCTGGCGAGTCTCTTTCCTGTGACAGAGCAAGGACATACACTGGTGGTTGTCGCAGACCTGGCAGTTTCCTTTGCACTTATACAGGTGGATTATGGAAGCATCTTTGAATTCCTGGGGGATCGTATCTTGCTGCCACATCAGTAAAAGCAGCTGGTGGAGCCTTTCTACCAGGGCTGTGCCCCCTTCCTTGAAGACTTCAGCTGGGATGGAGTCTGAACCAGGGCTTTGCCGCTGGAGAGCAGACGTATCGCTTTCTGTGTCTCAAGCAAGGTTGGAGGGTCATCCAATTCTTTGTTGATGGGTAATTGGGGGAGACGACTGATGGCTTCATCAGTGATGAAGGGCGATTCAGGATGCTGTCATAATCATCAGCCCATTGTTGAAGAATCTTCTCTTTGTCAGTAATTAGTGTGTTCCTATCTGCGCTGAGAAGGGGGGTATGATCCAGAGGATGTAGTTCCATACACTTCTTTCAGGGCGTTGCATAAGTTCTTCACGTCATGCCTGTCTGCATAGCACTGGATCTCATCAGCTTTGTTGCTCAGCCATGTGTCTCGCATCTGACAGAGTCTGCTTACAGTTCTGTGTATATTATTGTACATATCTTTCCTGGAGGTGGACTTGGGGTTGTTGAGGTAGATTTGATGGGAGGTGATGCTTCTCATCCATCAACTATTTGATCTCATCTCAGTTCTCATCAAACCCCCCGTCTTGGTGCTTTCTGGTTGAGGGTCCTAGGATTTCTGAGGCTGTACTGTAGACCAGCTCTCTGAATGCTGCCCCGTCTCCACATGCTGATTGTCCAGAGGTGTGGATTTCCGACGTTCTTCCAGGGCATTCATGAGAGACTGTTTGGTACTGGTATGATTCAGCTTGGCGATGTTTAATCATTTAGAAGCCTTCTTTCCCTGCAGGCATCTTTTGGGCTGAATGTGGATGTTGAGCTTGGTGATGATGAGGCGGTGGTCTGTGAGACAATCTCTTTGTATTGGCGGATGAAAACCAGAAATCAAGCCGGATATGGTAAAGTACTAAGAAACATACCAGACATAGAAAAACCAGATACAGAACAGGGAAACGGAAAATGTTTTTGAGTTGAAAAATCTGGATTATTTCTTAAAAATCGGGATATCGGGAGATAGGTCCAAAAATCGGGGATTCTCCAGATTTTTTTCAGTAAGGTTGGCTGGTCTGAACCAACCCACACTGACCTATACTTGAACATTTTTTCCAATCACCATCTGGAACACAAGCGGTTGGTAGTAAGATCTTTAACACACCAAGCTAATTCCCTAGTCACTGATGAGACAGATCAACTTAAGAAAGTAAAGCATGTGAAATCAGCACTAAGGGTAAATGGCTATCCAGGGAAGGAGGCTGAGTGTTTGAAGCCAGGATTAAGAAACGCATCAGTAGAGAGTCATCGGTCATACATGAACATTGTACAAATATGGGACACTCCATCGTCCCCAATCAGACCAAGGTGATGACATCAGAGGACAATATATGGAAAATAAAAGCGAAGGAGATGATTGAAATAAGACAGCAGTGGCCAATACTGAACAGGGACAAGGGGCTTGTATTCCCACCAATCTATACCAGTCTCCTTGTACCAAATGACCTATTATGTCACATGATCAAGATTAGTCGCTGATGAAGGCAGTGTGATATTGCCGATAATTTCGAACTCTTAAGATATTTATACTCTGAGAGTGTGAAATCACTAATGATCATGAAAACTATCATGTTCTGTATAATGTTAGTGTTAGCACTCACCTGAGTCCAAGTCGAGTCAGAGACTTCAGGTTTCCAATGGAGTCAGGGATGTCTAGCAATTCATTGTGCTGTAAATCCAAGGAACTTAGCATCACACAGTGTCCAATCTCTGCAAAAACAAATACAGCATGAACATGGAAACAATAGATTTATGGTTAGTACAAAATGAATTCACAGACTGGATGGAGTGTAATATGTACATAACACACAAATAATAGAAAATGGATAAGAGGTAATTATGGGACAAACAAGAAGTTTGTTAAGAACTGTTCTATTGGATCAACTCAAACTATGAAATAATTTTATGTATGTACTAGAACTTAATGCACTTCTTTCAAAAAAATTTCAGTGTTCATTCCAGAAATAGAAAAAGTAGGACCCAATGGCTCCTACCAGGTTGAAATGTGACATCACTTAGAAAAATACTGGCTGTAAATACCCTTATCCGTATCTTGTTTATTCAAGAAATTTTTCAGTAGATTGTTTCTCAAAGAATATTTACCCAATCACATTAACATTAGGAATATAAACCCTACTACCTCCTAAATCTAGTCCTATTCAAAGATGAAAATTCTTCTTTCCGGTCTGTATTATATAGACAATCGGCAATAACCTTTTGCCCATTACCATCCCATACCACCAAATGGTGGCACAATTTTTATACTGAGTGGAACATTATGAATAGGATGCTCACACTGCAAGGAGGATGGGAGTATATTAAAGTAATGTGATTAGCTAAGTATTCTAGGAGAAACAATTGACCTGAAAATCTGCTTTCACATTGGAATACATTCCCCAATGTTAAAGGAATAGGTAATAGGAGGGAACGCTGAGCATCCTACCTATACCCTGGGTATCCTTCATAGGAAGAAGGTTCAATTCCCCATATAAAGGATAACCCACTCTTCTAACTTGCGAGCTGCACAACCTGAGGTAACGTAGGTTACATATGGGAAGAAGAAATAAATCTTATTACCAAATAAAATTTCTGAGCAAATCCAGTGACTGCTGTTGAGGGTGCCCATCTGGAGATTGTGCTGATGTCAGTTTAGTCTGGTAGCTATATGTGTGACTGAGACTGGGCCTACCCAAATTAGAGTGCGTTGCAGTGGAGTTAAATCCCATAGGTAAGAACTAGAAAAGGTCAACTGAGTGTGCCAGCCAACACCCTCAACGATGTCCAGGATAGAAACATTATGGTCCAAGACAAGGCTTGCAGAAACCGCTCCAACCTCATGAGCAGAGATTTTCATGGGCTGACTCTGATTTGGTGAGATTTCAGAGTATACAGTGCGTATTATCAGCTTCAGCCATGATGAGAGGGCTAGAAGGACTATATTCCCTTCTCCAGTTTTAATTGGAAGAAACTGATGCTTTTAAGAGTCACAAATTGACTCAGTTCACTTTAAATAAAGGTTGATAGCATGTACAAGATCCAGTTTAAACACCTCTCAGGATGTGTCAATATGGAAGAGATGTCATATGACAACTTTCTGAATGCCACTGACAGCAACCTATTCTTGGCAATGAAACCAGGTTGCATTGTAAGGGCTACCAAACCATCTGATTGAAACTGAAGATAGGCTGGGTCAACTGAGAGATCATTTAACTTGCCGATTCTGCCTGCTAAAACTACTGATATCAGGAAACAGGTTTTTTATGAAAGGAGCTTTAGAGCAGTCATTTTAAAGGGCTCACATTTCTGTGAATTCAGCCAGAACCCAGGAAAGATTCCACTTAGGAAACACGAGAGTCATTTAGGGTAAAGCAGATCAAAGTTTGCCAACAAGTCTGAGATGTCTGTGTCATGAGAAAGATCATCTCTGCCATAATGGCAAAGAGTATATGATACCACTGAGTGTTAGACCTTAACAGTAACTGGGGCCAACTTTTTCTCCCCTCAAACAGCAAGAGTAAAAGCTACTTGTGGGACTGAGGCACTCAAATGAACATTATTGACTTTGCACCAGTCTCTGAAGACAGCCTACTTCCCTCATTAGCATCTAAATAATTGGAGGGCATCTTGCCCAGCAGTTCTTTCCAGGACCGAAAGGTTTAACTGTTTATGCTTCAAGTCTATCCTGGCATGTGCAAACGAGAAGTTGATCTATGGCTGTTTGAGAAGATTCAGCCTAGCCAGGATTTTCCTGTGTAGATCTTTCACGAGATTGAAGAGACTACTGTTCTTTTATACACAAAAATGGATTAAACTGCCAAAAGAAATGGATCACAATGATGATGATTGGAAATGTTTCAGAAAATATGAATCCCACCAAGGTTTCAATGAAAAACCAGAGCTGTACTCGTAAATGCAGTACATACACATACACACACTGTTCTGCTTAAAATGTCTAAATGTCAGAGTGAATGAAATGTTAATAAAAATCAGGATAAAAAACCAAAGGTGCAATAAAAACTGCTGTAATGGCCTGAAATTATAATCAGGTCATCTACATATGAATACAAATATGCATATTTCACCTGCCATCCTCAAACAGTTTCTGTTATTGTGCTAAAACATTTTTTTAAATTATGTTTCTCCTAATTAATGGGTTACAGTTTCTTCCTGTTGTCTGTATGGTATACAGACAGAAAAGACAAATCTTTCTTCTTTTCAAGACAGTTGGATTTGGGAGGAAGCAAGCTTACATTTCTCATGTTAACGTGATTGGAGAATGTATTCCATGGAGAAAAACCAGCCTTCATGCTGTTAGGAGAAAAGGTACAAGTCAAAAAAGAACCATAAATTCATTCAAATTTGGGCAATAAAGCCCCACCAACCTAGGCCTTCAAAGTTAGTGGGCAGAAACAAAATGCATATTTAACAAAGTCTTTCAAAAGATATTTAGCAAAATCAATATTTTCGCTAAGCAATGAATGGATCTGGATATGTCCCCTCCGAAGAATATAGCTGGGGCATAACAATTACTACAACAAATATACAGAAAACAAAACTTTCATACATCAGGCTCAAGCCAGATGTCTTCTACATACCTTCTGGCAAGTGTTCCAGATGATTGTGAGAAATATCAAATGTTCCCAAATTGACTAAACTGCCAACGCCTTTTGGTAGTTCTTTTATCTTGTTTTCACGTAGACTCAGCATTGTTAGATTCTGACAACAAAAGACAATGTATTAAAGGAAAAACCTAATTGTGACAAACTGACCTTACTAAATGTAAAAATACGTCGAAAATTTGGTATTTATAGAGGCTTTGCTTTTTTAGCACTTGAAAATTTTTGATAGTTTGGATATAATTTGCTTTCATAGAAAAAAGTGCACGTCTTTGCAGCAAGTCAGAGTATCCTAACGTAATTTTGAGTTTATATATTGGAAACAGACCAGATGCAACTTCATAACATCAAAACTATTCTTCATCGTGACTTTTACAGCACACACTATCAATGTTAACACTTGAAATAAACTAGCTATATCTTTATAATTGTTTAGTGGATTTGAATGCACTTGTGACACAATACCATACACTTTGTGCATTCATTATGGCACGTGTGAAAATGGGAGTTTGTTCTCCATTAATTATGATAAATTAACTTAAGTGTGCAGGACCGTAATGTGCATATACTCTTATTTCCAAATTTAAAAAACAAAAAAGAACAGGTTCACACTGAGAAAGATCTTTCTCATAATTGATGAATGAAAAGCAACCACAAAAGAATAAGTGACCCTAAGAGTAGGAAAGTCGAAGACTTACTATTTTCTTTTTTATTTGAACTTCACTGTTACTGCAGTGATCTATAAATTGCAAATTCTTAGGGTAGCCTGGCAGAAAACCAGGAATATGTGGTCTAAAAGGTTTTTACATTTCTCATCTCTTCAGCTTAGATAACGTGTAAAGTAGTCCATTTCATATAGCATTAACTTTTACATCATGCTGACTTTATCTATTTTATTACAGTCTCATAAAAATTATTTTCAAAGATAAGAGCATAATTACTTCTGAAGATCTTTTCATGAATTAACCCATCTAAGCTCCTGATGATATCAGCTTATTGGTGAAGATTTACCAAACTGTGATGTCTAATATTATTATTGTCTTCTTGGATATCACAAGCTCAGCCAATCAGATGCAAGATCACCACAATATCTGCAGATTACATTGCACTTACTACAGAACTTGTCTAGAACAATGATGAAAAATATACAGGACTATCTTTTTGGTAACAAGTTTTAGCAAAATCTGTTCAAAATCTCGTCTCTAGTGTGGTAACATGCTGAGCCAAGAAGATTCAAGATTACCACCTACATATGCACAAATTTTGCTCATAATCCAACACATCAAGCATCTTCTTGTTATAAACCTATTTATCAACCACATATGAACCAAATCTTATCCAAAATACATTTTCTAGAGCAGTAACAATCTCAACCAATTAATCTGACATTATTTAGCCCTCTTTTTTCGCAAGCATTGCAAATATTAACTTTTATTCACCATTGGTGGGCATAAAAATTATCTCTCTCATATAGAGGGTTCCTTGAAAATGGTCTCTTAATGTGCTTATAATGTCCTTAAAGGCAAATAGCACCTGCCTGGACTAATGGTCGAGGGACACATGTGGACCTTGCTCAGTTCATCTTGTCCAAAATTTGAAAAAATAGGCACACAGTCCAATTCTGATAAAAAAACAAATCAGAAATATGGTTTACTGGGTGGCAACAAGTTCAACCAGTCAGATGCAAGATTACTTAATTAATATGTAAAATCTTGCTCATTTTCCAATGTTTCTGAGATCCTGATAATAAAAGCTCATATTCAAAGTTTGGATGAATAAAATCAGATAAAAACATATATGGATCCCAGTGATGTTACAAATGCAGCCAATCAGATGAAAGATTACCTCATTAACATGCATTATCCAGTTCCACTAAGTTCTTGATGCAACAACTCCATATTCTATGTCTGAATAAAATCAGATCCAAAATATGAACTGCAGAGTAGAATAAAGTCAATCAAATGCAAAATCACCTCAATGTGTTTATCTTGCTCATTTCTGAAATCACCGAAGATATGGATGATAAAAGTTCATTCTCTAAGTTTGATCAATATCTGAAAAGAGTGGTAACAAACAACTGCTGCAATTGTTGATTGACAGATAACAAACAATAACAATATAAAATAAAAGCAGAACCAGATCATAAACTCACTCGGCCTTATGGCCAGAAAAATTCTGAGAGCCTGGCTTAAAGTCAGATGACCAGAAAAAGCTTTGTATTCTTTAACTGTTAGTTCTTTGTGAGCAAACAAATTTCATATTTCTGTCAATGTTTTGATTGTAACCATATTTTCAAATGCAAAATCATAAAACAAAGTTTATGGAATATTTCTTTTGTTTGCATCTCAAATGTTTAATGAAAATAATTGTTTGAAGCAAGCATTTTAATCTGTGTATGTTCTGACAATTCTTCACTGACTCCTCCATATTATCCAACCACTCTGCCCTATTCTGACAGAGGTGATGAGTAACATCAGTCAAAACATTTATTTCAGCATGAACCTTACACAGGGTCTGAGGAATACAGTGTCTGGGTTCAAACAAGTTATGACAAAACTCTGCACTGTAACTAACTTGCACAAACTTTAATATAGAAGTTTAAACAAGATCTTACTTTCACTGTCACCACCACCAAGTGAATCTGTACCCATGTCAAACCATTTGCAAAATTATGTGATACAATATTTAGACTTCATCTGAATTTTTACACTTCATACAAATAGGTTATGTGCATATCAAACACTGGAACAAACTATTGTCATAATCAGGAGTCTCAAACATGTGGCCCACAAAATGATTGGCGTCACAAGGTGCCACGAGAGATAACAAAGGTGGTGCAGCCCTAGGGCCATTAAAAATGCCCTCATGCAACCCTCAGGGTGGTTTGAGTTTGAGACCCCTGATGTAAATGCTGTAGTAAAAACTTACACATAAATTCCTAATTGCATCATCCACAGTCCGTATCCTATTAAACCTTAGGAAAAGGGTGGTGAGTGATTTCAGCTGATACACAACTTCTGGAATCTGGAATATATAAATAATTCAAATGGTCTTATGATGAAATTTTCCTCTACATCAAACCATAATAGCAGTATGCACTATGAAAATAGCACAATCTTATTAAAAAAAATCGTAATTTAAATTTTTTTGCCCAAACCCACTTTTCTTCACAAGGCCATTTACTGTTATGGTCCCAATACAATACCATGTCAGCCTACTATGCTTTTTAAACTCGCTGATGTACCATGCACCAGTGCTGATATGCCTTTGTGTTTCCAGCGATCCGTTAAAAGATTATTCTGTCAAGAAAACACTCTTTAATTCCAAACCCTATCACTTGAACATTACACGTTCTATTACAGCCTGTTGGGTACATAACTTAGATACTTCAGAATAATTACCCATCCACTTATCTTTTAAATATGGCTGGCACGATTATATTTTCGTTGTTTCCAATACCAGCTCAATATGGGTATAAAATCCTTAGTATAAACCCAAACATGCTCATTCAATAAAATGAAAACTCTACCCGAAAACAAGCAGTAACATTATCCATTGCCCAGCAAGCCCCATGTAGAGCAAGATTCAGAAAATGGGATTCTCCAGTGAAGAAACAGAAAGTGTCTCAATGAAGCAATGGGAAGGTTCCAATATTGGATACAAGATTTTCTATTTCTGATGGCAATCACTGGATCAGATGGAAAGTCTCCCTTATTTGTAACTTTTGTGTTAGATCTACCAGGCAACGAGTATGGGGTAAGGATGGAGTTGCATACAATTTCCTAGGTCACTATAATAAACTCGGTGCCAAAATAAATCACACAGCCTGATGCCCTAGGTCCACCTAATTATTCATACACTGGATCCCTCCCATAGTCTAAGCGAGTTGTCTGTCAGGCTCATCAAAATAAAAGTGTAGTATAATTTACCTGGCAAAAACTTTCAAGGAGGTACTAAAATGCAGCATTTTCATTTTGAAGTTCTTGAAAAACTAAGCACATGGCATACAAATAGAAAACAATAGTGTTTCTTTTCTCCATACTTCATCGTTTACCTATAATTAGTGATCACTTGTCATTTATAAATTATGATGACTGGTCCCTTGCTCATACTTGCAAGGTAATGCATCACTAGTTAAATATATTAAGCAGTACCTGCACAATTTATTTAACAACTAAGCTACGTTTGGGGATCAGCAACTTATAAAAGTGTAATTATCTGTCCTTTCAACTTAAAGGAACAGAAAATTACATATTTTAATCCAATTGTGTAGTTAGCTGCAGAACCTGTTCATATACATGGTGTTGTTTTCTGCCAATGTGGCTTGCCTACAGCTATGGCAATAACCAAGTCATTAGACTTAATTGTTACTAATTAAAATTTTAAAAAATTGCTTTCATTTAATTTACAATTTCAACTTCACATAAACTGTGAAGATTTATGTAGCCCCACCCCCACCCATTATAGGATGGTAGTCTGTGTATATAACTGCTTACCATGTAATATTGGGACTCGCAATATATACACAACCATGACATGTACAGAATTGTGGATAAAGTGAGAATTGCATAACATACTAAACTGCATATATGTCAGGCACTGACAAATGCTAAATAATGGTGCTTTGAAAAGATACGAAGATATAAAACTAAGCTTCACCTTGATTTTTTCTAACCACCTTATTATACATTGGCATGATTTTGGTCATGGAGTCTATAGCGGTACTGCATTATATCTGCAATTGTGTTAAAATGATGTGCATTACAATCAGAAAGCCAGCTGTATACTGTACTCGCAGGAAAGAGATAGATATTACATTAGTTATTATGTCATTACTTAGTTAATTAAGAATCAGGTATTTTTGTATCCTTTCTTATATACATTAGTAACTTTCTTTTCCAGTTTGTTCAGACTGTTAAAAGCGCCTTTAAACTCTCAACAGGCTCAAGAGTTTGTTTAAAAACAGGCTGTCACAGAGGATGCTCAATTATCTTGTAACCATCAGCAAGACTTTGTCTTAAGTGCTTCAACTTTAATGATACAGTCAAGTGATATGGGGTGATGAATAAAAGAAAGATGTCTATTATTTAAATTCAAGACTGTAACGTTCAGGAATAACAATAAGATTTGCAAGAAGTCTTTTAGTGAAAATGCCATGTTGATACAAGCATCCATTTAGAAAGAATAGTGACAAGATTTTTAAGAAGCTGCTGAGTGCTGGCCATATTGACTGACGGAATAGAACCATTTTCTTTGAGGACCAACAAGACTGGGATGAATGCCAGTGTAAGTTTCGTGGCAATCCACCACCACCCTCAAAATCTGTGGGTAAACATTTTTTGTGAGACTAAGGAAAATAATAGTACATAATGCACCAACAGTGATATAAAAATGGGATAATCTTATTTGCTTTGATAATTTTACCACTTTAACATTGTTGTCTGCAGTGGAATACCATATTTTTCTTGAAAATTTACATTACTGCAATAAAAGTTTAATCATGAGCTCAAAACACTCATGTAAACATGAATACATTTGAAACTCTGGTTAACCTAAAATGACATGCCCCTGGAATTTTTTGCTCTGGTTCATAGTCTCATTTTCTTAACTCATTTTCTACCTGAATTTATTATAATAAATAGCTACAATTTCTGAATTACCTTTCTTTCCCAAATAATAAACAATTAAATGTTTTCATTGCCAGATACAATGATCAATGATAAAATAGATTATCACTGTGGGAGGAGGGGGACACATGGTAAAGATGTGCAGGACACAGGAAAAAAAATTGTGGAAAAAATGCAAGCTCACTCTCGATGTGCAAAACTACTGATGACAACAACAACAAAAAATAAAAAATAATGACACAGGTAATTCCCTAAAACCTGATCTTAACTTGCAACATGCAAGGAGACAGGTTTACCTTAAAATGCCTAAAATTTTTCAGGCACAATAACAGCAGCATATGCCACACTTTCATAAAACAATATCGATTAAGAACAAGAAGTCTGTGCATTTATGCAGTTAATATAATTCTAAATTTGTATGTACCAGATATAAAAAACTGTTCAAGTCAATGACTAACAATACATACCACAATCTTTTATGCTAAACCATGAATTACTGGATTTCAAAAAGAAATAATTTTGATAATTCAGTAGAGTGAAATACCAGGAATATTATCTCACTGCCCTGTCAACAGACATACTTTCTGATGCATGCATGGCCTGGTGGTAAGTATATGTATATATATACATATACACACCCACACACACACAACCAAAATACAACAGAATATGGATGACAAATCAATGACATTATCATGTGGGATAGTGAAAAACATTTTACTTATTGCTTTGCCACTTTCAAATGTATTAAGTTTTTCCACCCACATGAAATATATCCATTATTCACTTGTTTGGAGAAAACATCCTCTCTCTATTCAACTGATTCCTTAAACCCTTTTAATATCTGACAAACATCAATTAAAAATTCTCAACTTACCTCATTAAGTCTGTTATGTCGCAAGTCAAGAACTTTCAATTTCTCCAGATTAACTAGAGTGTCAGGAAGAGTGGTCAGTGAATTCTCACTAAGAGCCAAAGTTTCCAAGTTTGTCAAGTATCCAACTTCTGGTGGGAGACTTCCAATTTTATTTCCATACAGATAAAACTCTCTCAAAAGGGTAAGCTGGAAAAATAAAAGAATCCAGTAAAGGATATTATATATTTCCAACCTGTTTTTAATACTCCTTTATATAGACAATATTAGAGCATGGATGACTGGGGATTACTGAATAAAGAGATTCAATAACCTAGACCTTAGGTCAAATTATGTGGTCTTGAACTAAACTTGCTGTGCAGAAACAAATGTTTTCTTCAACTTACCATGACCATGACATTTGATCCTCTAACCCAGGAATCTTCAAGTTCTTTTTTATTACTCTAAGTGTAAGCCATCCACAAAATTTTGATCAAGAGACATACTCTAGAACAAAAGTTATTCTGCAAAACCCCCTTTTGTTGAGCTATAATGATGACCTTTGACCTTTACACCTCCAAATAAATAGGTATCTTCTGTACTTAAGTTTTAGACTGTAACAAAATTTGGTAAAGGCATGTGGTCTAAAGTAAAGTTATTACAAGAACCATTTTTTTCTTTCTGCCAGTAATCTTCAGTAACCTTTACCTTTTGACCCTTAAATTAACAGGCTTCTTCCTTAATCAATGTACAAGTCATCCACACACTTTAGGGAGGGGATATTGTCTAGAACTGAACGTTTTGTGCAGAAACAGTTGTTTTTGACAGCCATAAAAAGCATGACCTTTCAAAATAAAAAACTAATTCTACTTCACATGTACAATGCTGTCAGGCATTTCTGTGCACCTAAAGTTTCCATCACCAATACTGAAGCAAAATGCATACAGAATTCAACCAACTGACAAAAATAAAATACTGCAATGCTTACCATTTGAAAAGAGGCAATTGTTACAAGAATATTCTGTCCAAAATAATATTAATTTTGGACAAAACTGATACCATCCCTGTTTTTGTGATATTCTGTGCATAGCTTTGAAAAAATGTAATGTTTATTAATCGGGCTATGGAAACAAAATTCTTGAATTTGAACTATTCCTGTCGGCATTTTGGTTGAGTAATTAGGGCAGGTTTATAGCTGGTTTTACAATATTCAGCATAACAATGCCAATAAATAGCAAGAGATATTAAGCAAACTAAACTGATCGTGTACAAAAATTAGTAATGTTCAACATTTTATAATTTAAAAAAGCTGTTATGCTAAAGAGAACCAACAATGAATAAGATGTAATGTGTTTACAAATTCCCATTTATGAGGAAAAAAATTACCAAGTATTTAGAAACCAACTATACACCGGGAAATTTCTTGAGAATCCTGTTCAGGCAGCAAGTTCATATTCTGGATAGCAGATGATTTTGTATGTGTGGGAAAGCTTCTTGCAAAATTGGAAACTTGGATTAAAATGCAGTATTGTTTTAAGGTATACATTTCCATCTATTATATAATGTATTTATTTTATGATCCTAAAAGATACACAGTAAATAGGATTTTCTGGGTTACAAGTTCATGTAGTGGGTCTTCATGTTGACATTTAGAAATCACATTTTCATATATTCAATGAGGGTAGAAATGTGGGATATTTTTGTGAACTTCATGAATATCACTTCCTTAAGAAAAGGATGATTGTTCTTTCTTGATCCAAATTGGATATTCGACCAAAAACAACACGTGATCCAATGTTTACTGGAATGTCGTACTGTTGCACAGAATTACCCAACGCGCAGAATAAGCCGACATGGTGGTACTGCAAATCATACTATTTTTTAAAAAAAATTCAAGAACACTGGTATCTTTTTTAAACATAATAATGTCACCAACTTTGGTTTCTGTGCAAAATTTGCAAAAATGGTATGCTGAAAATATAATAATGCAAGATAATTACAAAGATAATTACTGTATAATACTAATAAAAGATACTACAGAACAAAAAATTTAAGTTAAGCCTCTTTGTGAAGTTCATACTTGTAAATCCAAGTTTTGAAAGGAGAAAGTCAAGTACAGTGTACATAAGTAAAAGCTATATTCTGCACCATGGCTCTCAAGTGATTCAAAAACTCTTATCAAGCTTCCTCTGAACATGACCAATATTTACGACAACTTTTCAAAGATACATGTACAAGTACAGCCATTTCATGACCAATTCGCCTAGGTTCTCAAAAGATATAAAAACTGAAGAGTCATTTGACTTTGACACCTGACCCCCATATCACACGAGTCAACATGAAAAATGTTGAGAGTCATTCGGTTTATTTAGCCACAAGCTCTTAGCTGGGACTGTTCATTTAAGATTTCTCATCCCATGTTGAATAAAGGGAAACACTTGAGAAGTTAGAAAGAGACTCACAGACAGTGAGACTGACATGGTCGGTACTGATTTTTGTACAAGTGTTTCTCTCCCTAATTACATTTGACTGAATATTTGCTATGTAAAACAGAAAAAGGGTTATTTTATACTTATATTTTTAATTTCAACATTTTAAATTTTTTAACTCTTCAAATTATTTTAAAAGTCAAAAATATATCCATATAACTATGAAAGTTATTTATTAATCAAACCCCAAGGATGAACATCCTAACCGGTGAGTCTGTGTACTCTGAAGTCATTTGTCAACAAAACATGTCAGGTAATTACTTCCTTCGATTTTTATTCTTTCCATACTTGGCAACAACTCTTTCTGCATCCTAGTTTTTGAATGATAGACCTTTGAAAATCCTGATCAGTTTTGCTAACTTCACATGGTCAAATCTAGACACTGTTTTCAAATGATTTTGGCTAGAAAAGCAACGCTCACAAGTCACACCCGAGTTTTTAATGTTGTACGGAGTAAGTAAAGTAATCACCAACAAAAAACAATTAAAGCTGTCAACTTATGTTTGACAACTGGCTTCACAAGCTGCCAACATTCTTAAAGTTAATTATAACCTGATGTGCAATAAAACAAACATACATGTGATCAGAAGTTAATCCAATCAAGTCGTAACTGTTTCTGAATTTTTAAACGTTTCAGTGAATTAAGACAATTAAATGTGACTGCCAATAAAACACAATTAAAGTTCATCCACTCTGACAACTGGCTTTGAGAGTCACAATGTTTTCCACAGTTTTGTCTAACTGATTAAATTTGATGGCAATCAAACAAAAGCGGATATTGCAAAATAGTTAATCCATTCAAGTCATAATTGTTTCCATCTTCCTCTATCATAACCATCAAAGACAACTCAAAAGCAATCTAAAATTGATTCAGTAATGCACACATCAGCGACCTGTTAGCTCCAACCAATTCACACTGATTTTACAAAGGTGCGATTACTAGTCAATAAGGTGTAAACAGTAGTCTAACAAATGTTGATAAGTGTTACAGAGAAAATTTGTTATGACAGCACGTGTTCAGTAAGAAACTAAGCCAGAGTTGAATCAAGACTAATTAAGAGTGAATCTCCAGCCTAAATCTACTTGCGTCATAAAAGTGCACAGACTGCAGGTGGAATTTCCACACATCAAAAATGGGTCACATTTAAATTCCATTTAAGACAAATAACCACTACGGCTAAAAACCACGTTTACAAATGTTTCCAGTTTATACTTCTTACTGACCCTGACAAAACTAAATGAGAGTTGTGTCAAGTTCTGAATTTAATATCCACAGATGATAAATCAATGTGATAAATGTCAGTAAAATTCTATAAACTACAGTAAATATGATAAAACTCTAAAGATCATAAAACAAATGTCAAGATAAAGTACAAGTAAATCATTTCCTCCTTTGTCCTCTAATGCATAAATTTTATGAAAATTTACTTAATACAAAACTTACCTCCCTGACAGTATTTGGAATAACTGTGATCTGAAAATAAATCAGAAAGATGGAGTCAAAATACATGAAACAAGGTACTCCAATATTTAAGGCAAAATGTATTTAAATTATCAACAACACAGCTCTCCACTGCAGACTTTCAGTAGTCTCCAGCAACCACTGCAATCACTAATGACAAACTTTTTTCCGATTTTTGTGCCTTTATATTTTTTTAACTTTTAGTCAGCACTATATAGCCAATGCATAACATTGGAGCCAATATCAGAATCATAGTTAATGCATCACTACTGACCTTGATTAGCCTGTACAGCTAGGCCTAACATGAAAAGTATGCAGTCCATTCATATAATTCTTACACTCGCACACATGTACAATATAAAGGTTAGCCCAAATATACAATGTATAATCTTTTATATAGAAAGTACAATGCTAAATAAATGCTCATGCATACATCCAATTGCATTAGACATAGAGAACCTTCTGTGAGGGCTACGATGTATACAGCCACATGGTCATGAGCTAAACATAAATGCTTTGTAAAATGACATGTAGACCACAGTGACTTCTGGTTGTAAAGCTGTAATGTTAACAGAGATACATCCAATAATCAGGTCATTTTATCTGACTATAAACAGCACTCAATAAATGAAACTTAAACACAGAATGAAAAGGAAGTCATTGATGCATTTGCAATCTGTGTGGTACTTTAAAAATGCATCCTCTCACAAAAAAGCATAAAAGACTGCCAACAGCAAACAGCACAGACCCAGATATGCCATCACATAATGCGCTGGAGAATCTGGGTGAGTGCAGTTTGTTAAGGGTAATCAGTAGAACCAACCACACAGACCCTGGTCTGCTGGCACACTATGCTATGATAGATCAGGATCTTTGTTATTTGCAGTTTGACTTGACTTATAATCGAGTATATACAGTATGCATGTGACATGCTCAAAAATAATCTGCTTACGATATTGAACACAAGAAATGACAAAAGTCTGTAAAAGATGGAATATGGGTCACTAAGACCTTCTTTACTTTGCAACAAAAAAATATATAATTTAAGCAGTCTGCAAAGCATAAAATATGGGCCATAATGACCAACATCTGCAATAAGATAATACTGCCATTCAAAATGCATCTCACAAAGTTTTCTGATATGCCAACCCTCGATGGTGAAAATCTAAAAATTGTCAACCCAAACATTTGCAATCTGGACATAATTGTGTAATTTTCAATATTAAAATCAATAATAATCACCCAATTCAAAAATAAAGTTTATATGCATACCTTGTTGTCATTACTAGACAATAAGATAATTAAGAAATAGGAAACTTCACTCTGAAATAATGGTTAATTTATTTTTTGCTGATCTGATATTCAACTTTACTTGAATTTTTGTACTCATTTACATACAGTAGCTCAAAAAATGGATTATTATGCTCCAAAAGAAAGTTAGAAACAAGGCATTTGTCCTGCATAGCAGCAGCATTATACAATAATGTCTTTTTAGCAACCAAGACGCTTATCAGTGGCCTTTTTGTTTTGGTTGGGGTCTGTCATTTCCCAATGCGCTTTGATGACTTTGTATGTGCATGTCACAGGGGTTATGTTACCAGGCAAATTGGGCAACTAAGTCACACAAAAAAAGCACGGAAACTTCGCCTTTTCTGTTAGGAAAGTGAAAATGACTTCACCCTGAGATTTTTTAGATGTACATTGAGTGACTGTATGTTTTAAGATGTTCCCCCTCCTTAGCCAGTTATTTCCAGTATTATGTTGTAGATCAAGTCAAAATGTAGACATCAAGCCAGCAAATAGCTGGAGTTGATTACAACTGCGCTGACAAACAAACTCTTGCACATTCATAGGCATGTGTTTTGACATCTGATTGACCATTAATCCCTTCCCAAGTAAGTTATAGCAGAGATGTGTTATATATGTCTATGGTTATTGCAATAGTCTTACAATGTAAGACAGCCACCCTGATATTTATGTTTTTGGGGTCAAGGTCTTACTGCCCAATTAACAATGCAGTGTATTGTGTTCCTGTGTCGATTAACATCAGAAAGATAAGTCAAATTTTCAGGAATATTTCACACACTTGGCAGCCCATATCTGCGCTTCTGTACAAATTAAAGTCGTAATGTTTTAGTCAGACTTTACTTACTCTGATGTCTTTTTTCTACTAAATTTAAATTTTAACACATGCAAATGGACATCTTTTCAAGTTCTGTTGGCATACATTTCAGTTGGCTTGAATGTGATGGAAGCCGGGAATACCAAAATCAGTTAAAGGGGTGATGAGAATCATGAATGAAACAAAGCAACCTAAACAATTTCTTCAGTATTAATTTTTTTTTATTCATTATGTTAATTAAACATAATTCAACTTAATCTGATTTTGACATTCCTGGCTTCCATCACATTCCAGCCAAATGAAATGTAAGCTAATGGAACTTGAAAACTTGATCAAACAAGACATTATACAATATGGACTGTGCTTTTGGCAGCAACAATAAAATGGCAACTTTAGTCCCATTCTCTATGCAAAATACACAAAATCAATGTTTATCTATAAGTCCAGACATCACTTAACTTTTAATCACATCTCAAGCTTCATAATTTAGACTTGATTTGGTATGCATCCATAAAATGTCAATTTTTTTTTAAAATTATGGACATTTTTAAGGGTTGGCATGTCTGAAGCTTAATGATTTTGGATCTGGACTCAACAGTATATACTACACTGACAATAAACATGCCAGTAAAAATTACCTTTTAGTATGGGTGTTACAGTACCAATAGATATGTATACAACTATTTACTTCACTGATTCAAGTACAAGATTAAAAGAAAATGAAATGCAAGTTCCTGTTGCATAAATTATGGATCATATTTTGTGATGTGGGTGTAGAACTCAAGATACATCCTTCAACAAGTTTCATATTTCCAGGTATAACAAAGCCTATGTGGGCACAAGCTAACTGTAAAAACCTAAGCTAATATAATATGTATGTATGTATGACTAACTGACTGACTGACTGTATGCATTGTGTCTATTGTATGCATGCATGCATGCATTCATGTATGTATGTATGTATGTATGTATGTATGTATGTATGTATGTATGTGCATTTTTAGGAACCTCAGCACAATAGTAGCATATGTTGCTAATTAAAGACTCAGTCTGAAAAATGTAGAATGAACTGCATAAACATTTTGGAATAAATTTAACTCAGTGGCCTTTGGTAGCAAATGAGTTGTACTAATAGAAATGCATACAATCATCTAGTTTGATTATATATGTGCTTGAGAAATAAATTAAACCAGTCCAACCCAAGTCAGTGAATCATGAAATATGGATAACAGTGAGCTAATTTTGTGATGAGGATGTAGTACAGTAATACCTCATGCATTTGCGTTTCTGGATTCGCGAATTCACGGATTCGCGAAATTTTCATTGGTACCCTCTACGTACATGTTTGTTTCTCTTTATTTTATTGAATTGTACCTTCGTTATATGACTTCTGTGACATATGAAGTTTACCTAGTTTACCTTCCTGACAATGACAAAGAAAATGTCAGTCATTAAGTTTACAGTCCCATTCATTACTTGGTTTTACCTTACTGTGAGTGCAAAAGAAAATGGCAGCCAATGATTAGTATAGGGGTAATATTAGTATACATGTACCGTACTGTAAATGCGCTAGTGTGGCAAATACCCATTAGGCGATACTGTACTCTATTTTTATGTGAACCATTTATTTCTCTTTTTAAGGGTAATGTATTAAGCTAACTTTTAAATGAAATTAAAGTGCTTTGGGAGCATGATTTGGGTCATATTTAGGGCTTAAACCCTAGAAATAAGCATTTATTAGCATTTTTAGTGACTTGTACCAAACATTTGCGATTCCTCCTGATCTGTGACTGGTTCTGGAACCTAACCTCGCGAATGTTCAAGGTATTACTGTATTCATCAAAATGCATCCCCTCACCAAGCTTTATGATTCAAGATAAAGCAGTATGAAAACAGAATATAAAAAAGCCTATATAATCATGAGCTAAATACAAAAACTTTGCCTAAGCCAGCACAATATAAATACAAGTCACAGTGACCTTTATTTGTTGCAAGGATGAGATACTAACAGATGCATACAATCACTGTGCTTGACAATACTAGCATGAACAGAGCCTAAGAAATAAACACAACTGAACCAAAGTCAACAAAGTGTTAAATATGGGAGATGCCTTCTTTTGTGGTACGGGAGAAGTATACATCAAGATGCATCACCTCACCAATTTTCCTTATTTCTGATATCTCAGTGTATTAAAAAAAACTAAAAGTAAAATGCACATAATTCGCTAAGAATGTACATGCACAGAATTTGCCCCTCTCACCAGATTGTAGGTGCTATGAAACCCACTCCAACTATTGTCAGGATCTAAGGTGAAAGAATGGTTGCAATGCATCAAGTCTGTAAATATGCCTTTGCCTTTATAATTGTGGATGCCAATGATGACAGTACTAGTACCACCTTTGTAGAGGTGAGCTAATTAGAACAACTTTGCTCCCCACAAGTTTCATCATTATTTAAATGTTTGAATAAATGGTTGGAAGCCAAAACAATTGCATGCCCTCTCTACAGATTACCAAGTTTGCTGTATCCCCATCAAATAATTCAAAGATTCAGTTAATGACCAAAGATGGTCTAACACAATGTATCTGACGCTAAAGCAGGGTGGAGATAAAAATGCATTTTTACCTGAGACTTGCTAAGATCAAGCCTTGTCGAAGCTTCTTCTTTGCATTTCTTGAACTCTTTTGCTACATCCTATGTAGGAAGAAATAAACTGCATGTATACTTAGGTTTACAAGGTAGGAAACATATTGTAAAAAGAACCAAATACACATGCATAAATGCACACATATACACAAGCCATTTTCAAACTGGTATAAAAGTTCATTCATAATTAGCTATATCCTGTCCAGGAGGAGATGAACAGCATTTATGCTTCGATTTACAAACTAGAAAAAAATTATATAAAGCCATTATCAAACTGCTATATAAGTGCTCTTTGCAAATATATTAACAATCCACAAAAAAATTATTAAACGCCATAAAATTACACAATTTTCTTTTGTTTATTTAGAGCATTTAGTACAAAGTGTATTATTCTTGCCAAAGACACAGTTCATGTTAAATGATGATGCATTCAATCAATGTAAACTATGTCATCAGGTCAAATAATGAATTTGACATGTACAATCAATTAATCTGGCTCAGCAAATCCTTTGACACATTCTGAAATTAACTCTTTAATAGAATCAGTCTTTGACCATCTTTTTGGGTGCAGTTTTACAATCTCACCAATTTTAAAAAATGAAATTGGTTCCCAAAAAAAAGAGGAAGTAAATAATTCAATCTATTCAGACTGATTTTTAGTTTTGTACCGTTATATTTGGTGGTGGAAGAGCCCAGAAGGAACCACTGCCCCACAGAGCAAGCTTTTTCATGTCCCCACATTTGTCAAGCTTGGATTTGAACTCATGCAAAGAGAGATGTATGAGTGATCTGTACAAGCAAGACCACTCTCCCATCCAATCTATGCTGTTCATAATTTAATGTAGACCCTGATCTGTCAGCATCTGAGGCCATGGCAGGACTAGATCCATGTTGTTCACAACTGAATACAGACCCTGATCTGACAGCATGTTAATCCATGGCAAGACTAGATCTGTTTTATTCATAATTGAATGTGGGCCCTAATCTGCCATGTTAAGCCATGGCAGGACTAGATCTATGCTGTTTATACACACACACACACACACACAGATATATATATATATATATATATATATATATATATATATATATATATATATATACACACATACACACACATAGTGTGTGTGTATGTGTGATTTGGATTTTTAACGTAGCTTTAACAATTTTTCAGTCATACTGCTACGATGTCTGCAGTGTGGCAGTTTATAGTGATGTATAGAACTGGGGCATCATGCCGCAGACATGTAGCATGATGTCCCACCCAGTCACATTATCCCAACACCAGGCCGACCAGTCCTGACACTAACCTCTTAATGCTGAGCGCCATGCGAGGCAGCTGTTAGTACCATTTTTGTAAGTCTTTGGTATGACTTGACAGGGAATCGAACCCACAACCTACCACATCCAAGGTGGACACTCTAACCACTAGGACACTGGAGCAGTCAATACATAATGTTAATAATCAGATCAAAATTCTACTTACCAGGTCAGCTTTCAAAGGGTTCTTCTTATTCTGTACAGGCTTTGGTGTTTTTTGACCAGGTGTGGCCACAGATACTGTCTTCGGTTTATTAGGATCATAACTGATGTTGCCTGAACTAGATTTCTTGTCCTTTAAAATTGGAAGATTCTTAATCAGCAATCAAAGATAAACAACTGAAGACACTTGATACAAGGGAATAGGTTCATAGTAACTTAAAGAAATCCAAAAACCAATAATCACCAAAAACTTCAATAGGATAGGGCTATTCTAAATGAAAAAGTACTGGCTAAAATACAAATAGAAATTATCCAAAAGGTGATTTATAGATGTCTGTGTGATGGGATTCATATAACTGTGTCAAATGAATCAACTATCTTGATGGAAAACTCTAATACAATTAATGAATAATTGTGCAAAAGTGACTCTCTTTGCAGCATGCTTAAAATTAATTCTAAAGAATAAAAACTGATCACAGTGACTTCTGGTTGTAAAGATGTAATGTTAACAGATACATCCAATAAAAAAAAATAAGAATAAAAACCGTTTTCATAAAAATACAGTGCACACAAAATCACTCCAATGAAAAGGCATACTTTGTAAATTTCTGCATACTGAGATTTCCAAATGACAAGTGAACAATCTCAACTTCATATTTTTTTTTTAATTCTACCTGTTTTTTTTAATATGAACTCAGTTCTCATCCTAAAAGGTTAGCAAGCAATATCAATATTTTCATTTAACTGTTATAATTTCTGCATTTATTACACATCAGGTTACAAACTATCCTGAAAATATATAGCATGACTGCACATTTTGGAAATTTAATGTCCAGTGGAATAACGTCTCACCTGTTTCAATTGTGCTTCACCCCAAAACCCAACAGTCACTGAAACATGCAAGTAAACCAATGAGACTTACTTTTCATGCCAGTGAATAAAATTTCTCCAAATGAATGTACCATGAAGTTTCATGACTATACCTGGAACATGTTCAAGATATGTAGGTACGATACTCCATTCCTATAAGGCTCATTATTATTATTTCCTGTTACATAGTGATGGTGGTCATGGATTCCCATTTCATTAAGTGGTACTAACATTATATGTATCGTACTCCATTATAAGATAATCTCACTATGAGATTATGCTTCAAATAAAATGTTGCAGAGGACAATATCATTACTATCAGAAAATTGACAGCTGCATCTTGTCTCGGTTTGGCAGCTACAAGAGAAAACGATTTTGTGGAATCCTAATTGAAACATAAAAGCATTAGGTCATAATCTGAATGTAAAAAAAAAATATAGCCACATAGGGTACATATAAAACGCTGAAATGCCCACCCTTGATAAGGAAGTGCTGTCAAGTGAGCCTGCCAACTCATCAACATCCAGACTACTTAACATGGCAGATCGTGATCCTGTGTCCTCCGCACCACTATCGTGTTCTTGTGAAGTCGACATACCGGCAAGAGGGACAGCGTTTTCTCCAGCAAAGTCAGCTAATCTTGATGCAACTGCATCATTTCCTCTTGTAGGTTTGTTCCCTTTCTTCAACACTGACATTTCTTTCACCACTTTCTTAAAGGAAAGTCTTTTGTTAATCAGAAGCTAGCTTTATGACAGAAACTACAGCTAATACTGTATCTGACCTAGCTTGGTTGCCTCTGAACAAGTTCCACAACAATAAAAGTTGTTTATAAATAAATTCTGACTGATATGAAATCATACAGAGACTTTTCTCATGGCTCTATCTCCAACTGGAATCACTAATATTACATCAAAAATATACCATAACAGTGTGCTTCATGTTCACTGAACCAAGTAAAACCTATCTAACATGTCCCAGAAAATGGCAACCTAAATTCATCTTCACGGATTAAACATAGCAACAGGTTTATCTGAGATGTAATCAAATGGTATATGTGTGGTCCATGACTATATGAACAGACAAAATTTATCTAAGGGCACATGCTGTCATTCATTGATGTTCATGTGGTCAACGAACGGTGGAATTTATTTTTTAATATTTTAAACCCGGGACTGCAATGTGTTAACAATTATCTCATTGTAATTTAGTAATCCAATTCATTTAGTAAATCTGGAGGCAGAAAGACCATATATTTGTTGACGTCGCTGGGTTTATCTCCTTTTTGACGACTTTTGAGCATTTGACGAAGACTTTCGCTCAAAACGAGGCTGTAACACACTTAAGATGAAGGCATCTGACAGACGTTGCTCAACAGAACTGAAAAAGAAATTGGTTTGAATTAACAATGCATTCTTGAAACGACTAGATTTTTACTACCACAGTAGATATGATATTTCACTATTCCACGAATTTATTACTGCGCAATTTACTTTAATAATACTCGCACAATATATAGGAAAGTATGGACTATACCTCGATGTAAACAGGGCCCAGGGAAAATGCGCAAGAGGTATGCGCAATGGTCGTTACGGAAATGACGTAGAAATTAAGTGTTTGAATGATACAGATCAACAGGTGTCCATCTTAGTCTCAAGAGAGATCAAACATTCGATTCTAGTCTGGTTTAACAAAACACTCTCCTCAGCCTTACTCTTCGTTATTAGGGATGTTAAGGTGGCAGGGTCTAGTTTCGTAGATTGGCCCTGTTAAATTTCTTAACTTAAGGCTATGGTGTGACTTTTTCAGCTATTATTGTTTGCTATTTAAAGATATGGATATATTTGTGAACTAGGTGTTTCGGGCTTGTGTGTTTTTTGTTTTTTTTTTAAATTTATGTCAGGCATGTACACCTTCCATAGTTACTCTGCAGTAATTTGATAGTGAAATACCAATAGTCAGCTAGGAAGAGGAGCTAGCCTCCAATAGTAGTAAACGCATGGGTTTGGGGCAAGTAGAATATCTATTTTGTTTTTTAAAAACGGCTTGGATGACAACTATTTTCAATTGCATGAGCCTGTTTAGTACACAATTGCCGAATTGTCATCTAGGAAAAGGTCTTGTGTTTGCACTATGAGCCATGGTGTCAAAACTGACCTTCGGACATGAAAATTGCAGATGTAAATTTGGGGTTGGGGTGCATAAGCCTCTTCTACTATAACTGTCATTGACTTCTTTGGTCAAGTGGATGATATTCTTATGCTTTGCTTTAATATAGGTATCCAAAATATGGACCTTTTTGACCTCACTTGTGTATTTGATTTTTTTTTTTTTTTTTATAATAGACCGCTGATCGCGGCATTAATATTGTGCATAAAAACTGGACAATAGCCCCTAATTGAGAAGAGTAATGGAGAGCAGAGAGGTCAGGGAACCAGACTACAACGATTCCGGGGCTACAAGTACACCGGAAAGTCGGACTACCCAAATCGGGCCATCGGAAAGCCATCGCCGAAATAAATATGAAATTTAAAAAAATAAGTAACTTTCACATAAGCCAAGAAGAGCTCAAATTAAACAAGACTGCTTGCAAAATAAAAATATTTAAGCCCATATAATAAGATCAACACTCGAATAAAACGTAGCACAATGAAACAAATGTCGCAAGAAACAGAAAATACGAATGAAATAGGCAAACACGAAATAACACGTTTTTAAAAATAACAAAAGCAATACCCAAAATAAAACAAATGAGGCACAAACGAAATAGACAAATGTCAAAGGAAAAATAACACGAAGGAAAGAATCAAACACCAAACGAAATAAGAGGCATTTAAATTAAACAAACAAAAACAAGCTGGTTTAAGAGCAAAGTTTAATTGAAACAAAGTAACAACAGAAAATCTAAAGAATATACACATATACAACACACATGCGCAAACACTATTGACAAATGAGCGAATAGAGGGCGCACCTGCACTTTGAGGGGAGATTATATTCATTGAGCCAAGAGTGCTAAACATTTGAACATGGTGCCGCAGGTGAGACAGAATGATTTAAATAATGCTGTATGGCTGATAACTGAAGCACCCGATTTATTATCGAGCACCATAAAAGCAACAGAGGTTAACAAGCCGCCCAGTCCGATGACCCCAATGTCATTCATAACATCCGGATCGCCCCTCAAAGGTGGTGTCATTAAATAATTAACCTGAAGAGATTTGAAAATATAGACGTTGAATCAGTAAAAAAAATAACCGTTCGTTTCTTATACTATTTCAGGTGTTCTGGGTGGCCAAGTGGTTCAAAGCGCACCCTTTTACCGATCATTGCCAACTCACTTCTGTCCGCAAGTGGGGGACCCGAGTGGCCGAGTGGTCTAAAGCGCTCTTCGTTACGGATCACTGCCATCTCACCTCTGTCTGCGGCGGTTCGAGTCTAAGATTCAGCCAATGTGGGCATGTGAGAAAGCTTGCCAGTAGCTTCTCGTGGGTCGGTGGTTCTTTCCGGGGTTTTCCGGGTTCTTCCTCCACCATTAATACTGGCCGCCATGTATAGCCTATCGTGCTGAAAAATGGCGTTAAACCCCACAACAACAACAATAACAACTGTCCGCAAGTGTTCGAGTCTCGGGCTCGGTCACTATGGGTACGTGAAAAGGCTTGCTAGCTACTTCCCCTGGATTGGTGGGTTCATACCCGGGCTTTCCTGGATTCTTCCTCGACCAGCTATACTGGCCGTCGTGTATAGCGTATTCAGCTCTGAAAATGGTGTTAAAAATGTCAAATATACAGTATATGTCAGGTTGCAAATTTTCAAAGAATGTTGAATTTTGTGTGGAACATTCAACAACGTCTAACGGAACTGAAAAATATTGTGAAAATACAACAAACATTTTAACTACTGGGTACATTTAATCATAAGTTTATAATACAGTAGTGATATACATCTATACTGAGTGAAAATACAGAAGAATGATCACACAAGTAGCTTTGTACACTTGATTATGATCTCTCTCTCTCTCTCTCTCTCTCTCAATCTCTTTCGTCCTCTTATTCTCCCATATATTAAGCAAAGAATTCTTTGCAATATAGTATCCCTTACAGAACCTTAAATCATTTAAGCAGTTCAAATGCAGAAATCAAAATAAATATAATAATGTTTGTAGTATGTGGAGGAAAATCCAGAATCCATGGATACTCCACCTCTCTCTCTCTCTCTCTCTCTCTCTCTCTCTCTCTTCAAGATTTAATGAAACCACGTCTATAAAACTTTTAATGTCCATCTTATCTTGTCGTTTGTAGTTTTACGATGCTCCAATGATTTGAACCGAATTCAGTAGAAATGGAAAATAAACAGTTCACAACCAATTAAGCTTATTTAAATTGGAAACTCTTCGAAATAACTGTCTGTTGTCGCAGATCAACGTAGCCGATGTCGACGATGTTGCACTAGGCGATTTGAGGAGCGATTTTTCAATGACATTGGGGGTCTTCGGAGTTGACGGCGGCGGACTCAGTTTAGCTTTACTGGTTTTAATGACGCGTGATAACAAAAATCGGCTGCTTCATTTAACAGCCTTACAGTGTTATGTAAATTATTTTGTCTCACCTGATGCGCCATATTTGAATCTTATGCGCTCTTGGCTCAATAAATCTAACCTCAGCTAGCAGCAGAGAGGGTGAACAGACCACTTAAGGGAGTGGTCACCCTTGTGTTTGACCAAAAAAAATAGTGACCACTCATAGAGGTCAATACCACGTCTACGATTATTGTTTGTCCCAAACAGAATTGTAGACGCCCCCTCTCTGCTGCTATCCATGTTAGTAGTGAAGGGGGGCACTCTACGTACAATGGGAATTAGCATTAAAAACACCCTTGGGTCAATCTACGTACAATGGAAATTTAACATGGAGAAAAATCGTGGGTCAATCTACGTACAAGGGGAATTAACATGGGAATAAATCGTGGGTCACTCTACGTACAAGGGAATTGAACATGGCAATAAATCGTGGGTCACTCTACGGACAAGGGAAATTTAACATGGGATTTTTTTTAAATTTAAAAAATTTTTTTAAAAAAGGGGTAGGCAATGAAAAGGCTATCTCTTTTCGAGAAATATGGCTGGCCCTGAAAAGGGCCTTTGGGTTTTATGTTAATGTATTCATTAACATAAATGGCACCGCATTGGTCTTCTTCTTGTCCTTAGGCTGCGTCTTACTGTTGGTCCGTACATCAGCACTCTTTTCAGGCATCCTTGTCTTTCGACGTAGATCCTACGTATCCACAGGCTGGTGTTTGTCCTGTGGACAACGGTCCACTTCGATCGGACATACATGAGCAAGTCTGTCCGAAACATCATGGAAGACACAAGGGTGGATGACTCAACTGTAGTCCACATCTTGAAGCGACGAGAACAGGTGAATCAATGCATTGAACGGCGCTTATTTATAGGCGAAGGAAGGATTGAAACGGATTGAGTTCATTTACCAATCCGAACACGCGTTACAGAATTCAGTCAGCTCGCATCCAATCCGAAGAGAGCAGTCTGTGACGTCACGTAGTCAATATAGATTCGCTAGCGCTTGTGTGCAGTCAATCTATGCGACAGTGATTCAACATGACGGAAACTCAGAAAACGATCCAGTGGGGTGCACCAGCAGGGGAGACTGCCCAAGGGAACCCGGACTTACTTTCAGAAGAGGTGAATTGGGATTTTGTGGATTTTCTCTCCTCGCAAGAATTTGTTCCGGAACCTTCGTTACTTTCTTCATTACCGCAAGTGGAGAATTTTAGACAGAGACAGAAAGAAGAATTGGAGAAATTTATACAACGACAAAAGGAAGCGGAACAGACTTTTCTCCTACAGCAACAGCAACAAGAAGAAGAGGTAAGAAAAAAACAACAGCAAGAAGAAGTAGCAGCAAAGAAACAAGAGGGTGAAAATCAAACGGTCACGGTACTGTTGGACATTTTAGCGGAGTTAAGAAGTCTGAAACAAATGTATCAGACTTCTTTATCACGACCGAAGAGAATACGACCTTCCCGAGCCAAACATGTCAACCCTGTGACTAAGCCTACCGTACCACCCTTAGTGATTTCAACCCAATCATTATCATCAACATTACGCAGTCCAGAAGTAGGCCTTGGCCGTGGCAAAGGCTTAAGGCAGTTAAAATTGATTGCTTAAACTCACCCCTACACCATGAAGAAAAAAAAGGCCCTTTTCAGGGCCACCCACATTTCTCGAAAAGAAATACAATTTCAATTTGCCAATAACTCAAAAAAAAACTCACCCATGTTACCCTTTTAATACGTGTCTGTGTATGAGTGCGTGAGTGTAGCTTCTTATTTTAAAATCACATCTCAAAGACACTTACCTTATATCATTCATTTATTCTTTTCTCCATTTTTTACAATCCAATTCACAATTTATAACTCAACACTTTAATAAAAAGTTCATTAATTTCTTCTTTTCTCCTTGTTTAGTCTCTCGGTTTTTTGAATTTCTTCACCGTCACACTCTTTTCCTCTTCTTCCTCCTCGCTTTCTTCCCTTCTTCTTTTTTTCTCCTGTTTCTTTTTCTTCACCTGTCTTCTTTCTTCCTCAGAAGAATCCCTCTCTTCCTCTGAAGAATCCCTCTCTTCTTCTGAAGAATTCCTCTCTTCTTCTGACTCCTCTTGTTTCTTTTTGGGGCAATCTGGAGACCAATGTCCTTTTTCTTTACAATAATAACAGGTATCTTGACTTTTGTCTTTTTTATCCCCTGTTTTTTTTCTTTTTTGACGGTCTGGACACTCTGAAGACCAATGCCCTTTCTTCTGACAGATATAGCAAGTATCTTGACTTTTATCTCTAAAGGAAGGAGAGTAGTCCGTAGGCTGGTCTGAAGAGAATTTTCTAATGACCCCTCGCAAAGCTCTGACGAAACGTTCCATCTGGTCAGTCTCTTCCATCGTTGTGCTCGGCTCGAGAGTGAAATGAATAGTGAAAGGACAAGACACACACCCTTTTATATACGCTGGTCTGCTATGACTATAAAGTAGTTTATGGTGTTTGAACTTGAGTCATTTGACTTTTTGCTTTCAAGATGAAACGATCCCATTCATTCGAGAAGAAAGAAGAAGAAAGTAAGAGGCAGAAACGTGATCTATCGCCTCGTACCAGGGCTGAGATCTTGGCACAAATTCATGCCAGTGATTTTGAAGAGGACATGAGTGAACCAGAATCTGAACCCTCTAAACCAAGTTCATCACCCTTAGTTAACCCTGAAAAGTACTATTCCATTCGAGAGACGGAAAAGCGCTCCTCTAGAAAATTTAGAACCACGGCTTACAAATACACGGTGAAGTTTAAAGATTTCAAGGCTGAAGTGCCGTTAGAGAAAGCAGAAGGGTTCATCACTGAGGTGTGGGATTCTTTGCTCACTGCACTCAAGCGACAATGTCAACCCAAAGAAGACGATCGCTTGAGACTTTCCATACAACACGACGGTTTGAAATCCCCTGTTTGGATCGAGTTTAGCACCCCTGCAGAATTAACTGCTTCCAAAGTCATGGACAAGATTCAACACGTACAACAATCTAATGATCAGTTTGACATCACCGATGGTAAAGCCACACTGGATATGACCCACGTCTCTCCTCCTCAAGGGACTGGACGCAAAAAGATGTTATTGGTGGACGACCTTCGCAACACCAAAACGAGTCTCGTCCGAATTAACAACCCTCATGACCAGATGTGTTTAGCCCGTGCCATCGTGGTGGGACGAACCTATGCCAACAAGAACGACACGGTAGAATGGAAAAGAACCTGGAACACTATTCAACGTTCCGACCGAGCCAAACAACGAAACGAAGCAGAACTCCTGTTACAACAAGCCGGACTGCCCAAAGACACACCCTGTGGCATTCCTGAGATGCAAAAATTGCAAGATGCCCTAGCTCCACGCTACACCTTGAAAGTGCACCCTCAAGAAGTGCGCGGACCTCTGTTGTTTCGAGGCCAAGACTTTAAGGACGGAAAATACATTCACCTTTATCATCATGATGACCATTTCGATACCATTACCAGTATCACTGGATTCCTGGGATATGTTTATTATTGTGAGAAATGTGACCATGGTTATAACAATCGAGAGCAGCACAAACATTGTGGATCGAAATGCACAGGATGTTTGGCCTCTTCACCCTGTCTGAGCGAAGAACCAGTGCCTTGTTCCACTTGTCTGCGCACGTTTGTCAGCCCTACCTGTTACCAACAACATTTGAAGACGCAAGGTTCACAGAAGAAATGCGCTTGTCAACTGCTGAGATTGTGCCCTACGTGTGAACAAGTCATACGTACCAATAATACCAAGGCACACGTATGTTCAGGAAAGAAAAAATGTCACATTTGTCACCACATCGTGGACTTGGAACACCAATGTTACGTGCAAAAATACCAACCCTCACCAGAGAAAGAGGACGGTCACAAGAAGAAAGGCAATTTCATCTTTTTCGATTTCGAATGCATGCAAGAGACGGGCATTCACATTCCTAATTTTTGCGTGGCTCATCGAGCGTGCGAGAAGTGCATTCAAGAACCTATCTTCAGTCATTGCCCTCACTGCAGCAAGATTCCCGGAGGGCGTGAAAAAATCTTTCGAGGACCGAACACGTTAGCCGATTTTGCCCAATGGGTTTTAGACCCCGTCGACAAGACGTGGAGCCAAGAGGACATCGAACGTTACGGAGATTGTCATCGCCATGCCACGGTGATGGCTCACAATTTCTCCGGATACGATGGACAGTTTCTTTTGAGATACTATACGGAACAAGGCACCGAGCGTCCTAAAGTGACTTTGAACGGATCCAAAATCATTTTCATGCAAGTGGGACAAGTACAGTTTAAAGATTCGATGAGCTATTTGGCCATGCCTTTGAGTCGAATGCCTAAAACGTTTGGAATGACAGAAATGGCTAAAGGGTACTTTCCACACTTTTTCAATACGGAAGCCAATCAACACGCCGTTCTACCCCATTTACCTGAGGCTCACTATTACGACCCCGACAACATGCGTACCGAACAACGAGAAGCTTTCTACGCTTGGTACCAGGTTCACGCCTCGGACCCTTTCGACTTTCAGGAAGAAATGCTAAAGTATTGTCGTTCCGACGTGGACATTTTACGGCGTTGCTGTGGAAAATTTCGAGAACTGTTCATGGAACACGGAGGGGTGGATCCTTTGAAAGAAGCTTGCACCATTGCCAAAGCGTGTTCCCTAGTGTATCGACAACGATTCATGCCTGAAAACACCGTGGCTGTCATCAGCCCTCAAACGACCCACTTTGTCAAACGTCAATACTCGGTCAAAGCCCTACGTTGGTTACATTACTTGTGCGACAAGGAAGACAAGTGGATTCAGCATGCCCGCAACGGAGGGGGCGAAAAGACCATCGGAACGTATTCGGTCGATGGCTGGGACTTAGAAAACCCCAAGATCGTGTACGAGTTTAACGGTTGCTTATTTCACGGATGTCCTGTTTGTTACCCTGACCGTGGCACTAAAAATCAGTTTTTGCAACGAACCATGGAAGACTTGTACCAGGACACTTGTCAGCGACGCCTAAAGTTAGAACAGGAAGGATACCAAGTGGTGGAAATGTGGGAACACGAGTACGATCACCGTATGAAAACCGATCCCGAGTTTAAACGCCTCGTGGAAAGTTACCAGTTCATGGACCCGCTGAACCCAAGGGATAGTTTGTACGGAGGAAGGACCAATGCCGCCTGTTTGCTGTACCAAGCCGACGAAGAGAAAGGAGAAGAAATCAAATACTTGGACGTGTGTTCGCTGTATCCCTACGTGTGCAAATATTGTCGCTTTCCTGTAGGGCACCCGCAATTGCTGACGGAACACATCGACCTGGTCAACATTCGACAATACGAAGGCTTGATCAAGTGCAAAGTTTTGCCTCCCACGAACCTATACCACCCCGTCTTACCTCACCATTGTCAAGGCAAACTGATGTTTCCCTTGTGCCGTACTTGTGCCGAAACGTGCAACCAAGACCAACCTTGTCAGCACAGTCAGGAAGAACGGGCCTTGACGGGAACTTGGGTCAGCGTAGAATTGTTCAAAGCTCTGGACATGGGATACCAACTGTTAGAAGTGTACGAAATTTGCCACTTTCCCAAGACACAACAGTACTGCAAAGGTGACCCTACTCAGAAAGGCATTTTCGCCGACTACGTGGATGCCTTTTTGAAACTGAAGCAAGAAGCCAGCGGCTATCCTTCCTGGTGTCACACTCCCGAAGACCAAATAAAATTCAAAGAGAAATACCGGGAACAAGAAGGCATCACTTTAGACCACATCGAGAAAAACGAAGGCAGGCGATCGTTTGCCAAAGTGATGTTAAATTGCTTGTGGGGTAAAATGGCACAACGACCGTGTTTACCCAAGACGGAATATTTGACAGAACCTTCCCGCTACTTCCAGATGATTCACGACAAAACCAAATACATGAAACACGTGGACGTCGTTCGAGAGAATTTAATCTTGGTCAATTACGAAGAAGATCTGGACTTTGTACAAGACGACCCTTTTGGAAATGTCATCATTGCGGCTTACGTGACAGCTCATGCTCGCTTAAAATTGTACGAAGCTTTAGAACTGTTAGAAGAACGCGTCCTGTACTTTGACACGGACAGTTGCATTTACATCCATCACCCGATTCAACATCACCCTAACATCGAAGGAGACCGTTTAGGAGCCTGGACAGACGAGCATCCCGACGACAAGATTCTAAGTTTCGTCAGTGGCGGTCCCAAAAATTACGGCTACGAATACCGGGACAAACAAGGAGAAGTGCACACGACGTGCAAAGTGAAAGGACTGACTCTGAATTATCGTACCAGTCGAGTGGTCAACTTTGGGGTATTGAAAGAAGCCTTGCAATCGGGAGAGGATGGAAACTTTAAAGTGACCACCTATCAACCGAACAAGATTGTACGTTTACCCGCTCACCACATCGTCAGTCGGCCCTTGGAAAAAGTCTATCAAATCGTGTACCAGAAGCGAGTTCGACTTCCCAATCATTTCACCTTACCGTATGGACACGTTGGTATAAAACATTGGTTGTAAGAGGATAGTTACCCCACCAGAAAGATGACTTCGCCACAGCAAGAATCGAGTGAGAAACCCGATGAGAACTCCAAGTTCAAACCCTACCATTTTCCAGTCTTCTTACCTGACTATTGTGATCGTGCCCGTCGATTGGACACGTTTCAGAAATGGCCTACGAATAGGGAAGGATTACCTTCTTCGCATGTTTTAGCTAGAACAGGATTTGTCTACTTGGGACCTGAGTCAGGATTGGGATACGAGGTACAGTGTTTCGCTTGCGGACTGAAGTTACGAATGGATCTATGTATCTATAAAGATTCAGCTATTCTGGAGCATACTCGATGGTCTCCGCACTGCCCTTACCTTTCTATGGCCTTTCCACCCATCACACTACGGTACAATGTTGACGGTACCTTAGAGACGGTACCTTCCAGAACAGGACATAAAAAACGTAAAAAAGGAAAGATGTACAAGTTGGAGACTGCATTGAGACTAGTATAAAAAAGGGGCTATGGTCAAGATCGATAGTTCATTGTGACTACCAAGACCGAGCGAACAAGATGAATACTTTGAAAAAGACATCGTTTCAGTTTGGGGATTGTAAAAAAGTTGTATCTTCCTCTAGTGTGACTAATACTGGATGGATAAGACCCAGGCATTGCGACGGAAAATGTCCGGAAGGAAACTGCGATTGTCCATGTGGTTACCATTGTAATTGCGTAACGGAGTTTGCAGACGAGTGCGATTGTGAGCCTTGCGATGGGACCGATGCTGTACCTTGTGACCTGAGCGATGCCGTAAAGCATCATGGGAACTTTAGTACCCCTACCCCTGTCATGGAAAGTGATGCTGTGCGTGTCAAACCTGTGGGATGCGAAAGCGATGCTGCTCGTCCTCTTGGACATTTTACTGGGTTTCGTTTTAAAGGGGAATGTCGACCTTCACGTTTACCTCCCTACGGATGTCATCCAGCCCTGAGCAAACTCCTGTTCATGTCACCCAACCCTCATCGAAACGAACCTGTGAAAGACGAATATTCGTTTCCTGTGCGTTTGTCGGAATACTGCGACTTTGAAAATCGTCTTCAATCGTTCAAAGGAAAATGGCCAAAGTATCTGGGAGGACCGACCCCCGAAGAATTAGCCAGAGCCGGATTTTTCTACTTGGGCGAAGGAGATAAAGTCAAGTGCTTCAGTTGCGGTGTGTCACTTCACCACTGGGAACCGCAAGATTCGGCCTACGTTGAACATGCTCGATGGTCACCGAATTGTCATTACTTACCTTTAGTGGGACCGAGACATTGAAGTAACTTCTTACCATAATCATCTGTTCATGGATACTTTACAAGAGAACATTCGTGCTTTGCCTGTGGAGTTGAGAGAACGCATTTACCGAGAGCTGGTCAAAATACAAGTGAAACGTAAAGAACAATTGCATCCGATACGTCACCGGTGTTTGAACCACTGGTACCTGAAGGCTATACAAGGACTGATTCAATTGAAAGTGTTCCATTGGACAGACATTGATCAACGACCTTCTGGTTATAAAAAGGAATGGTTTGGTATGGACGATTGTAGTTACTACATTGTAAACGTACTGCATCGAATTCCAGAGGAAGAGTTAACGAATTACCAACATCTTGAACACAATGTCAACTTGGTGAAAGAGGAAACTTCTGAACGAATTGTAATGTGTAGATTAGTGACTCAACGATTTAAATTCGACACTGAAGTGAAACCATGTTTGTGCAAAGAGTACATTTCTTGTGTCAGACCAAAGAGGATTTAGTATGACCTATTCATGGATACTTTGCTAGAGAACATTCGTGCTTTGCCTGTGGAGTTGAGAGAACGCATTTACCGAGAACTGATCAAAATACAAGTGAAACGCAAACTCAAAGTGATTCATCCGTTTTTAAATTATGCTCTGTTCCAAAGTACAAGAAGACTGATTATGAGTGGATATTACATTAGGCACAAAGTTAAACGAGGCTATTGGCTACCACCCAGCGATTCCAAAAACAGTGTATATACTTATGGATACTTTACAAGAGTACATTTTGGGCTTGCCTGAGGAGTTGAGAGAAAGGATTTATCGAGAGTTGGTGAAAATACAAGTGAAACGTAAAGAACAATTGCATCCGTTACGTCACCAGATCTTTAACCACTGGTACCTGAATGGTATAAGAGGACTGATTCGTCAGAAATTTTTTCACTGGTCAGACCTTGTTGAATACTTTCAGTATATGAATGATGATGATGGGCTAGACGTTCGTAATTTTGGTTACTTGGAGATTCACTTACTGCAACGTATTGAGGAAGACGAGTTAAAGGATTACCAACATTTGTTACATGGAATCTGCTTAGAAAAAGACGAAACATCTAGACAAACTCTGGCGTTTCAGTTACAGTATGTAACATTTAAATTCCCTACTGGAGAACGAACGTGTTTGGTTAGAAATTACCTTTATTGCTTCCGAAACAAAGACACTATAAAATCAAGTTGCCATGCCACGGATTATGTCACATATCATTCAACAGATTCCGTGGAAGGAACTCAATGACCATATTCAAACCGTGGATCATTACCATCAATTATTACAAGAACTATATCCATTCAATTTGGGACGACAAGTGGTGTGTGTCTTAGTGACTTGTTTTCTGGGATTTCGTTTACCAGCCGATTCCTTGTGGACTCTTTACGATCAGTACTTACCACCTCCATGGCCTTAAATGGTCACGAAAAACTCCTTTTGTTCAAAGCCTTGCGTTTTCATCTGGATACTTCTCGACCTCAACAGGAAAAAAAGATTCGTCAACTTTTAGCGACCCAAGACGTGTATGACGATGTGTGTGTAGCTTGTGACTTACATCCCCATTGGACAGATGTTCGTGATTGGAAAAAGGGGGGTTTTGAGGCTTGGACCCAAGAAGTGGCCCAGTATGCACAAGAGTTGTTCAAGGAAAAAAGTTACTTTTCAACCCGTGTTAGTGACGGTGCCAGAAGAACCCGTCACCGAGAACAACCACTCGTTTCAGGACAGGACTGTCATGGACATGCCTGAAAGGTCATTCCGGGAGGACACTTGTGTGACAATACCTCATGTAGAGACTGTAAGAACATTACACACTGTCCCTAGGACATCTTGGTTAACCAAAACATGTTGTACAGACACTTGTTTATATTCCACTTTGATCACTTTGCTGTGTTTTATATTCCTGTACATCACTATTTGGGTTGTATGTATTTTTGTCTTTCGTGTTCATATTTGAAACATTCAATAAACGTGTTCTGAAAAAGTATATAAACTCTTGTCTTGTTTGTTTTTTCGTGTCACAAGTGACATTTCTCATACCATGGCTACCTCTGCTGTCTCTGCTCCCTCTTCCTCTACTGTCAAAGTCATCGACGAACACTTAGATCGTGCCAGTTGGGAGGCTTTGTATCTTCGCCATCCCTTTAACATGCTCATTGCTGGACCTAGCGGTTCAGGCAAAACCGAATTCGTCAAACGTTTGATCGAACATAAACATCATTTGATCGATCGGCCCCCTCAACGGATCGTGTGGTGTTACAAAGAGTGGCAATCGGCGTACAACCTCTTGCGAGAAAGTCAAGGCGATTCCATCGTGTTTGTGGAAGGCATTCCTAAAGAAGACGATGGCATCGTCTCTGACTCCCGTCTAACCCATTTGGTCATTTTCGACGACATGTTAGGAGAAGACGAAGAAGAAATTAAATTGTGGTTCACGCGCAAAGGGCATCACCGTAATGCCAGTGTCGTTTACATCACCCAAAATTTGTTTCAACAAAGTAAAGCCCATCGCACCATCAGTCTCAATGCGCATTACGTGGTCTTGTTTAAAAGCCCTCGAGATAAATCGCAAGTGCAAGTCTTAGCCAAACAGTTAGGAACGCCTTGGCTGACTCAGGCGTACGACGATGCCACTCAAACTCCACACGCCTATTTACTCGTCGATTTGAAACCTACGACCCCCGAGGATTTGCGATTTCGTACCCACTTGTTTCACCACTGGTGCCAAGACGGAGGACCTGTCCTGTACACGTCTCCGTCCTCGACTTCATTTCACTCCTCCCATGAAAAAAATCTATAAAAACCTCGGACCCTTTTTCGTCTGTCTCACACAGTGTGAACATGACGTCCCTTCAGTCACATCTTCCCGTCAAATTGATTCGTGCCTTGTATGGCATCAGCCGAGAAAAAGATCCACAAACACGAGCCCGTGTCTTAGAAGCTAGTCTCAAAGAAGTCTTACGATGGTTCACGGTGACGGCACGTCAATTACTCCAAGGAATCATTCAGATTCCTCATCAAACCCAACGCTTTTTCGATCGAAACAAAGTCGCTTTGGTCCAACTGGCTGATCCCCGCATCGACACTCAAACCAAAAAACAAATCATTTTGAAACCTGGAGGGAGCGGTACTCTAGGAGGGGTCATCATTCGCTCACTCTTAAGATGGGATCCTAATGCCCCCAAAGTTATCCCCAAGACAAAAGTTCAACGAAGCCCCAAGAAGAAAAAGAAAAAGACCAAGTCCCCAAGAAGAATAACTTCTCCAGTGGCAGGACCCTCCTCTTACCAGACACCACCACCATCACCCCGGAAAAAGAAAAGAAGCCCCAAGAAAAAGAAACAGAGAAAAAGTCCTCAAAAAAAGAAAAGTCCACAGAAGAAAACTAGTCGCAAGAGAGGCACTTCAGCCAGGACGCAACCTTACACTCGCAAGCCACGACCTGCCACAACGTCTCCGGTAGTCTCACGTTTGTCCACTTCTCCGTTGATGTCACCAGGAACTGAAGAGTACTTGGAGACGTTGATCACACCAAGAACTTCTCCGTTGATGACCCCCAAAAGAGCTTCCCCAGTGGCAGGACCTTCCCATTTAGCAGCAGTGGCTGCTGCTCACAAAGTACCTTCTCCCAAAATCAAAGTTCAAGAAAGATCGGGCATGTTACAAAGTTTACTGGATTTGTCCAAGCAAGAACTGGCTCGATTTAGTCCGTTACGTACCCCTGCACGACGTGTCATGCCTGTCCTCAAACTGATAAAACGTAAAGACAATCAGTGGCGACGCGTTCCAGTATAAAAAAGGCCTGTGACCGAGTAGGGTATCAGTGTTTTTAGGTGCTCCTAAAGACTCAAAGATGTCACCCTCCAGAAAACCCCAAGGAAAGAAAAGGAAAGGACTACCACCACGTTTAGCCAAACATGGGGACCTGTTATCTGTCCTGTCCAAAGCTTCTCCACCCCTACGAAAAAAACTCATTCAAACGGCCTCCAAAGAGGTCATCGATACCGTGTGCGAATGTTGTTTGAACGTTTTGAAAGGCACTATCCCTTTGTCCAAACACCAGAAACAATGCTTAGGCAAACATCGTCACGTTCTTCGGAAAATGGTTCAAAAGAAAATTCCCATTCGTCAAAAAAAGAAGATGTTGGTCCAACGTGGAGGCATTTTACCTCTCTTGTTAGGCCCCATACTGAAAGGAGTCTTGGGAACCATGTTGGGAGGACTGGTGGGAGCAAGATAAAAAGGCCTTCGGAAGTCCCAAGATCTCAGAATTCACCCCTGACAACCCCATGGAAGGACGAAAACTAGCTTTAGTGCCTTACAAACGATGGATGGAATACCATCGGTGGCAAGAACAACGCACCCCGTTTTTACCTCCCAATCCCAATTTGAGCGAGATGTCCCAGTTACAACACGAATTGCAATCCTTGCTGGATCGCCAAGATTTGTCCGAAACAGAAAAATCGCAAAAGTACGGTCAACTCTTACAAAGACTGCAACTCTTTCACCAGAAAGCTTTAGACGAAACAGCTCTACCCACTCTGAAAGATTTTAAGACTTTGATGAAAAGTCCAGCACCATCACCAGTACCAGTACCAGTACCAGTACCAGTGGTCAAGACAGAAAAAGGAAAAGAAGAAGAAGAAGGATTTCAAACTCCACCCGAAAAAGTACGCAAGTTAACAACACCACCTACCTCCAGAATTGGATGGATTAAAAAGATGATGGCCACCCCTTCTTCCTCACAAGAGAAAAAGAAAGTGAAGACAGAAGTGAAGACAGAAGTGAAACAAGAACCGATATCCCCTGCTCAGACATCCTCCTCCTCTTCGACACCTATTGCTGGCCGCACACGCAAAGCCTTGCAATCCAAGAAAATACCCCAAGAGAAAAAGAGTAGCCTCTTCCAAGAGTGGGTGCCTTATTAAGACACCAATCCACACAAAAAATGGAAAAAGTCTTAGCTAGCATTTACTACGATCCCTCCCATCCTGCAGGTTACGCAGGAGTTCAAAAATTGTATCGTGCTGCCAAAACGCGACTGAAAAGTCTCCGTTTACCTCAAGTGCAACGATGGTTACAAGAACAAGCTACCTACACTTTACACAAACCCATTCGACGCAAGTTTGCCAGAAGTCGCACCCGAGTGGAAGGTATCGATCATCAATGGCAAGCCGATTTAGCCGATGTCTCTCATTTGGCCAGCTACAATCGTGGTTACAAATATTTGTTTTGTGTCATTGACGTCTTTTCCAAATTTGCCTGGGTCGTGCCCTTGACTTCCAAATCCAGCAGCGAGTTAGTGCGAGCCCTGCAACGGGTGTTGAAACAAAGCGGTCGTCGCCCTCTTCGATGGCAAACGGACAAAGGCACCGAATTTCTGAATCAAGCTTTCCAAAAAGAATTAAAGAAACGTGACATTCATTTTTTTACCACCGAGAATCCCGAAACCAAAGCCAGTATCGTGGAACGTTTTCAACGTACTTTGAAAGAACGCATGTGGAAATATTTTACGCATCACCACACTCTGAAGTACATCGACATCTTACCGCACCTGGTGCAAGCGTACAACCAATCTTACCATCGAAGCATCGGACGTGCCCCGCAAGACGTGACTCCCGACAACGAAGTGCTGGTGTTCGAGCGCCTGTTCGGTACGTCCCCGACGAGGGCTGTCCCCAAGAAAAGTGGAGAGTTGGCCGTAGGAGATTGGGTGCGCATTGGCAAAACCAAACGCACTTTCGACAAAGGTTACTTACCTAACTGGACGACCGAATTGTTTCGCGTCACTGGACGAGTGCATGGCCGTCATCCTGCCGTCTATAAAGTGGAAGACATGAACGGAGAAGTACTCAAAGGAACGTTTTATTTGCCCGAGTTACAACGTGTCACCAAAAAAGAAGACGACGTGTACGACATCGAAAGCATTCTGGAACGCAGAACCCGTAAAGTGGGCAAACGACGTGTCAAAGAAGTCAAAGTACGTTGGAAAGGATATCCACCCAGTTTCGATTCTTGGATCGACGCTTCGCAAGTCATCGACTATAAAAAGAAGAAGTGACCATCATGCCCTTTCACACAGCAGACGCAGCTACGTCGACCAGTCCTTCTTCCCCTAGTTCTTCTGTGCAAGATTTACAAAAACAACCCTTGTGGGTGTGGTGTGGAGAACGTGTGCCTAAAACGCAAATCGTCTTTTTCTGCCAAATCTTCGTGGTGTATTGTGTCATCGGGGCAGCCATCGCCAATTTGAGTTTGCAACAAGGAGACAAACAATTGTGGACCATTTTATTGAGCAGTTGCATCGGTTACCTGCTTCCCAATCCCTCCCTGAAATTCTCCTCGAACGGGAACGTTGTGTCCAGTGCCAGTGCCAGTCACCACTTCAACAACCACAACCAGAACCCCATTTTGGGTGGAGACACGCCTCTGACATCCAGTAATATCCCCTCGGACAGCCACAGAACTCTGGAATTATGAGTCACCAAAACCAATTTTACTTAACCTTACCCAGTGACAGTTCCATGGAGGTGTTTCCCAACAACACGTTGTGCTGTTACACGGCCAAATTACCTCAAGCCATCCCCTTAGATCACGAAGCCCATTGGGAAGTGGCTTTAGTGGAAATGATTCACCCAACCCAAGTCCACAATATCACTGCCCAGCAAAATTGGTTTAAGGTGGAAGTTCATGACAAACAATTGCAAGATGAGTTGGATAAGATTGGCACATATACCAATAAAACCTCTGATGACAGAACTAAAACAACCACCTACAACTTGTTCATTCTCCCAGGCTATTATTTCAGTGGTCATCATTTGGTCAGCGCCATAGCCTCCAGGTTTAATGGCGTGTTCCATAAAGCTTTGAGTAATGTCCAAAAAAGTGTCACCCTGGAATACCACAAAATAGCTCGTCGCTTTCTGATGAAATTTTCTGAGGGGTCCAAAAAATTCATGTCTTTCTTATTTTGTACTGAATTGTTTGACATATTGGGCGGTGACGTGGAGCTGAGGAAGATAGGAGAACAAAAAAAAAAACCCCGAATTACCAGTCATTCATGACAACGACTCTTTTGCCAGGTATTTTCGTTTCCCGGTAGAACTGAACCAAGGACTGAATTTGATCTTCGTGTACTCCGATGTGGTGGAGTACAACGTGGTGGGACACACCTCCGTACCGTTACTACGTGTCATTCCTTTCAAAGTAGATTCTGCCACGAACGCTGACGAGGAAGGTGGAAACACTTACCACGTCCACCGCGAATTTGTCCATCCTCACTATTTGCCGGTCAGCAAGTCGTATTTGGACACGGTCAACATTGCTATAAAAGGAGATTTGGGACAAAATATTCCATTCACCAAAGGAAAAGTCACGGTGAAACTCCATTTTCGAAAACGGTTCTCTCACGACTCTTAAGTCATGTATCCAGTGTACCGAGGGGTTGCACGACAGCGAGGACACGGTTTAGGAGACATGTTAAAATCGGCCTTTCGTTCGGTGGCCCCAGTGTTGAAACCGATGGTGACACGAGGATTGCACGCCTTGAAAGATGCGGCACTGACGCAAGGCAAAGAATTTCTCCAAAATGTCATCATCGACAAACAAAACCCTAAAGAAGCCTTCATGAGGGCAGGCAAAAATGTCTTGCTGCAAACGGGAAAAGACATTTTGGGCCGACGAGACACACCTATAAATGCCCTGCACGCTACCGAGTCAGGCATTCAGCAAGGACAAGGCAGAAAGAGACGAAGAAGAAGAAAACACCCTTTCACCAGACTTCAAGCGAGAAAGGCCAAGAAAAGAAGAACCGTTCGAGACTTAGACGTTTTCGATTATTGAGAAAGAACAAAAAAAATGATGCACCGAGAGTCTTGCGCTTGTTCCAAGACGGAACTGGATCTGTTTGCCATGCCCCCCACCATGATGACCATGCAAGAATCTCAGTGGGTGGAATTTCACCCCGTCTCCTCATTGACCGATTCCGCTCCCATCGAGTTTGAAATCAAAGGACAGCCCGAAGATTACATCGATCTGAATAGCAGTTACTTGTACCTGAAAGTCAAAATTCTAGATAAGACTGGAGGTCCTATAGACACTGAAGCAGTAGCTCCCGTCAACAATTTCATGCATTCCTTGTTCAGTGGAGTGGACTTGTACTTGAATAACAAACTGGTCAGTAGCAGCATGGATACTTACCCTTATCGTGCCTACCTGGAAAATCTCTTGACGTACGGAATAGATGCCAAGAACACTCATCTCAATTCCTGTGTGGTATGGGAAGCTGACGAAGCAAGCGAGTTTGAAACATTCGAAATTGATGTAAAAAAAACACCAAACAATGCGGGATTTATAGAACGAAGAGACAGAATCAAAGATGGACAGAGTTTAGAACTGATGGACCGTTTGCATTTGGACATGTGGTTGCAAGAGAAATATTTGCTAAACGGAGTGAATGTTCGCCTGAGACTGAATCGGAGCAGTACCGCTTTCCATTTATTGGGTAATGCTGACGAGTACAAAACCAAAATCCTAGAAGCCAGACTCTACGTACGCCGTGTGGAAGTGTTACCTAAAGTGGGAAACGACATCAGTCAGACGTTGAGCAGAACGACCGCCAAATATCCCATACGACGTGTGGAAGTGAAAACCTTCACCATTCCCAAGGGACAGCGATCCATGATCGAAGATCATCTGTTTCAAGGACAGTTACCCAAACGTTTGATCGTTGGTATGGTCGAGAATACAGCCTTCAACGGAGCTGCCGATAAAAATCCTTTCAACTTTGAACACTTTGACGTGTCTAAGATCGAAGTCAGTCGCGATGGTAAGACCTTGTGTACCCGACCTTTTGAACCTGACTTTAAAGAGAAGAATTACTTGAGATCGTACTTGTCCTTGTACGAAGCCACCGGTCAGTTAGGAACCAACACCAGTCACGGTATTACGTACGAAGATTATGCAGGAGGCTATGCTTTGTGGGCGTTTGATTTCACTCCAGACCAAGGCAGCGACGAGGGACATTTCCACCCTATAAAATCCGGCCAGATTCGTGTGGAACTTCAGTTTGCAAATCCTCTGCCAGAGACAGTGAACGTCATCCTGTATGCAGAATTCGATAATACCATAGAAATCAACAGTTTGAGAGAAGTCATTCTAGATTATTAGAAGCCATGGAAGACTGTTATCCCTCTTTACAAAGTGAAGAAACTTTGGACATGAAATGTGAGGAGACCGTGGAAGGAGAATCCCAAGACGAAGAAATTGTCATGATGAAGTCGAGATGGCCAGAACAAGAAGCCCATTTAGTCTCCTGTTTTGCCAAACACTTGGTCGACAAAATGACGGAATTGATCAAGAAAAATTGCTATGGATGTCAAAACGATCATCCCAGTCAAATTCAACACGATAAATGCCTGATGTTAAGTCAAGAAGAAAAATTGGACGAGTATCTGGACGAAGCTTGGAGTCTCATCTCGAACGAAGACGTGTTGCACCAGTGGTATAAAGACTTGCGTGAACATTCTTGTCCACCATTAACCACTCAAGAGATCCATCGTATCGAAGCTCTCCTGAATCAGAGTGAGGAAACAGAACGAATAACCGTTTATTCCTCAGACATTTTCAAGCAAAAAGTCAGGATCGAATTGACAACGTATTATTACCTGTGAAGAAGAAAAAAACAAACACAAAACAATGGATACCTGGGAACTTTATTACCTTTTGAACCACAGTTCGTATACGTCTTCTTGGAATCCCGTCGTCTGTGCTAAAGATGAACTCCCTCATCGCAAACCTAAAGACCATCAAGCTTACGTGATCAACACGGACGACAGTCATCTCCCAGGAACCCACTGGGTAGCCGTCTACTTTCCTCAAGAAGGATGTGTGGAATATTTCGATTCGTATGGATTGCCTCCTTTGGAAGACGATATCATCGACTTTATGAGAAGAAATGCTCAAACCACCCGATTCAATAATGTGAAATTACAAGGCACAGATTCCTTGGTGTGTGGACAGTACTGTGTGTATTTTCTGCATCATCGCAGCCTGGGCTATTCCTTAGAACATTTAGTGACTCATTTCGATCCTCGTTCTTCTGCTAGAAACGATGTGAAAGTAGATCGATGGTTTTGTGACCATTATGCTTATCTTTTGTCTCAAGCTAGGAAACGTAGTGTCCATCAATGGCCTAATGATTTCCAACAGTGGAAATCACAATTTCATTCACAACGTTGTCAGCCCTGTTCAAAGTAGTTAGTATTTGAAGAAAAAAATGTTTGTGATTAGAAAAAGATTGTTTGATGTTATAGTGTTGGATTATTGTTAAAAATGTTAGAAATGTTGTTGTTTAGTGTTAAGTGATTTTTGAATAAAAAATGTTGTGTTTAGAAAAAAATGCCTTTGTCTTTTGTTTAGCTATAAGAATGTTGGATTGATGCTCTTTCATTTCTTACTATCCCTCTCATGACACTCACTAAACGTTGCGACTCAAAAACCGTGTGGGGATGTTTTCCTTCACGTCCGCGCTTTGACTTTAAGAACCGGTTTGTTCCCAGTCTAACCATCCATTGTCGACTCATCCTCCTAAGAAGATGTGTTCCAAACTAGCTAAGCTCAACGAAGCCTACGTGAATTTGCATAGGGTCAGACACAGTCTGATACCGAAGCCAGAAGAAATAGAGAATGTGAGAATGTTAAAAATCACTGAAGACCTGATAGAAGAGCTCTTCAGAGAAGAAATGAACAGGGAGAAAGAAGAATGGACAGAGAAGTACAGACTTCAGAGACAGCAGCAACAGCAGCAACAGCAGCAACAACAACAACAACAACAACAGCAACCTGAAGCTGACAGAGGCTTTGTCGATTGTCGTATCGACACCAAAGAGTTCTTCTTCTCTTTCCGAAGAAGCAGACCTATTGCCAGAAAGTCTATCCTCAGAGGACATCGCATTCTTAGAAACTAAAAAAGAATGCCATAGCAAAACAAAAAAAACAGCCCTTTTCAGGGCTACCCAATACTCTAGAAAAGAAATAACTATTAATTTGCCAATGTGTGTAGGTAGAGTAGTGTGAAAATAAACACTAACTCTTTTATAAAAAATGTGAGGGTATGTGTTTGTGTGTTTGTGTGTTTGTAAGTGCTCACGTAAGTTGGTGTGGATAGTACATTAAAATGATGTCTTTTTTGGTGTTTGAGGTGTATATTTGGGGTTAGATTGGATTGCTTTGCATATGTAAATAGTCTATTGAAGTGATTTATGAAAAAATTTTAAAATAGTGATGGGTAGCATAAAAAAAGTGAGTGAGTGTTTCTTTTAGGTCGGCGCGTTGTTGTTTTTTGGTCATGATCTAGGTAAGATGAATTTTATGTTTTTAGGGGATGTTTTCCTTCACGTCCGCGCTTTCAGTATAAATTGAAACTCGTTCGACAGTCCAGCTACCCTTGTTGATTGATCAACACCAAAAATGAACACGAGACTGGAGAAACTGTTGGAACTTCATGTGCATCTGGAATATGCCAGGCGCATATTAAATGAACTGGCCGCGGAAGCCATTGTCGAGGAGGGAAGGATAAGAGAGGAGGAAAGAAGAAAAAAAGAAGAGGAGGAGAGAAGATATAAAGAAGAGGAGGAGGAAAAGGAGAGAAGAAAAAATTTCAGAATCCCAGAGAGTGAAAATTGGGATTCTGAAGCGACATATCCTGCCTCTGCTCTCTCCCCCCAAAAGGTAAAAAGTAACTGGGGGATAAGATGTGTATGTGGCGCCAGGCCTGGAAGGTGCCACCATTAACCAGGTGTCCATGAAGTTCCAAACAAAACAGCCCTTTTCAGGGCTACCCAATACTCTAGAAAAGAAATAACGATCCATTTGCCAATGTGTAGGTAGAGTAGTGTGAATATAAACACTAACTCTTTATTAATAGTGGAAGTGTATGTGATTGTGTGTTTGTGTTAGTAACTAATAAAGTAAGTTTGGGTGAATAGTAGATTATGGGTTTCTTTATTGTTTCTTAGCGTATGTGGAGAGTATAGTTTGGGTTATATTATACGAAATGTGAAAAGTGGGGATGTTTTCCTTCACGTCCGCGCGATCTTTGTCATGATCTAGGTAAGATAAAATTTATGTTATTAGGGGGGATGTTTTCCTTCACGTCCGCGCTTTCACTATAAGAACCCATAGTGTTCGTTGTTCAAACCATTCTGCAAAGAATAAAAAGAAGATGGCGTCAAACCAAATCGACAAAATACAAACCTTGCAAGACGTTTTAGACAACTTAGGAATAATGGAACAGATGCTATTAAGACTGGTTGAAGACCATTATTCCTATAGTCCCCATCGTGTGAAGATGGAAATTAATAACTTAAGGAAAGCAAAGGACAAGATTAGTGGTGTCATGAAAGAGATCAAGGAGGAGAAGGAGGATGAAGAGGAAAGAATAAGAATACGCAATTGGAACGAAAAAATTGAAAAAGAAGAAGAAAATGAAAAGAAGAAGAAAGAAGAGGAGGAAGAGAAGAAAGAAGAGGAGGAGAAGAAAAAAAAGAAAGAGAAGAAGAGTTTTGTAGATAAAATAAGAACTTGGTGGAGGAAAAGAAGAAATTAGAAGAAGAAGAAAACCCAAAGGCCCTTTTCAGGGCCAGCCATATTTCTCGAAAAGAGATAGCCTTTTCATTGCCTACCCCTTTTTTAAAAAAATTTTTTAAATTTAAAAAAAATCCCATGTTAAATTTCCCTTGTCCGTAGAGTGACCCACGATTTATTGCCATGTTCAATTCCCTTGTACGTAGAGTGACCCACGATTTATTCCCATGTTAATTCCCCTTGTACGTAGATTGACCCACGATTTTTCTCCATGTTAAATTTCCATTGTACGTAGATTGACCCAAGGGTGTTTTTAATGCTAATTCCCATTGTACGTAGAGTGCCCCCCTTCACTACTCATGTTGTAAAGAAATTTTAAGTTTGATGAATATTTTTCTTCTCATCTGAATCGTGGGAACCTTCATCTGTTTCATCTTCATCTGTTTCATCTTTATTTGTTCTATGTTTCAAGTAATATTCAAGTTCTGATGGTGGTTTTTCTATTTTTGGATTTATGTTCTTTCTGTGTTTATAATATATCATCAAACTTCTGTATCGATCTCCACTGCAATTTTTGCAAATCTGATATAATCCTCTAACGCCGTTGTTACAACCAACACAACTTCGTGGACCAGCATGAAGGTTTTTCTTTATAAGATAATTATGTTTCTTGCAATATTCTCCACGGCATTTTTTATTACATTTATCTGTTGTTCCTTGACGCAGCCACGCACAGTTGTTCATTATATTAATGATATCTGTTTAATTAAATTTAATTTTATCATCACCCCCTGTTACCCAAATATTTTATCAAGACCCACACGATATCTTGTTCTTGGATCATGTAAATTTATTGTTATAAATCCATGCGGAGTAGCTTGCGCTCGTGAGAAGAAATTTTTGAATTTAATTATATCCATGTCACCACCACACCAAGTTTGATGAATATTTCTAAGTGTGTGTGTGTCTACGCCATTAAACACAACTAAAATGTTGCAGTTGTCTCTGATCACCTTCGGAATTTGTGTATATCGTTGAGTAACATAGATCACGTCTGTATTTTTATGTCTACCTCGGGAAAATATTCTGGCTGGATTTGATTGTTTATCTAGCATCACATCGTCGTATACAACTAAATTATTAATAAATCCGTCTATGGAATCTACGGATGGTGCTTCATCAATATCGGTTATAAACTCTATAACATCATTACCTTCATCCAGTAATCGCGCGTTTTCATTGAAATCTTTAAGTACATCATAACAGCGCTGATCATCAGCGGATGGTGCTACTAAATACAATTTATCCCATTTCAACCATCTCATTATCAGATTAAGTAATAATTGCGTCTTACCCGATCCAGATGGTCCTATGATAATCATTCTGATGGAATTTGGTAGCGCAGGATGGTGTTTAACTGGCTCTCGTTTTGTTGTTGCTGAGAAATCAATTATATCCATATATTTTATAACATGAATTTATATTGCTTACGCTGTAAAGTTAAAACTCCAACTACTGATTTAGCTACGGTTACAACAAAAAATAAAAAAATAGCGTACGGTGGAAAATGTTCTATATGCGGTAGAAAGAAATTTTCGTTTTTACCTAATAAGCGCGGTGGTGATATTGCTAATTTGATGTCAAAGTTTCCAGGTACTCCATGGGCTAAATACAGTGGAGAAAAACATCTACCGGGATATAATTATTGCGGTCCTGGTACCAGACTTGATATCAGGCTCGATAATCAAGATCAACCAAAACCAGGCGAGGAACCAATAAACGCTATTGATCGAGCTTGTCATGCTCATGATGTAGCTTATAAAAGTCAAAATCTACAACATAGGCATATTGCAGATGTGAAATTAATTCATGCATTAAATTCTATAAAAAATAAAAATATTAGAGAATCATTAGCTAATTGGTTAGTAAGATCCTCGATGAAAGGTAAATTAGTGCTTGGGGCTGGTAATTAATAATGGAATTAATTTATTATTCACCAAGAGGATACTGGAGAGGCAAAGCAGCAATTGGTAAACTCGCTGATGCAGCAGCGGTTAAACATTCTACTGCTAAAGCGTGGTTATCCAAACAAGCAATATGGCAAATTTATCTACCACGTCCTAAACGAATTCAGTACGCGTATTTCGATGTCAGTGTTCCTAATGAAGTTCATCAAGCTGATATTCTGTTTTTACCGCATGATACTGTGCGTAGAAAAACGTACAAATACGCGTTAACCGTAGTTGATGTTGCAAGTAGATATAAAGAAGCAGAGCCGCTATCAGCAAAAACATCATCTGAAGTAGCCGATGCGTTTGAACGAATTTATCAACGAGGACTCGGACCACAAGGTGGTCTGCGATGGCCACAATTATTACAGGTTGATCCTGGTAAGGAATTTCTTGGTCCAGTATCATCGCTGATGAAACGACATAATACCAAAATACGACGAGGTCATACTGCAATTCACCGTGATCAAGCAATTGTTGAGCGATTTAATCGAACACTTGCTGAGCGGTTATTTGGATATCAATACGCGAGGGAATTTATTCAGGATAAAAGATCTCGCGAATGTGTTGCAAGATTACCAAGCGTGATAGCTGCATTAAATAATGAGATCACACGAACAACCAACATAAAACCCATTAATGCAATTACAAAAAAAAATATACCAACACAACGAAAAGATGTTGAAAAACAAAAAATATTAGGTGATGTTACAGTTAGATATTTATATGAGCCTGGTGAACTTGAAGGTGGTAAACGAAGAGCAACTGATCCTATTTGGAGTGTTACCACACACAAAATATCTACCGTGACAAGATCCTCAGGTAGACCTGCAATCTACAGATTAGATTCGGCTGCTCCTCAACGTGGATTTGTACGTGAACAACTACAAATAATTCCCACGGATACACAACTACCGCCAAAATCACTTCAGTGATTTCGATCACTTAACTAGCACCCAAGGCGCTGGCGCCTCTACGTCGATTACACTCAAGACAGGTTAACATGGTATTTTCTCGTGTATGACCGCGACTATTATCTTTTCTATCTACGGTAAATTGTCTTGAATCATTACTCGAATACCGCCATAACATTATACAATTACAACTTGCGCAATGATTATTCTGCTGCTGTTTTAACTCAATAATAAATTCAACATCAAGATCAAAGTCACGTTTATTTTTTTGTCAGATTGTTTGTATCCGATTAATTTTTTTCTTATTATATCATCATCGATGATGTTAAATTTATCAACGATTTCAGGAATTATAATTCTACATAATTGAGATATATTTCTGATCCTCGATACCGCTAAATAAACTAAATTTGACCACTCGATGCGATCGTCTACAATCCAGACTCGTGTATCAGAAATAGTTAATCCCTGAGACGAGTGGATCGTCATAGCGTATCCCAACACCCATGGAGATTTGTCAGCGTGTATTGCATCTTCGACCACACTGATATCAACGGCGACAATATCATTTAATTCGAGATTTTGATTCTCAGTCTGTCCTGGAATATCAACATTAATATTCTGCTTTCGTGTATCTGATGGTCTATAACACAACGGTACGGGTAATTCTGAATATTTTTCTTTATGCAGTTGAAATAACTGCTGTTGTAAATTGTCTCTGATTATTTTTCTACTTGCTACGATCAGATCGGTGGGTCTCCATAATTTCAAAAAATCACTCATTGAGGTCTCTGAGATCACTCCACGTATTATTTCACACTGAATTTTGTTTGATTGTAATCTGATTAATTTTTTAAATTCCTTCAAATTTGCATCGAGAGCTCTATGATCATCATCTATTTCTTCGTAATAATCAACGAAATTTTTTAACCAATCATGTGGAGATGGTCCAACAAAAGGCGGCGGTTGACCATGATCGCCACACATTATTATAGCGGTATTTTTCGTCAACAACCAATCAAGAAACTTTTTTAATGTATCCAATGAGACCGTGCATATCTCATCCCAAATAATTATTTTAGGTAAATATTTTTCTCCCATCCGTTCAGGAGTCCATGTATCTCCGCGCCACCGAAAGAAACTATGATACGTACACGATTGTACTTGCCGCTGTTTCATCTCACGTGCAAGTCTATGTGTGGGTGTCAGCACGATTATATCTGAATTTTTAAAAACATTAATCGTTCGAGTTGTTTTGCCGCATCCACCAGGTCCATTTAGATATACTGTCTTATATCTGGTTATTGGATCACTCAACGATGGTGCTTTCGACATTTCTGATATTTTATTACCCTTACGATAAAAATCTCTCATTGGAACATCTGCTGATTCTGCATAATTGTGTAATAGTTCCTTTTTTATTCTCCACGAACCCCATCGTTCATCATTACTTGTAAATTTCATAACAGGTTCTAAATATTTACTTGAAATATAAAACGAATCTGTTGCGACTCTGACTGCGGTCTCAGGAAATCTATTAATCATCGATAATAAATTTATAGAAACATAAGCCAACATGGAAGATCTTAGATGAGTATATTGTGGGGAGACGTCATTTATGTAACTAACGATCGTACCCAATTTTGTTCCGTCGGATAAATAAACACTTTCTCGATTTACAAATATATTTTTCGCTGTTGTGTCAGCGATTATAAAATCGTACTCGGCATCATCTAGAATTAATCGTGCGTGATGTCTTTTATAATCATATGCACCACCTTGAGTAAATTTACCTATAATTTTTCTACCGAGATCTTTTGCGGTTTTGAGTTTATTAGGAATATCATCTTCGGAAATATCAGGATATTTTTCCTTAAACTCGCTAATAACTTCAGAATCTGACATGGGCAACCAAACTTTGTCTGTGCATGATATGATATAATTGCCTCACTGACCACCAACGATGTCAGTATCATACAATCTAGCATATATCGTAACAAAACTATAGGTGCCCAACGTTTTTCACAAAAATGTCTACCAAACCAAACATAACAAATCTTGTGAAGATTTTCGTCAAACTCGAATGATTCAATACAGGCGAATTCAGTCAGATCAAAATCAGGTAATGGTCCATTAATTGCCACTCGCGTCATCTCGTTTGTAGGGTGACCAAATCTTTCAAAGTACACAGAACAATCTCCGTATCCCAGAAAACTTCCTGGATAACATGCAACCATATCAACCGAAATAACATCATTGTAATTATATTTGGTATTCCATAATCCGCCATGTCCATATTCGACGCAACTTGCGCGTACGTCCTCGAGTAAATCAAATCGTGTTGGTTTCCATGAATTTCTTTCTCTGGCGAAATGAACCGCAACAGATGGAACGGTAAAACAATTAGTTAGTAATTTTTCAGTATTTTCCGCGTGCTTGCACTCTAAAAACTTCGCGAGATTTTTCATCTCGTCATGGAGGGATTCTGTTCGATATATTTCACCGTTTGGTTTGACAAACTGATCAAATTCACCTTCTTCATTACTTTTAAATAACCATACCGATACAGGATCGGTTTTACTTATTTCTTTAATAAAATCAAATATACCTCCCCCAGAATTATCTGTGGGGTAAAATCTAACAGTTCGATCACGTGGAAATATTGTTACTGCGTTAGTCCATGCGTGCGCATTATGATCGATAATATTTATTGGAGCTCCTTTCGATTTATATTTAGATTCGTACAGAATTTCTCCCGTTATTGTCGCTACGGTTATTGGAAATTTTAATAGTTTTCCTAGTTCAGCAACATCTTTTATTGTAGCACCGGTATCCTTAACTGAATCAGCCCACGAGTTTATTTTTTCACGCCTTAAATCAGTTAATCCATTTCCACGCATTGCGTTTGTAAAGTGCTCTGTTACTCGCTCGGCTACACAATTTAACCTTGAAAATTTCATTGGCGCTAGTTTATCAACGTTGGGTTTTTTATTTATCTCATAAATTCCATAAATAACCGCTGTTACAGGATACGCTCGCTCATAATACGGTTTGTCAATACCCGTCAGTAGACCCGGTCTGGAATTTTTACTTAATATGACAGTTTTATTATTACCAAGGACAGGATCATATTTGTCACGGATAATCCAACTACCTGTTTCTGTTAATACAATAAATTTTACTCTGAAGAAATATTTTTGATTGCCCTCGTATTCAGCAATGTAGTTAATGATAGTTGCCGCTCGCTTGTCGTTCATTGTGGCGTCCGTGACTTTGTCAGCTTTCTTGACTCCGTCAAGGCGTATGATCTTGAACGTTGACCATGTATGAGATGCACCATCCGTGTAAAATTCTTTCTTGGCGTCGTGAATTTTCGAGATCAGACTTTTATTTTTCGGATCAACCAAATCTCGCACTGGCAAGTCTGGAGATAATCTGTCGAGGTTGAATTTATATTTAACAGGCCTAGTTTGGGATAATCTCTCAAACTCGTTCATATAATTAAAACAAATATTTAAAATAAAAAATATTATATATACAATGTCTCAATGCAGATGGTTGATGATCGGCTCAGTAAATCGATGCAACAAATCCTGCAGAAAGGAATTTTGTTGGATGCACTTACAAAACATACGACGAGGAAGTCTAGGACCAATACCATGTCTGCGGTGTGGTATTGGAGTGCGAGGAAAAACAGAATTATGTGGAAAGTGCGGTGGAAAACGGTTCAGAGAACTTAAAAGATATTATGACAAAAAAAATAATAGCGGTGAAAACGCTATAAAATCCGTGGAGGATTATATATCAAGATTTCAGACAAACAATGATTTAAACAAATAATATTATTATAATGGAGCAAAATAAATTTGTCCCACATCCTGTCATAACAAACTATGAATCAAATATTAATGGTATCATCAGACACTGCAAGTTGAAGAGACCAGTTGGCGTTGTTTCTAATACTGGCTATCTTAGGTTTACAGTTGGAAAGAAAAGATATCATTCTCATCGTTTCATCTACGAATGTTTCTTCGGAGTGATCAAAGACGGTCTTGTTATTGATCATATTGACGGGGATCCTCAAAATAACTCCCTGCACAACCTTCGAGTTGTCACACGAAGCGTGAACTCTGCATGTGGTAATACAGGAAGATGTAAGACAGTTTCTAGAAGGGCGGTAAATTCTACAAACACAGAAACTGGCGAAAAAGTTATATTTCGTTCAATGTATTCAGCTGCTAAATATTTTGATATTGACTCGCGTGTGGTAATATACGTCGCAGAAAATATAACCAGATCTACTTTCTCGAAAAAATATAAACAGAAAATTACCTTTCAGTATCAATAATTATCATCACCACATTGAATTATATCATTATTTGAGGGGGTCCAGTACTGTCTGATTGTATACTACTGAATTTTTGATTATATAAAAGGGAGATTACTTTGTAATATATAGTTTTCTTCGTAGATTTTTGATTTTTTATGATCGTAATTAGTCAGTTTAACTAATTACATCGTAATTAATTACTCGTAGAAGTATTATTTATGGTTTTTAAATATTTCCCATCATACAACATTACGAGAAATCATGATAATGTTATTGATCCGCAAGGAAGCTGTAATACAGGTACAGAACAGAAACCGTTGTCATGGTATAAATCGATCTGCAGGTGTGTTCATGCCACTGTTATTATTGATTCGCAGTCTGCTTAGGAAAAACGCTGTTTTATATTCAGAAACTGTTGTTATAAATACAGAAACTGTTATTATTCAGAAACCGCTGTTTTAGTGTAAATATTGGTTCCTTGGCTATATATTAACTTCCGAAACATATGTTCGTAACAAGGTTTGATAGCTCAATCAGTATGGTATTGGACTGTGACGCTCGCGGTCCTGGATCGAATCCCCATGGCTGACAATTTGTCGGTGGTGCGCATTAATTGCGATTTTTATAATAATGGGGGAACCGTAAAACCCCCCGCTCAGCAAAATTCAACCACAATATTGACTGGTGGTTGATACATATTTTCGTATCACCCACTGGATTAATTATTGTGGGTGGGATTTTTGCTGAGCGTATATGTTTGTACTGTCCTTAATTAAGTTATATGTTTGTGCCGTCCAATGCATAATCTGAGCTCGCTAATACACTCGATAGGGGCTCTTCATTCATAATCTGAGCTCGCTAATACACTCGATAGGGGCTCTTCATTCATTGTATATAACCATTTCATTGTATATATCCATTTCATTGTATATATCCATTTCCTAATTAAGTTATATGTTTGTGCCGTCCAATGCATAATCTGAGCTCGCTAATACACTCGATAGGGGCTCTTCATTCATTGTATATATCCATTTCATTGTATATATCCATTTCCTTAATTAAGTTATATGTTTGTGCCGTCCAATGCATAATCTGAGCTCGCTAATACACTCGATAGGGGCTCTTCATTCATTGTATATATCCATTTCATTGTATATATCCATTTCCTTAATTAAGTTATATGTTTGTGCCGTCCAATGCATAATCTGAGCTCGCTAATACACTCGATAGGGGCTCTTCATTCATAATCTGAGCTCGCTAATACACTCGATAGGGGCTCTTCATTCATTGTATATGTTGTGCTGTCCTTGAAACATCCCGACGAACTCGCTAAAGACTCGATAGGGGTTCTAGGGATAATTTCTTTTTATTTTAAAGATTTATATATTATATAATGAACCATGAAAATATCAATGATGTAATTGTTGCTATTAAAAAATTGAAAAAAGATGGAATTAATATATCTGATGAACTTAATCCGGAAAAAATAGTTTCTGACTTTGAGATTTTACAAGAACGTAAAAACCAGGGAACACACACACTATCATCTGAATACAAGCTCATGAAGCGGATTCAGGCGACAATGTTTCAGTCGCTAGCTACCGTAGAAGATGATCATGTGAAGGAGTTCGTTCCTCTCTCTGCCGCCGTAGAAAGAATTAAATCGTTATTATCCCACGAGTATGAGGCAAAGAAAACGATTAGTACTCGTATAAGACAATTAAGAAAAATTATGTCAGAAAGTAACTTCGTTACTGGTGAAACGATCCAGAGTAACTTCGTTACTGGTGATAATGAAAATGAAAGTTTTGGTAACTGGGGTCCCTGTCAACGCTGACTACGTGTAGTGTAAAATGATCAAATTTTCAGAGAAAAAAAATATTTTTTTTTGCAAGGCCGATTAATTTGTACCAAACACAAATTTGTGCCAGTAATAATAAAATATTTTTTTATTTATTTTTTTTAAGTTGATCGAATTTGAGTCTGATCTCTGTTACAAATGTTCTTCTAACTGTTAAGAAATCCTCGTGTGTAAAAACCCTCCATTACATAAAGATCTACGATTTCACATACAGATTTATCACAAGTTCTTCTCCACGTATGTCAATTAAGCGATTAAGGTGGTCTGTGAGTTTAAAATTGATTCGTGTTAACATATTATTGTGACACCGTAAATACACAGGATTAGTTGGTTCTTGCACGATTAAACTTCCAGGGGGAACTTGTGGTGTGAACGTGTACAGGATGTATCCTTGTTGAGCTTGATTTGATCTTCCGAGATCTATTTGATAGCTGCCATCGATTACGTCACAAACCAGATTGACCGCGACCGTCGGTGTTATATTAACGATTCCCGGAGATACGTGTCTTCCGCCGCCATGTGGATCATTATCATATCTAAGAACGGTTGGATATGGTGCTAGTTTTCTCCATGCATCGAGTATTTTAGGAAAAAACTCATCAATGACATCATTGACAGATTTTCTTAATTTATCCGGATTATAATCAGGAAACTTAAACGTTACAATGTCAGCTTCGGGTATTTTGTACTTGGCTGCGAAGCATTTTTTATAATCGCTTGATGACTTAAGAACCGTATCTCTAATTCTATTATAGATAACTTCAGAAGAATTAACTATATAATTTAAAACTTCTATGTACCTAATAATATTATCGCGCGCAGATGTTGAATCAAATGAATACTCTTGAAAACTATCACGTAAATTATTTACCTGTATTTCATGGTCTAAGTTTATTGAAGCAAATATAGAATCAATATTCAAAGCAATAACACGTTCATTAAGATTATAAAAAAGAGCTCTAGGATCATATACAGGTGCCCTCCCCCTCCATTCTGGTTTTACTTCTATGTAATCTAACCATTCTGAATTCATTTTAATATCATGACGAAGACTGTTCTTTGACGTAAAATCACCCCTCGTTGGTTCTGGTGGTCCTACATACACCCGGGGAATTTCAGGCCATCCTAGCACGGATCTGATTGAAGATTGATAAATATCAACGGCATAATCAAGCGAGTTTATTTCAATCGTCGAGGACAGGGTCGGTTCATGAACATTAATTGATATTTTTGCTTCTTTTCCCGTTATTGATTTTATTCTACGTTGAAATTCCTCATTGATCTCTTCAATCTCGTAACTGCCAGTTGGTATTCCAACAACAACCCAGTCAGGTGTTCCATCGGGTTTGTTCTTGTTAGCAAATACAAGCGAATTATTTGCTGGTGTACCATTAAATGATTTTGATCTGATATTTGGCCAGCTGTAATATACTCGTAATTGCGCTAGTGCTATTTCTTTTACTTGAATTGCAGTAGGAAAATTAACACTAAATTCAGGATTAATTGAACTTACCGAGATCATCGTTATCTTTGGCGGAGTTGTGTTGGTCACGATCTGCTGGAGTAATTCTGTCATTATTAATACTTGTATCTTTAATACCGATACCTTCGTCGTATATTTTGGTCATCATTGAAAATTCGAAATCAGATATAATTCCATCACTGAGACTCGCTGATAACAACGAGGATAATTTCGAGTATGCTACCGTCGCTGTATGTAATTTTATTATGTAATCGGATAATTTTTCGTTCGTGCAAGTACATATTTTTTTTGTGATGATATTAAACACACCTGCAATAGTTGTTGCTGCTGAAATACAAATAGTCACAGCTACTGGTGCCATCGTTGTCAACGCTGATAATATGACACCGGTTCCAGCAACAACAGCGGATACTGAATAAACAATCACATCAACGATAACCAATCGTCGTCGATATTTTTTTACTTTTACTGTATATTGATCGACTTGATCTTTTAGCGCCGCCTGCCATTCACGTGCTTGATTGTACCTGTATTGTGCACCGTCCATATATATTTTTATGCAGTAACCAATTGAGGTGTTTCAGCTACAAATTCCAAACACCACCAGTAAGATGTTGCGGTTAATTTCTTATCAGCTGCTTCCAGAATAAATATTTCTTCGGTTCCGCTATTTAATATAACAGATACAACCCCGGAAAACCTGTCGGTGGAATGACGCCATGGAAACGTTGTAAATATTTCAAATTTTGCAGCACTAAACACAGACAGCCTGTACACGCCAGTGACTGTTGCGGTATATTTGATAGTATTATTTTGCTGCGACCATGTTGCAAATCCCGATGATACCGTGCATACGATGTTTGTGATATGCCCGGGAGTTATTCCAGCTGAAATTTTAATCAAATTGGTTTTATTGATAATCTCAGGAATTCCCGCTATGATGTCTAGCTGTGTTTGTTTGATCGTGTCTAGGTTAGTTTTGATATCAACGAGTTTCATGTCAATGGCGTGTGGAGTGCCGAAGAATTTATCTATGGCATCATCGGTTTTTTGAAAATTTCTTCGAAATCTTCCAAAAGCGCCTTCGTGAACATCATATTCGGCCCGTAACGTGGATAATTTACCGTCTACGGTGTCGACGTATTTTTTTGTTGCTGCGTCTTCGTCAGATGTTGGATCTCTTAAAACTACTATTTTATTTCCGTTCATGCTAAGTTCACCTGTCATTGTGTCACCGGTGTTTTTTACGCGATTAGCAACACTTTTTGCAATTTCATCTCTGATGGTTTTAAGTGACATACTTGAATCCCTAATTCTGCCGCTGTCAGTAAACACGGGAATATTATCCGTAACTGCACCAAGTACTCGTCTAACTATATCATTCCATTTGATATTGCTGGTTTTTAGTTTACCATATCGATCTTGAAAAATAACAACCTCATCTGGGTCAACTCCAGCCAGGTTCATAATATCAGCGAGGTCATCCTTAGTCGCATACTTCGACAGATCAACGTCGCCGGGCTTTTTCTTAACGCGTGAAGAAGATCTTCCGTAAATATCAACCATTATATAAGATCCTTCGGATCTAAGATCTGTTTAAAACGCTTTACGCGCAACATATCGGTTGCTTGTATAATCGTGCACGACTTAATGTGGCGGCCTGGATGATTTTGATATAGCGTCGAGTACATTAATTACTTCACGGCCGCATATTGGCGGATCTGTCATTGTTTGTGTGGGTAGCGTTGAATACCAAACTCTGGTTGTTGCGTGAAGTGGTGCGACATACTTGATAAATTCAACAGGTGGAGCTAACCCGTACGAATCAAAATAAATGATTCCACGTGGATCAACCGCGTATGATACCCAATGAGTACCGGGTCCGGAGCGTTCGTCAAGATTAATAATACCTGTTTCGAGTTTGTTTGGTTGTTTCGGTAATTGATCTCGCATAAAAACACCTCTAAAGGCTTTTATTTTTAATTTTTTAGCAGCATCAAGTAAATCAAAATTTGATGTTGGAACGTCTAACGAAGTGATCCTGGAAGCCTTAGGCCTCTCCCCCAACGAGATCCTGGCAATCTTAAGCCGCGTCCCTTTTTTTTGTATCCATTTCCTGTTGCTTTCTTTAGTACCATTTCAGCAGCTGTTCCAACAGCACCTAACGCGGCTGCTTTTGCTACGGCTGGAGCAGCTGCAGCTATTAATGCCGGAATGGCCGCGAGAAGTGGAAATATATCACCCGTTTTAACCATGTCTTTGATGGCGCTCGGGGAGAGATGGAATTGAACTCCAGTTTTTAATTCTAGGGCTTTATTGAAATGTTTAATCTGATTATTTGTCAACGATAATTTGTTTGGACCACCACTAATCTGATCTCGTTTTAGTGATATTTTAGTTCCGCATTTGTTGGAGGTTTTTGATTGAAGCTTTTTTACCTGACCGGGAGTCAGAGTAACATTAACATGACTATACGACATTTTTTATATAAATAATATTTTTTCTGAATAATTAAAGATTTTCCACTGGTGCATCAACAACTCTCATTCGACCACTACCACCTTCAAGTAACATGGCTTTGTCGCTAAGTATGACCGCGATTGCTCTGTAATCAACACCACCGGTATTTAATGTTGCTTTGAGATGTATATCAACGACAGATTGTTTTGATAGATCAAGATGTTCTAATGAAAAATAATAAATCGGGTACAAGTTTTTAAAATCTAGTTGTGATATTTGCAACCCAGTATCAACATTTTGATCACGTCCCATAAATGACATCAAACGATGATATGCACGTCCTATATGATTTTGTGCATAATTTAGTTGTACATTCTCTGTTGGTTCTTGTTGTCCGTTTATCCGTAAGGAAATATTTGTGATACCTAGTTGGTCAAATATCATATGAGAGTGAGTTTGTGAGTTTAAACGATTAGTTTCCTGAAAAGCAATAAAAATATGTCGTGGTGCAGAAACACCCTGTTGTGATGCTATATGCCATGTAAACTGACCGTTAACGTTAGTTTGCATACTATCCGTGCTTGTTGTTAACCATGACAACAAGGATTTACCACCTGCATCCATGAAAGAAATCAGTTTTTGTTCTTCTGCGATCGTTGGAGTCATTACCGGCATCCACAGTGAAAGTTTCGATAATACTACTTTACCAGCATCACCAGCGGGTCTCCACAGAGCATCATTATCATCGTTCTTTCTTACAAGAACAACCGTGTGTCTAGCTCCAAAAATAACCTTTTTAACATTCCTGCAAAATCCAAAAATATGCGATAGTGGAATTGTACATGAAAAACCTCTATTGCCTCCTAGCAACATATTTCTACGTGCTGAAAATCCCAAGTTGAAATTTTCATTAACACTTTTAACCACTGACTCCACATCAGCATCAGCGTTATTGGCATTATTTCTTGGTCGTCCTGTATTATACAGAGTACTTTCAGGGTGATTAGAATTATCTTTCACAAACATCATTGTAGGACCTGCTGATCTTGTATAATCATCAGAATATCTTGCTAATCCTATTATTGTTGCAGCAACGTCGACATCATTCTGAATTGATTCAATATTTTTTCCATCAATCATATATGTGGCGCTACTAAATAATGCCATGATCCCGTTGTTGACAAAACCAATTTTTACTGGATCTAAGTAATTAGTATTATCCGTTTTTCACAATTGTACCTTCTACCTCAAGAAAGGCATCAGCGGGTAAAAAGTACCTACTTGTGTCATGAACTTGTAGTTCAATTCTTCCACGTTGATCTGGTTGTTTTGCGTCATAGGAATAAAATTGATAATCACGTACCGATTCATCCTTAAGGACGGGTGCTTCCATGTCAAATGCTGTGTCGGATACGCGCTTGAACATTTTATTATAATTATTTTTCGTCTAACACGTTGATTACCGCGTTCGGGAAATTCCACTTCGGGAAGTTCCACTTCCGGATATCAAACTTGAGATATTATTTCCAGATTCACCGAGTCCTTGATCTGCTAACGCTGCTAGTTTTTGATTTGCAGCTTGATTTATTATTTTACTAACATCTGCAGGCATCACCTCAGTACTTGGTAATTTTACCGGTTGTTGTTTTCGTCGCAATAATTGTGCTAGTCTTTCTTTGATCGCCGAGAACGCCTTACCAGCAACATTGACAATTGCACCAGGAGCTTTATCACGAACAATATCAATAGCCTTCATCGATAATTGTTTTGCAACAGGTGCTACTTTTGGAGCTATCCTTGTAAATAATCCCTGAATAACATCACCAAGTCCATCTCCGTAAGTAGCTCTATAGATTGGTAATCGTGAGTTTACCGCCCTGACCTGTACAGGTTTGCGATGATTATTATGCATTATCATCTTATTTTTATTTACCATTTATCTAACAACTAGTCATCAACAAGTTCATCGATAAGTTCTCGGTAAACTCCGATATCCATGATACCACCTTGAAATAGTCGCCGACAAATATCAGCTGCTTCATTAATTATTTCTGGTGAATTATTTCCAGCTCGTTTTCCTCCTATGAGAACTTCTAACCGTGACACGTCATTGATGATATTATCAGGACATAAACCAGATCCTGTTTTAGGTTCATCTTGAGGTGTTTTAAATACTGGTGGTTGCATTACCGGAGTAAGTACTTCAGTGGTGACCGGGGGTGAGCCAGGTGAGTCACTTCCTCGAAATCCAGGTGGTGTATCTATCGGTGTAAATGTTATTTCCGGTGCAGAAATTTTACGTAAAGGTGAAGGAATTTTCTTCCGGGAGGGTGATTTTTTAAGTAGCTCTTCAGCCCTTTTAATTTCCGACTTCAACCTTTGCTGCGGCGAAGAAGATTGCTGTTGTTCTATTTGTTGCAGAGGTGGAGGAAGCTGATACTGGGAGAATTCTCCTTGTTCTGGTTGTTCCAGTCTCTCTCTGTGAAGTCTTTTTACTTCTTCATTAAGTCTTTTAAATTCTGGACCTCTAGCTTGTTTTTTGTTGTAATATACGCGATATATCCATTTAATGAAATTATCATCACTTGTTTTTTCATGAAAGGGTTTTAAAATATTAGATTTATCAGATATATTATTTAATATCATCTCAGGTAATTTCTCTCTTTCAGTATTTCTAATAATATCAACAACTCCTTCGTTAAATCTTGCAATTAATTTTAAGTTTTCTCCTGCTGATTTGGATTTAGATGCAAGTTTTTCTCTCACATCGGCGACTTCAGTACGAAGTTCTCCAATACTTTCAAGTATTTCCTCACCAACAGGTGGAGGTTGAGCCGCAGCTATGCCAGTTGGAAGGTCTCGTAAAATCTTCTTTGCCTGTTTAGTTCTTCTTGCTATTTTTTCTGATACCGGAAGAAGATCTTCTTTGATGACAGTTGTAACTTTCTCAGTAGCTGCAGTGACGGGCTTAAATAGTTTTTAGTTTCTTCTTCATACTCAACTTGTGCTTCTTGCTGCGCTTGCAGATTTTTTCTGAATGAGTCTCTGACAGGAAGAAATTTTTTAATTGCTTCTAATCGTTCTCGTGCTGTTCTTGCAGTATGAGATTCTGGATGTATCATTTTATTATAACATAATGATTTAATTAATATCAGCAGAAGGGGTGTAAATTAAATTAAACAGATAATGAACAACTGTGCGTGGCTGCGTCAAGGAACAACAGATAAATGTAATAAAAAATGCCGTGGAGAATATTGCAAGAAACATAATTATCTTATAAAGAAAAACCTTCATGCTGGTCCACGAAGTTGTGTTGGTTGTAACAACGGCGTTAGAGGATTATATCAGATTTGCAAAAATTGCGGTGGAGATCGATACAGAAGTTTGATGATATATTATAAACACAGAAAGAACATAAATCCAAAAATAGAAAAACCACCATCAGAACTTGAATATTACTTGAAACATAGAACAAATAAAGATGAAACAGATGAAGATGAAACAGATGAAGATTCCCATGATTCAGATGAGAAGAAAAATATTCATCAAACTTAAAATTTCTTTACAACATGGATAGCAGCAGAGAGGGGGCGTCTACAATTCTGTTTGGGACAAACAATAATCGTAGACGTGGTATTGACCTCTATGAGTGGTCACTATTTTTTTTGGTCAAACACAAGGGTGACCACTCCCTTAAGTGGTCTGTTCACCCTCTCTGCTGCTCAGCTTACAGTGCAGGGTCCCTCTGTTCTTTTCATTAAACTGATAATTTTAGTCAGTGTCATACGAAGGGGGCGCGAGAGGAGCTGTTCGCCCCGGCTGACAGCCAGAAAATGGTGTGTGCCATTGGGAGAGTTCAGATACCAGTACAAGTTTTCAAACCAAATGAAAAATTCACCAAAGTAAAGGTTATTTCCAATTTGCTTATGACAGCACTGTACTGTTTAAAAATCTACTTGCAAACACAATATCTTTTTCGGTATGCGGATAATTCGCCCCATGGAGAACTCGCCCCAACGTATATGGAGAAGTTGCCCCAGAGTGATTGGAGAAGTCGCCCCAATTGGTTGGAGAAGTCACTCCAAAACATGTCACCCAGATAACGTTTATAATATTTTTCTTGGAAATAAATAAGTTATTGATCGCAATTTGAATTGTTCAATTACCTAGTTGAGAATATATTCATCCTGGTTTACATTTGCACTGTAATTCAAAGATGTAATGGGGAAAGAAAAGAAATAAAGCGAAGATAACAAAATAAGAGATATAAAGAAACAATGTTAAACCTCTCACGTAGTAGATTAACTGATAATGACTATATACTGTTTGTCCCAAACCAAAATGTCACAATAAATTTAAATTAGCTGAAGATTTTATTTTTATTTTTATAGACGCCTAAAGTTAAAAGAATTTTTGTAATGATAAAGCATACAACAATTCAGAGAGTAAATCGAATTCTTTTCATTCTAACAAAATGGGTTATTTTAACAGAATTAAATGATCTTTTACACCATCTAGTGGACGTGATTCATATTTAGATATTTATATATGCGCGATCACAAAAGAGATATTAACTGGTAATCATAAAAAGCAATACCATAGTAATATTTTCAAGGACGAAATTAAGTCTTTATATAATCCAATAAATGACGACAGTATAGTGATTAAAATGGATGATAAGTCAAACACTATTATTATTATGAATCAAGAAGATTATGTCAAAGAAGTTGAACGTCAATTATATGATGAAAAATACAACAAACATATTAACGAAGACTCGTCAATACAAATCAAATAAAAAAATTTCAGCATGCATTAATGAGATCGCTAAAAATAATAGTTCCGTATATGAAGAATTTGATACTTTGCCTCTTAACATACGTACACCTCAATTCTACATATTACCCAAAACTCATAAAAATCCTGACTATAATTTACTTTTAAATTATCCAGGACCACTCATTAAATCAGGTTGTAATTCATATACTGAAAACCTATCCAAATTTATTGATAGTGTCTTACAACCTTTAATGAAATCACTTCCTTCATACATTAAAGATACTACCGATTTCATTAAAATGTTGAATGCTATTCCACAGCTATCTGATAACTCAAGCCTGGTATCATTAGACGTAACATCACTATATACTGACATTCCGCATGCAGATGGTACTGAAGCGTTTAAATATTTTCTTGATAACAATTCTAGCACACTATCTAGTGAAAATATTTGTAATCTAATAAAACTTATCTTGGAAAATAATTATTTTAAATTTAATAATACGAATTACATACAAATAATCGGTCCGGCAATGGGTAGTCCTATGGCTCCTTCATATGCTTCACTTTTCATGGGTAAATTGGAAAAGGATTTTCTTCAAAACGAAAAGTTTAATCCATCTGTTTGGTTCAGATTTTTAGATGACATATTTATGATCTGGAACCATTCATCAAAAGAACTGAAAAAAAATGTATTGATCGCCTAAATCATTTTCACCCGACGATTAAATGTACTTATACTGCATATAGTACGCATGTTTCATTATTAGATGTAAATGTAATAAAAAGAATACTGATAACATCTCGTGTCATATAAAAACGATATACCGTATAGCCAGTCCAAAAGATACCGACGCATTATTTCAGATGATTGTCAGATACATAATTCGTTGAATAATTTACAAACATATTTCCAAAATAGAAATTATCCTAAATATATCATTGATTCTGCGTTGAACAAAGCCCGTAATCTTACTCAACGTGAGTCTTTAAACACAGCAGAATGTAAAATAGAGAAAAATATAATTCCTTTCACAATACAATATAATCTTTCATTATTTAATATAGGTCGTATAATTAATAAATATTATAGTCTCCTAAATTTGTAAAATAAAACCAACGTAAAATTACTTTACAAAAATAAATCAATTCTCGCTTATAGAAGAAGACCCAAGAATTTGCAAGTTTTTTTTTTAACTATAACTAAATAGACAGAAAAGAAAAGAAAAAAACAACAATTTTCGTCATCTAATGTAACATACACCGGTGCTCTCGATGTGCAAACATAAGAGAAAGTACTTCTTTCAGTAGTGCTAATACAAAAGAGGTATTTCTCTACGTGATAACACTAAATGCATATCAACTGAAGTGATTTATTTGATAACCTGTAAAAAAAAAAGTAGCATGCAAAATGTTGGACAAACACTTCAACAAGTTTCTAAGAATGAATAATCATCGCTTTCAATTAAAAAATTATAGAGATCCTCGGTTTTCCTCTAATATTTCAACACACTTTAACACCAATAATCACTCTCTACTCGATTTTTCTTTCATGCCAATATATATTGTGCATGGTGACATGAATATACTCATAAAAGAAATTTATTAGATTCATAAGTTAGATACTTTGTATCCTAATGGACTTAATGCCAATGCACTATATAAAATTGTATTTTTTTAAATTGCTATATTGTATATCCTTTATAACAATATAATTATATGTATGACTATTTGTCTCTAGTTTTATTTTTTTATTTTACTAATTCAAGTTTTATTAGATCCTGTCATGCAATATATATATATATATATATATATATATATATATATATATATATATATATATATATATATATATATATATATAACGTTACGTAATGACGTAATTGTTGTTTTAAAATAAACGACGTCATCCGTTTCTTTCAAAACATTTCGCGTCTGAAGAAGCATAAATTAAATGCGATACTATTTGCACAGAATTTTATGCGTTTGTGTTGTGTTTTTTTTTAAAATCACAATTATTTTACCCCACACACGTCGTTTTCCATTTTACCTCATAAGTTTTATCTCCATCCATCAAAGAGCAGACCGTTCATTGTAACAGTTGATTTAACTTTTTTTTCAATGGAATTTAATCTTGCCCTCTTATTTTAGTAATATCTAAATTATATCAGCGAGTACCCTCTTTAATTAATAGAAACAAGCCTGAGTTAGAAATACTGAAATGGTTTCACTGAAATGCGTCTTGATTATCTGATGGCTGCACTACGTTGCAAATTTTATATATTTAGTAAGTTATTAAGTTGAAGATAAACAACAATAAATAAAGCCTTAACAACCATGTGGCGACATCTCAGAATTAGTATATATTATCCTTGGGCCAACTTCTCCAGGCGAAGTGGGGCGACTTCTCCGACCACGATGGAGCGACTTCTCCTGACACCTGGGATGAGTTCTCCGAGGGCGAGTTTTCCATGGGTCGAGTTCTCCATGGGGCGAGTTCTCCGTAATTCTATTTTTCTGTGTGTTTACATTGTAAAATTAATTGTGGGGGTGCCAAAGGAAGGATCCTCCCCAGATGACAAATACTTTAGGTACGCCACTGATTTTAGTATTGTGTTTCGGTCATTTGTTAATAGTGTTCGCGCATGGGTGTTGTATATGTGCGTGTTCTTTATATTTTCCAATGTATCTTTGTTTTATTTTACGTTAGCTTAACCATCTTGATTTTTTTGTTGTTGGTTCGTTTAAATACCTTTTTTATTAGTTACGCGCTTGCTTGTTTCATTCGTGTTTTCTTTTCTTCTTTTTTACATTTGTCTGTTTCAATTATGACTCCTTTATTTTATTTGAGTATTGATATTGTTGTTTTAAATACGGTTTATTTCATTTGGCGTTTATTCTTTTTTCTTGTGACATTTGTCCGTTTTGGACGCGTCTCGTTTGTTTTATGTTTTGATCGTACTGTGAGAGCTTCAATATTATTATTTAACAAGCACGATTGTTTTATTTTAGAATTTTTGGTTTGTTTGAAAGTTTAAGTCTATTTTTGGTCAGTGTACACATGAGAAAAGAATATATATTAGGAAGGGAATCAAATCAATGGCACGTTTGATATAAGGAAAACAAAGTTGCTTCCCTTCGAGAGATATTTAGAGAGGGCGCTAGAAAAAGCTTTCCTTTTCCGGTTGTGCGAAGGGAACATCAGTATGTATTTCATGTAGCTCACAAAATCAGTCAAAATCACAAATATCCAATGTCATCTCTTCGTTTCTTTTCTTTCTTATATGTCTCTTGTTGCCATATAAGCTTTCAAAGCAGTATTTGAAAGTAAAATCAATTAGTAGTCATAGTCGGGATACGACTTGCAGCCAATGTTCGTATCCTGGTTTCGGTAAGCGAATCGAGTTGTTTAAATGAATGAACACTTGTTATAAACTGAATCAATATATATATATATATATATATATATATATATATATATATATATATATATATTCTAGTATGCCAAAAATGGGTCTTATTTAGTCCTTGTTTTTGAAGCTATGATCTAGAAGCATTTAAAATATAAAAACTCGAGACCGGGGGTGGGGTGGGGTTATAGGATACTGGACTTCGATGTTTGACGCATTTTTAAGCACTTTAAATTTTTCGGAAAGATACTTTCTTCATAGTGATATATCACATTACTTTATAAACATGAGTTATTTTGAGAAAGTATGGATTACAAATGAAAACTCTATTCCCTTGTACTTCTCTTTGATTCAAATGCTTTCAACCAGACGACCCCTTGTAAAGATTGTGTTTTGACGCACCTCACATAAGCGTCTTTCTTTTGACACCATTGTACATATTCTCTGGTTTAAATGATATATTGCAGAGCAACATCAGTAGCACATACAAAGTAGAGCTATATGAAAAATGGCATTAAGAAATTTAAAGCTTTCTAGTATTTATCTAGTCCGACAATGTAAGCCGTCTACCCAGATGTGTTTTTTTTTTTGTGTGAGATATTTTACTGCCAAAGTAACGGCGTTGTTTAGCGTGCTGCCTGACAAAAATGAAAGACTAAATTTTCAGGAATATCTCGAGCACTTAGTAGCACATATTGATGTTAGTCATGTCACTTTAGTCAGATTTTACTTAACTGTGATGTCTTTTTTCTAAAAATTCCAATTCTCTCAAGCAAATGGATGTGTTTTCAAGTTCCATTGACCTACATTTCAATTGGCTTGAATGAGATGGAAGCCAGGAATGCTGAAATTGTTTGAAGGCATTTTTGCAAGCCAAGGTTCCAGTATACAGTATAACCCAATATACAATATAACCCTACAATATGAACCCTATCTACACTTTGGCAGATAGAGCAGATATTTTAGTAATATGTCCTAGTGACATCTATTGAATTTCATGTAATGCCAACTATCAGCATGTAACAGCGGTACATCGTTTAGTGGCCGTGGATGCAGTTGACTTTAGAAGGATACTTTATAAGTTTAATATGAACAGTGTGACTGCTTACCTGAAAGGAGCCCATTACATGTGTATTTGAGTGAAAAGTGTACAAACATTGACTGGCAGTGGAAAATGGTTTATTTACACGTCCATTCAATCCCCATGTAGGAACGGTGTTCAAATTTGAACAACTTAATTTGATTGATGTAGCTTGCCGCAGCATCCAATGAAATTCACAGACCTGAAGCACAGAAATCTATATGATCAGCCAAGGTGTAGAGAGGGTTAACAATGGAACCTTGTCTAGCGAAAATGGTTGAAAGGGTGACAAGTATCTTGAAGGAGCAAATATAAGTTTTACTAATACTGAAAAAAGTGCATAGAGAGCTTTGTTTCATTAAAGATACTCATATTAGAACAAAGATTTAAGAGTAGGTCAAGTTTGACTAAAGGAACATGACTAAATTCATGGTCCAAAGGGGATCTTGAAAACCTTGAAAAATGAATTCTTCACTCAAGGCAAGAACTGAAAAATTCCCTTTAAAATATTTTTGACTTTGTAAAAATAGTGTAGTGTAAAGTAAAAATGAACTTTGTTCAGTGACTACATTATTCTAATGCCCAGATGTAGGATGTTTACTATTAATGGGAAAGATATTAATGATCATACTATTGAACTTCACGTTTTATTTTTATTTTTTTTACAAATATGTATGAAATGTTCCTCGTATGGAGTAATAGTAAGTATTGTGTTTACATACAGTTTCATCTATGTATCCTTTAAAATTAATGTAATAATGCACCTTGAAAAACATGATTTGAACCTTGAAAATGTTGAAAGAAATATGCTGCTAACCCAATAAATTGTTGGAAAAGTATTGCTGTGTGCTGCCAAGTGTTTGAGATATTCCTGAAAATGTAGCCACTCATTTCCCTGCCATTTGACTTAGAAACGCACTATACAGTGCCATTATTTAGGAAGTTCACGCCCAAAAAACAAAAATATATGGGGAGACAGTTTACATTGTAGGAGGCGCCCCGAGTGGTCTAAAGCACTCTCCGTTATGGATCACTGCCATCTCATCTGTCTGCGTGGGATCGAGTCTCGGATTTGGCCAATGTGGGTATGTGAGAAAGCTTGCCAGTAGCTTCTCGAGGGTTGGTGGTTCTTTCTGGAGATTTTCCAGGTTCTTCCTCCACCATTAATACTGGCTGCCATGTATAGCCTATCGTGTGCTGAAAAATGGCGTTAAGCCCCACAACAACAAGTTTTGTAATTGTATGATATTACTGTGGATGTGTCACAATTACTGAAGACGCAAACTCCCGAGTCACTCACATAAGTACCGCTGTCTTTTCCCATCATTACCAAGTTGGCATAAGCAAGATGCATCACTTTATCATTATCACATTGCAAGTGAGCATTAATTAAACTCATTAGTATGGAGAACAGAAATAGTTCTGCATCGCATTCATAGGCCACATCACATTGTTCACAAAGTTTAAGTTTTCAATACAGTTAAAAATAGATGATCTTAATGAGGTGGAGGGACCTGCAAATGATCCCTCCACGTCATTTAAGATAGGTACATGTTTCAACGTGTAAAATGGCAGAGTTTAAAGATTTACTTCTTGTCATTTGAAATTACAATGTTAAAAAGGTCATGCAAATCATTTGTCTGTTGAATCACTGTTGTCAATGCCTGACTGCAGTGATCTTAAAAAAAAAGAAATGTTGGGTACATTACAGACCTGCCAACCCTACTGAAAAAATCAGGAGAATCCCGATTTTTGGACCTATCTCCCGATTCCCCGATTTTTAAGAAAAAGTCCCGATTTTTCAGCTCCTCGAGAGAAAAAAAAATCCGTATTTTTTTTTTTTTTTTTTTTTTTTTTTTTTTTTTTTTTTTTTTTACAAAAATGGCATTTTCTGGTTCCCTGTTTCTGTATCTGGTTTTTCTGTGTCTGGTATGTTTCTTAATACTTTACCATATCCGGCTTGATTTGGATCATTCCGGTTTTCATCCGCCAGTTTTTAAGCTGGATTCAGAACAGTTTTGATAGAACCAACCAAGCTCTACAGCATGACAAGCCCCTAATACACAAGACCAGAGACATTCTACTATGTACCGAGAATTCCTTTCTATTGTTATTAAGCCAAAGTACATTGTTGACAAGACAGACATCACAGCAATTGATGTAAAAGATGAAAGTTTGTACATTCGTTCTCAGGACTTGTACTTGGGTGAGGCAACCAACAAACTTCAAGAGAAGATGAATAATGAAGCACAGTTACAGAAAAGAATGCACTGTAGGGCATTTCTGATCAAATCATTGTCATACATGAAGGAAAAATTTCCTTTAAAGAATGACTTACTCGTTCATGCAAGCATTGCAGATGTGGCTAAACGATCTCTAGCATCATTTAAGGACCTGGCCTTTTTCTCCAGCCGAATGGAAGGAATCAACACTGATGATCTACATAGAGAGTTTCAGCCGTACCAAAGCTATAATTTAGACACAGAATTGAATAGGGAAAGAGCAGAGCATCAGTGGGTTGCTCCCGTGGGAAAAAAAGGATGGATCTGGCCAACTGTTGTTTCCAACCCTAGGGAGAGTAATGCTATCAATATTTTCAATACCACACAGCAACAGCAATGCTGAGAGAGCATTCTCAATGGTAAGAAAAAACAGAGCTAGTCAAAGAGCCAGCCTGTCAGCATCAACCCGGGAAGCTATTCATGTTAGCAAATTTGGCACCCAAGGACAAATAAATGAACTTTTGCAGAAGTGCAAATCTGCAACATTCAGTGGGCTGAAATAAAAAAATATATACATCGTTATCATGATATATACACCTTACTCTGTACCTCCTGATTTTTTACCCTGCCTCCTGATTTTTAATGGTGATTTTCCAGATTTTGATTTTTTCAATGTTGGCAGGTCTGACATTAGTTGAGACATGTTTAGTTTAAAAACTAATTTTTTAATATATAATTTTTCAAAATAAAGCAGTCCTTGTATAACCTTGTTGATCTTTCTTGTAATTACAGCCATGGCAATCCGACCCTTATCAAAGCCTAAGATTGTAAAGAAGAGGACAAAGAAATTTATCCGACATCAGTCTGATAGATATGCCAAGCTCAAGGTAAGTCTTTCTCCCACCCCACCCCCTGTACGATCTAAACCTACTAAAATTGGTGCATTACAAAGGTTATTGCTGTTGGCACAATGACGTTTATACAGCAAGATAAATATTGCCTTATTTTTAAAAAAACAACAACATTTTATCTTAGAATTTGTAACGTGCTTTTAGAAAGTAGAGAAGAGTTATTATACCATACGCATGCACACACACTCTTACGCACACACATATATGCCAACCATTATGCTTTTGGCATAATCATTACACTTTTTTCCACTAAATTACTCCTTATGCGTGAATGTATTCGGATTACGCATTTTCAGTATGTCCCCCTCCCAAAAATAGCAGTTACCCTGTTTCCAAGAAATATGTTGATTTCTACTTTTGACCTTGGTTTCTTGTTTATAGCAGCTGTATGGCTTAGGAGAGAACAGACTGGTTTTCTAACTTTTAATTGTTAATTGCAGATTCTTTGTTCTAATTCATATCTGGTACAGAACCAGTCAGTAGGCATTTGGCACTGAAAGTAAGTAAGATTTTCTCTAGTTGATGTGTGTGTTAGAGCAAAAATATTTTTCAAATAATTTCGCAGATGGGTTAGAAAAAGACGAAAAACCGATTCAGAGGTGATTACATAATATACACAACATAGGGTTCCATTCTAGGGCAGCTTTATGCTCTTGCAGGCTGATTGGAAAGGATTTTAATATTGGTCATGGTGGTAAAAACAAAGAAACCTTGTATTAGCTCGTTTTACTAACTCCAGTACTAAGGTAATAAATGCAGGGGCGTTATCTACCGAGTTCATAATAGAACACGTACTACCCCTAGTGGTACAAGACTACATTGGTCCTTTGTTCAAACAGATGTTTCCTGATTCCAAACTTGCAAAAAATATGCATGCGCAAGAACAAAGTCATCTAATATTGTTTGGTGTTTAGCAGAAGATACTTCACTTAAAATTGCAGAAGCCATGAAAATTGGTCCATTTAGTATTGCAACAGACAGGAGTAGTGATTATGACAAAAAGGAAAGGCTGCTGATAAATTAGAAGAACTCCTTGTTGGCACTCTGTCTGACAATGTACTTCATTTTGACAGAGTTGATTTTTTTCATTTCATTTCCCAGCTAAAAGACCCAGTAAATAAGATATAAATTTCCTCTTCTTTGTCAGGTTATGAAAGGAATATTGGTTCTTTACCAGTCTAATACTGACTGAGAGAGATTGTTCAGTGTTATTAACAAAAATAAAACTGAATTCAGATCCAGGTTCTTTAACCCAGCACTTAGTGCTCTACTGGTGTGCAAAACATTCAGTCTCAGCTGGTACAAGGTGTTTTGAAATGCAATATGAGAGTCTGTTGCTTTTTAAAGCTCAAAGTGTTATAAACAAAAACTTGAAGCAGTAATTGATGTAAAAAGTACAGAGGGATAAATAAATAATTTTATACATATGTTCATTGAATTTTTATCATGTTACATGTGGATTACTATTTTTCTGCTTGGATTACTCTTTTTGTCCACTTGGATTACACTTTTTCCTCGCCAGGGGTTGGCATGTATGCAGTTCTGCTGTCTCAAAGTGCACATTGTGTATGTGCACTGGATTGTTGTTTACTGACACTTGCATAGAAATGAATGCTATATTGGCTTTTATAGAAAAAAAGAAAACCTGATATTTATATGTATTATTTTCAGCCAAACTGGCGTAAACCTAAAGGTATAGACAACAGAGTCCGTCGGCGATTCAAGGGTCAGTATTTGATGCCCACCATTGGTTATGGGTCAAACAGGAAGACAAAACATGTGTTGCCTGATGGGTTCAAGAAGTTTTTGGTGCACAATGTTAAGGTAAAAATTTCTTTTATCCACCTTTCAATTTTAAAATACATCATTAACCAGACTCTCGTGCATCAGGATAAAATAAACTCACCTAACTTCAATATAGACAAAAAGTGAATACAAATGTTAATTTCATATCAACTTGCCCTCATGTGATATATATATATATACACACACACATACACATGCCTACATACATACATGTGTGTATAAACTCGGATGAATAATACCTGACCCACTTGGCTCTCATTTTAAGTTTGCTTACATTTCTTTTCAGGAATTGGAGGTTCTTCTAATGCAGAACAGAACTTTCTGTGCTGAGATTGCACACAGTGTTTCTAGCAAGAAAAGGAAACACATTGTTGAAAGGGCAAATCAACTTTCTATCAAGGTTACAAATCCAAATGCCAGGTTACGCTCAGAAGATGACGAGTAGAATGTTTCATTTCTCGCTCTACCTTTGATGAGAATAAATTCTCAAAGAATATTGCTTTTGGATTTTTCTTTGTTAAAAATTATTTTATGCAATATTTCTTTCAGTTATGAATTTGCTCCAGCTAGACAGAAATGGAGGGGATAATCCACCCATCTGTCCTTCCTCTCTGCCATTTTAGACTGCACACACGTTAGAAGCCTCCCCCTCAGCCCCCATTAAGGTCTCCAAAACACATCCTCCAGTCTGTCATTTTCTATTGCACTTATTTTTATGTTTATTTAATGTAATATAAATATATTAATATGCTATTTTTTCTATTTCTGCATTTTTGAATTTTATTAGCTTCAAAAAGTGCCCTCATTCCAAAAAAAGGACTTTCAACCAAGTTGCTAAAGGGTCTGCTCTTGCCCTCTTGGTAAAACAGGAATGCTAGCTGGATCAGTTTTAATGTGTGCGTTCTTGATGGCATGCAAGTAAGTGTTAACATGAGGTGGTGTTGGAGGTGAAGTACCCAGAGAAAGTCGTCCAAAATTAATGACCACTTAACATTCACACCCACTGGCTCAGTGATAGAGTGCTTGGTTTATAACTGAAAAGTTGAAGGTTTGAATCCTTCCCATACTAGCTGTGTCGGCTGTAATGGCTTGTGGCTTTACCTGTTTAATTATATTTTCTTGATCCCTTGATCAATTTTGAATCCTTTTGAAATTAAGTTCATTCTATGTTGTGCTTGCTTTATCTTTAAACCTTGTGAGGAAGATAATGTGTGTTACAGCAATGCTTTGATTGTGGGCTCGACATTCAGACTTTAGCTGCCTAATTTGATTTCAACCAAATTTGCAGTGCAGCTTCATTCCAATACAAGTTAAGATGACAATGATCGGATTTTGACCATATTTTACCAAGTGATGGCACTTGCTCAACTTGTAAATTGGCATGCAGTTGCTTCTGAACACTCTTGCATTCACAAATTTAATTTTAACCAAATTTAATGAGACACCTGATCTCAGTACAAGATCAATTATTGGATTTTAACTTTTTTTATATACAAAATTAACTCATCTGAGTCTTGAGTAAGCATCCCCCTAGCATGTTAATTTGGCATTCAATTTTTATGTGATTTCCCTCACCAAAGTCAAGTAGGAGAAAAATGATCCAAACTTACATCGTGCCAGGTTAAGAACTTGGATCAACTAGGTATCCCATTTTCTTGTGAACACTGGAGCATTTACACAAGATGTTTGATTTGAGCCAGATTTGCTTTGAAGTTTCATCTTAACAAGTCTTTAATAAAAAAAATTAATAATCATAACCAGTAATTTACTATATTTGTCCAAGAGTTGATCTGTGATTAACTTTGAATATTGTATGCCTTGTGGAAACTGGATAACTATCACACGTGAATTGTACACACAATTGACACTCCAGCCTTTTCTTGTTGAACAAACTGTCGGAATGTTCCTTTGATGTACTACCAAAGCTATGGATTTTGTGGGTTTCCTGGCAGCTGTAGAGCTTCATAACAGCTAGTGGAGTTACAGTGGTTATTGCATTGGACACATGACCAAAAGGGTGCTGGCTACTGGACTGTAAAACACCAAAAGATGCCATAGCTGTCGGGTTACATATGTTTGTGGTAGCTCACTTGGAGAATAGGATCTGTAATCCAGGGGTTGCAAGTTCAGTGCCCACTCAAGCCAGCCAGTATTGACTTGTTGTAGCCTTGGTAAAGGCAATTGGCTCCCATTTCCACTGCATGATGTGCAACATAGCAAGTTCTGTTAAAAGTGCCATTCCAACTTTTTATTTTAAGCTTCGAAGGACCCAAACTTATGTTTTTGTGAAATACCAGTTGTGAGGTGCATAGGTTTTTTTTTCCTTAAAAGTTTGGTAATATCTTGTTCCCACCCTTACTAATACTGCCATACAAAATTTTCATTTAGAATGAATACAGGATTGCAATATTTCATACATGTTTATTTCTTTTCTTCCAAATCTTTTAAAGCTGTAAAACATTCGTGTAAATATAGACAAGTTGAGCATAAAACTGAAGAATAAATATAGGAAACTTCACAGCAATTCATGAATGGAAAAATATATCAATGCAATGTAAATGCCAAAATACACCATAAACACTAAGAAATTTTTGCCTGTTCTACAATTTTCACAAAAGGAATAATTTTCAAAACAAAGATTACCTGGTTGTTGGAAAAGTGACCCAAAAAATCAAAGTATTAAGAATACTGGTAGTCTGGAGGGTTCAGGTAATATAATGAACTTGAAAATAATTAAATTGTATTCATTTAATTATCACAAGCAAAAGCCAATATTCCTCTAAGTATATGCAATCATCATTATCTTCCAAGTCTTCTATTGATTTCCTAGGATAATTGATTACAAAAGCTAGAAAATATTTTGAGAACACAAAAAAAATTACCTTTTAAGTTTAATGAGCATAGCCGAATTGATTGTTCATTGCTTTTAGTGATGCCTTTACCCATCACATTATATTAAGGGAAGTAACTACTTGGACTATAAAAAATTATCAGAATGAGTTATGTCCCTTGTCACACGGCTGATCTCTCATAGTCAAAAGCAGAGAAGTGCCTTATTATTAGTAACAAAACTACTAACAGAGTGGACAGTATGATGCATACTTTGGAAGGATGACTTCGAGGTCAAGTTCTCACATTTTAGTGATCCTCATCCTCATATTTAGCAGCTAGTTGAACTGCTCTTTGATTACCAGGTGAAAATATTAAGTTCCTTAATGTGTATAAGGCAAAATTATCTCAGAAAAATGTATTTTTTTTTAAAAAGAGACCATTGCGTGACATGATTTTGTGACTCTTGGCTGAGGACAAGGGAAACGGATACTGTCCACTTGTGGGATAACAAGGCCAAGTGTGTCTCCTACAATCCAAGTGTCACTATCACATAGTTTGTGCCTTGCTTAAAATCTATTTTTTAGGAATATTATCAGACCCGAATGGAACACGAGACAATCTGAACACTGCATATTTATGGCTTATGGAAAACAAGTTTCATTTTCAGAGCCTCCATGTCTTTGGCACCATGGTTTCCCCAAAACTAAATAATCTAAACTGGGTGGAATTTGGTGCTAAGACCTTTTTACATGGTTAGGAGCTTCAAAGAACATGCTGATTTGTACTCATTAAAACATTTTAGGAGAGAATATGGCTTTAATTGCTTCTATTAAATTTGTGTATACATTAATGCAGATTACTAGTAATTCTTTATAATCGGTGAACTACAAAGGTCCCACTTTAAACAGTTTGCTCAGCAGGACCTTAAATGGGCATTCAGGGGCCATAACTTCTAAATGGTATTTGGCTGAAAAGCAGTAGCTTTATAAAGTTATGCTGCAAAAGGCAAAGTTGTGAGAACGGACAATTGGCAGCCATTACTCTTCAAATTGATAATGTGGAACACCTGAAAAACAATACTCATTGAATGGCTGCATACTAAATATGGTCAAAATCCAACAAAGGTAGCAGTACTGCTGTGGAAACCAGAGGATGGCAGTCAGGGGCCATAACACCTGATGATGTGGAAAACTGCAAATCCAGCCTAGAGTTTTTTAAAAATAAAATTAGAAGCCACATAACAGGTCTATTTGAAATTGAACACGTTCTGGTGAAGTTTTATTGCAGAAACTGGAGTCAGGATGACAATCAGCTGGTCAGAACCCATATAAGGCATATGTAAGTATGCAAGACTATGAGACAGCATTCATACCTATTTCCAACAGAATGTTAAATGTTGCCAGTTACAAGCAACATCCAATATGAAGACAAGAACTAAATTGTCAAGGGTCACAAGTCTTATCAAAAATAGAGTAGATGATGAAAAATGCATTGAAGGCACAATCTATGTGAGAGAAAGTGCACACCATTAGCATCAGAATAGGTTGTATGGTTACTGAGCTATGCTGACAACAAGGGTATGTTGCTCTGGAGATTTAATATTGTTGGGATAAGGGCAATAACTCTTTCAAAATTGGGCCTGAACAGATTATACTTTAAGAGGCACATCTACACATCTGACATGTCCAATTATGTGATAGTAGTTGCTGAGCTCTGCTGATTAAAATAATGAATAGAAAAGACGGTTGTTCTTGGGATGCCATATCTCAATTTGGTACCATAATAAATAGTTACCATTCATTCATGATCTATCCCTTGATGCCATAAGATACATTTCCTAAATTGAAATAATTCATGGTAAAAAAAATTGGAAAATATTCTTCTTGGATATTTTCAATAGATGTCATTAAAATCCACAATATTTATTGGTTTGCTTTAATATAAACTCTGATAACACTTGCATTGTCAAAAGGATTTTCCAATCTTGATATTTGTGTAAATAGTGTTCATGAGGGGTTAGCTGACTGTTCAAAGGCCAACATGTGCATAAAATAGCATTTATAATAATTCACCTTACAAACAAGTCTACATAAATAATTATATTTAGTACTAAGCAAAACTGGACTTCCTACATATATCACAGATATATAACAATGTATTTTGCTGTCAAACAACAAACATTGAAAATTAGTAATAATTTACAATTTATAAATTAAAAGTAAAGCATTTGAGTAGTATATTTATTTGATGCTAATAGTCATATCTATCACAGACATATAAAAGATGATACTTTTAACCGATCTTCACATGATAAATCTTGCACATTATGTAAAATATATTGGGAATGAAACTACGTACCTCTGCCATATAATTTTATGATTCACAGCTTCCAATATGATACATTATTGATACACATTATCAACTTTATGGTCTTATCAACTTTATGGTCCTATCAACTTTATGGTCTTGTCATCTTTAGAAGGTCTCACAGTAGTATGGTAGTGCTATTTTACATGGGTTGACATATTGGTTATATTTCCAATATGCGTATTACAGAGAAATTTATTATCTGTTCATTTGCAATTCTCACCATTGTTGAGATGAATCCAAAAATAAATTTCTATGGACTTGTCAGTGATTATAATTCAACCTTTTAGGTCATTTCAGGCTGATTCATTTGCAGGACTTGTCTTGGTCATTGTGCCATTTGTTTTGTACTGAACAGATGCAGGACTCGTCTTGGTCATTGTGCCCTTTGTTTTGTACTGAATGAATGCTTTAAAACATCTTATTACCAATTTCTTGTCTTCACTTAAATTTGGAAGATATTACAGCATTATCTTCACTACAGAAGAAATAGTGTAATATCATTGTGCAAAAAGATCTTACGTGGAAGCGAAGATAACTAGCAACCAAATCCTTCGCATAAAACTTCCTGCAGATTAATACAAACTGCAGTGGCCATTAGGTATTTGTTTCTGCCAGTCAAGAAGGAAATTACTGACAACAACAACTCTTCTTCTGCAAGTTAACAAGATGGCTATAACTTGGAATTCATGTAGTTTGGTATGTCCATCTCTTGTATCAATATTGAAAATTTATCAACACATCAATTAATAATTTCACCCCTAGAATATATGTAACAGAAAGCACATGTATTTTAAGAGAGAACCATGATGTTGTTTCTGCTCACTGGATCATTTAACTGATATGAGCTTATTGCAGTTCAGTTAACCTGATAAATATCAACTTTTAAATAATTGAAACAGTTTGAGCATTTTGGTTTCCACCTCAAACAGACATACAATGTTAAACAAAAAATATGCAACCTAAAATGTTATGAAATTAATCAGTGTAAACCAGTCAAATTTATAATGGTCATGCTAATTACAGTGTTTTTTGCTGGTTAATAGAAAAGTTGATAAAAGAGAATCCATAAAATGAGCCTTATAAATTGTTTTTGGTCACTGTTTTGTACTGCTTTCCATAAATAACTTTTTAATCACTTCTTTTGAATACTCTGACTTATATCTGCCTATGTCTAATATCTCTATTACCTCTAATTGTACCTACATTTATCTAATATCTATATCCATTTAGCATGTTACATAGTGTATTCACTGGTTCTGTGTAATTCTAGGGCTTTAAAGCCAAAAGACCTGTCATTTTACGACCCCTGAGTTTCTGAGACCCTGTATTTCTAACCCTGCAGGGCACATACCCACCCATATTTTACCAGCATACTCCACATCCCACCTCCAGATGATTTGGTGGAGATGAACAAATGAGTTTATGCCAGAGAGTTCAAGGTCATTTCTCATTACTCCACTGTCATTTGTTGTAACTCCACTACAAGCTTGTAAATAGCAAATTGTGTATGATCACTATTCTTACACAATTGGTTAGCCTGTATATATATTAGACACATAATATACAACATGGAAAAACCTCTACATGTACAGCACATGCAATTCTAATATTGCAGTAACATCGTAAAAGTGCATGCATAGAAGGAGGTATGAACCAACCTACCCATAATCCTGTAGAAATAAATAACAGCCCAGGGGATGGCAATAGGTGCATGTATAAACCAACCTACCCATAATCATGTAGAAATAAATAACAGCCCAGGGTATGGCATTAGGTGCATGTATAAACCAACCTACCCATAATCATGTAGAAATAAATAACAGCCCAGGGGATAGCATTAGGTGTGTGTATAAACCAACCTACCTATAATCATGTAGAAATAAATAACAGCCCAGGGGATGGCATTAGGTGTGTGTATAAACCAACCTACCCATAATCATGTAGAAATAAATAGCAGCCCAGGGGATGGCATTAGGTGTGTGTATAAACCAACCTACCCATAATCATGTAGAAATAAATAACAGCCCAGGGGATGGCATTAGGTGTGTGTATAAACCAACCTACCCATAATCATGTAGAAATAAATAACATCCTTATGGTGGTGGAAATTTGTTAAAAAACTGGAGGAAACCAGCAACCTTGGATGTGTGACAACTTAATCTCACACACAGTAGTTCTTGGGATTAAACCTGGACCCACAGAGGTGCAAAGCAAGCATTTTAACAATTCACTATAGAGGTTACAATTTATAAATTTTCAGGTTAAATTTTGCTGTGGTGTGTATGACTTCCTTGTATTCATCTGCTGAGAGGTGGAAATGGGTCTTGTCAGTGCAAAATATAACTAAATGATTACAAAATTTTCACTCATTAATTTAATCTCCTCTAACTTTTGTTGGTGGTACTTTCAAGGCCCCATGTGGCCATGGACCAAGTGGAGGTCCTCTCTGAAAAGAGAAATAAATGGAATATTTTATTTTTTTGTTGACTTGGGTTATTTTTAACAGGAAGTGAGATCTTTTTTCTGCTGAATCTCATTAAGAGTTTGTATTAATGTTTTCTTTAATGTGATAATCAGTTTTACATTTGATTTTGGGTACTGTTATGTTATGCCAAAAGCTCATAAGCCAGGATTCATGTCTTGCCTGCAATAGCATAAAGCAGTGTTGTTATTGTGCCATCTGCAAACCAGACACATTCTACAAAACCCTTATTTGTTGGTGTATTTTCTTTATCACTACTGAGGCATCTGAAATGTTATCATTATCAATTCCCATTAAAGAGTGAGAGAGGCACACTGAAAGAAAACATTTTAAAAAATGGTTATGTGATTTTGATTTTTAACATGGCTTTAACAATTTTTCAGTCATATTGAGCAGCAGAGAGAGTGAACAGACCAGAATTTCAGACCAAGAAAAAAGCTTTCTGAGGAGAGTAAAAAAATACAAGCATCAATAATGCTAAAGTCGGGAGGGTAAATAGACCAAATTTATTTGTGCCTTCCTATGACGCTTCAAAAAATACAAGCGTCACTGAGACCTACAGTTATTTTTTTTTGGTGTAAAAAATATTTATCAGGGTCATCACCGTGTGTGTGACCTGAATGAGTCAAGGGTGTAAAAGAAAGGTAACAGATAGCGTAATGAAATCATTATTATATCACTAATAATGCTAAACATGGAATCTCGCACAGCTAAACTAGCTCAACAGCAACCAGATGCAATTTAATATTATCATCCAGTTCGTGATTCTGTCAAGAAACAACTACAATCGCGTCAGGAGTCTGAGGTAGAATTTACAAAAGGTGCAGAACAGTTATTTAAACTGGTTATGAAAGCTACCATGGGTCTTCTTCCCGCGTTGGAGCAAACTGCTAAAGCAACTGAGCTAACCACGGCAGCGACTGGACTAAATTGCGAAAAGAACTAAACAAAAAAGACAATTGCAAGAAATATGACAAGTACTTGAGGGTATTAACAAAGTCCATAAGGAGGTAGGCGATGTTAAGGGATCTTGTTACGCCAAAACCAAAACCACCTGCCTGATTTACTTAAGAAGGTCATAGACTACTTCGAGAAAGAACTAGAGCAGTTTCCGCAACAGGATATTCAAATCATGATCGATTATTGGATCCAAACACCGCTGATATTTTAGAAAAAATTTAGGTTCCTTTTATATTTTGAAAGTCCCATGGTATATCTAGAATCACTACTAAATATAGGAATGATTTTGAAATTTTGTGAAACAAGTCAAAGAAGTTAAAAGAGCGCCATTACCTGGAGATATATTATCCCCCAAAAATTGCCATTCAGACCACCTCTACTGAGGAAGAAGAATGGTATGATGCAAGCCCTGTGCCATTGGAAGTGGTCTTGCTACTCAAGGAAGTGGCCTTGATAAACTTTGTCCCAATAATGTTCTCTCCAATGTTGAACGACTTGAAATTCTGATTGGCGGAAGACGAGCCAGTAGTAATTCCCCAGAAATTATTAATGAAGCAGCTGCTATTTATCAGAGATTATTTACAGGCGGTATCATGGATATTAATATTGGAAGAATTAAAGATGAGTATTTCTCAGCTATAATAAAATCAAACCTGCCCAATTAAAACGGCTAGGTGGTACAATTTGAACTATTGAGATAATACTCACCTTTTCAGGTTCAATAAATATGCAAAGTTTCAAACTGACATCTCTGCTTATGATTTATTAATGTATTATACTGTAGTTTATAGTTTGAATGTTTTTGTGTAAATGATTTTAAAATATCCAGATGCAGTGTAATTAGCATTTAGCTGTATCACATGAGAGGTATTAGAACAGGTTTATTTCTTTTCGTTTCTGATAATAAGTATGTACAAATTTGAAAACTAACCTGCATTAAGTCTGGCAGCATTTCCTATGGATGTAATCTATCTTTAATATTAATTTGTTTTCTTCAAATCTAAAACCTCTACTATCAGAAAAATTCAACTGTTGGAAAAACATTTTATTATTTTTAAAAAAAATTCTGAATGACCAATTTATAACATATCAAATTGACAGCAAAATAAGCACAAGTTTGATAACTAAAATTAGGCTCAGATTAGAATTTCTACTCCTAAACAGCAGAGTCTCTCAGGGTTTTGTCAGATACTATGAGTTTACCTGAATGATTTTACATGCTTTTGTAAAACTGAGGATCCAACCTGTGGGTTGTATCAATAAAGACTTACTTTCCCATATGCATCCAAGGTCCTAGCATCGTACAGCATTTGTTGTATGTCCACTGTGTTTCTTAAATCAGCATACTCTGCAGCCACTCTACCATCCTGTAAAATTATTAGCCAGGCATGGAGACTATGTTGGTGGTACTAACAGGCAATTATAAATACACAATAAATCTTACAATATTGCTTTAATACTCTCAATGGACCATAGAATTTGTGCCTTTACAGACAGAAGTCCTTTGTAGGGGGGGGGTTTGAATTTGTGCCATTATGAACAGAAGTCCTTTGTCCTATACAAATCCCTTTTCTGTGGTTGAATTTGATAGTGAAATTAAGAAAAGGGATTTGTAAATATTTTTATTCTGAGTAAATACCCATTGTAAGGAGTCCACCTAAGAAGTTTTACTGTACTATCCCTTTACTGAACCTCATTATCAACAAAGATTCATATAGACTACAAATAGTGCACTACAGTGAGGGACTTGTGTACTTTTTCATTCGTCAGTTCTGACAGAATGTTTTGAATAATTTTGGTGGTAGCTTGTTATTATGAATTTGTACTCATTATTTTAAATTATGAATTGCAATGATTATTAGAGTTTACATATTCAAGAATGAAATAGACAAATCAGTTCAAATCAAGAAATTGTAGCAGTTGTGCACAAATATATGCAACACAAACTTTTCAAAGATAGGTTTATTTATAGAACTTGTTTATGTTTGATTTTCTTAGAATTATGTTTTAGAAAGAAAAAATGCAAATATGTAGACTACTGCAAGTCAATTTTGACATAAAGAGATCTGAAGTATTACCCTTGCATGAATTCACATAAAATAAGAACTCTCCTTGAAATATTGCTTCTATCTTTTAAGGTTTGGTTTTGTGGGGTTTAATGACATTTTTCAGAACATGATAGGCTTAGATACATGGTGGCCAGTATATCTGGTGGAGGAAGACCCCAGGAAGAACTACCAACCAAAGGGAAGCAACTGGTAAGTTTTCCCACATACTCACATTGGATAAAGCTTAACTTAGACTCGTGCAAACATGGACATTGATGAGATGCGAGTGATCTGTAAAGGTTCATGCCTTAGACCTCTTGGTCACCCAACTTTTCTTTTTATCTTTCAAATAATCAGGAAATTTTAACATAATATTCCTTGACAATCTCTAAAACCTGAAAATGATATAATAAAATTATTACCTTATCCATTCGACTTTCAACAGCCTCTGCATCTTTCTCCAGTAACAGTTGGATGAATGGTTTACACTGCTCTCTGGGAAGCATGTATGCATAATGAAGTGGGTACCTATTACACTGAAATGTTAGAAAAGTCCAGTGATATTTCCTGTGCTGAATTTTCCTGATATTATATCAAAGAACAAGATGTATACATTTCCTGAACTTTATAATGTACTCCCACATAATATAGACTTGCATATTAATCCCTTACAGCACAATGACACTTTTCTATGCCAACACCTTGCTGCACAATTATGCCTTTTGATGCCAACCCCTTTACTGCACAATTATGCCCTTTGATGCCAAACCCTTTACTGCACAATGATGCCCTTTGATGCCAACCCCTTTACTGCACAATGATGCCCTTTGATGCCAACCCCTTTACTGCACAATGATGCCCTTTGATGCCAACCCCTTTACTGTAAAATTATGCCTTTTGATGCCAACCCCTTTACTGCACAATGATGCCCTTTGATGCCAACCCCTTTACTGCACAATTATGCCATTTGATGCCTTTCATGATCTGATAAAAATAAAGTCTTTATACCCAGCTGAGACAATACATTTTGAGAGTAAATATAAGAAATTAGTTTATTCACCAGATTTAAGCAAGTGTGCAGTTCAGTCTAGACTCTTGGATGTAACATGCCAGCCATCTGTAACTTGCATGTACTCTGTATCCCGTGGTTACTTTATAAATTCATTTGAAAATTTTAATGCTATTGAAGATTGTTGATGATATAGATGGGAATCTGTCATTCTTTGAACAAGTTCAGTTAATTGTTATCAAAATTTCACCTAAACAGGGGAAGTGTAGAGCAAATTTCAGACTCTGGAACAAGGTTACAGTATTTTAAAACACCATACTGACTTGTGACACTGCTTAACATTAAAACTGTTATTTCATCAACAAGATACAGTACCACCCAAAAACACCAGTTTCTTAAATATATGGATATTGAATATTTTAAACACAATTTACTGTGTAATGTTAATATCAAGCAGTAAGAAAATATACAACTGAAGTCCTTGAATATTGTTCTATTTTTAGAAACAAGAAAAAAAACATTATACTCGTATGGCATGGCAAATTCTGCTCAACTCTGCTAATGTTTATTGCCGTAAAATTCAAAATTTGTCTTTACAATGAAATGTATTTAAATATTTTTAAATCTGTATGCAATGGCACATGTCATTATTAACTCATAATAATTTATCATTTACTGAATTTTACAAGAAATTAGATGCGCAATAGTTACTCCCTTAATGAGTGAATGAATCATTGCACATTTCAAGAACTATCAAAATCATTGCATACACTACAGACTGTAAATCAATGCTATATTTCATGGCCAATTTGGATTTGTTATTATAGGTTTTGAAAAATCTGCTAAAACATTTTTTAAAAAATTCAATATCAATTTTTAATTACTGCTCTCAAAAGCATATTTCAGGATGACTTGTGCATTGATAATTAAAGGGTAGGATGGTTGAGAGGTTAAAGTATTACAAAAATCCAACAGCCTTTGCTGACAAAGGAAATTCACAAAAGGATAAAACCAAGCTAAAACTGTAATTTTTCATTATTAAGGGATAATAGGAAGAGATAAATTAATTTAATATTGGTCTCTGAATAACTTTACAGCAATAATGATCAGACTATAAAGGATTTAAAAATACATCTTTTAGATCTCTAAACCAAACAACAATAATGTTAAAAAGAATGTTATGTGAATTAAAGACATAAGACACTCACATTGTCTGGGATGGATTTCAGCAATGGCTTTGATATGCAGAATTCATTCACAATTTCCAGTTGATTGAATACTATTGCTCGGATCATGGCAGTGTAGCCATTCTGGAATAAAATAAGAAACAAAAAATGTTTTCCATTACTACTTTCAGAAGTGTCTTTTACAAGCTTTCTTATTTCATGCACACAGTTGCTATTGCAAATGATGTAGATTGTCAGGAAGTACAGAGTCTACCTTGAAATGTGATATCTTGCATGTAACAGAAACATCTAGGGCAAGTTTGGAGTAACTTTATTAGTTTTGGTTAAGTGCAGAATTGATCCAAATGTGATGCCACTAAACTTAACCTGGCATGATGTCACAGTAAGTTTTCAAGTAGCCTCCCATGGGTTGGTGGTTCTTAACACATTAACCCCTGGAGGATTTTGTTGTTTTTGCCTGAAATTCAAGTAGGAAAATCCCAGGTGATCTTCCAGTGTTACATACTAGTTGTGTTAGAAACATTGTTTTTCATTGGCTATTTGGCTCGCGCATGAGCAGAAGAGTAAAAGTTGGAGTTCTTTTTTTCTTCTTTTATTTGCTAAACGGACCCATTGCTTTTGTATCAAGACCACTCTTTATTCCAAATGCCCATCTTATCCTATTTTTTTAAAAGACCTGTATGAAAACTTCTGCCCTGACTTTAACCAGATTCCAGGTGGAATTTTAAAGCGGATTTCACTTAAAGCCTAGATTCCACTTATTATAAATTTGAGGTGGGTTCAGGGCTTATTCAGGATGGAATACAGCCCGAAATATGCAAATTAGTCCATCTATTACTAGGCGGAATTTGTTTATTCCGCCTACTAGGTGGAATTAGTTTATTCTGCCTACTAGGTGGAATTTGTTTATTCCTTCTACTAGGCGGAATCTGTTTATTCCGCTTATTTAGCCTAGATTCCCCTTATTATCACTTTTAGGCAGATTTAGGGTGGAATATAGCTCGAAATATGCAAATTACTGTTACTAGGCGGAATCTTTACTTCTGCCTAATTAGATGGAAATACCTGCAGAAACCCTATCCAATAATGAAAATGTCAAGGTGGATTTCATACAGTTTTTTTTTAAAGCAATTTCTGCCTAAACCATAAAAAATATACTTCAGATTTCTATTAAACTGCCTAATGATTTTTAGACATTATTGGGAATCAATAATAAAAATTCACAGTAATATTTAAAATGGATCATAAATTTTATTTTGACAGACATTATCAAATAAGATATAGGTTTTTCTTGTCCTAAGGGGCAATGCCATTTTCTTTCTTGCATTCAAAATCTAATCCAACATGGCATCACTTAAGTATTTTTCATTTCACTTTAAAGTTTGGGGAGATTTCACACATATTTTGACCAAACTTTCAGTGAAATTATGTTGAGGTCTCACTCAAATTTCTTTGAAATATTTGTGAAGTTTCACAAAAAAAATTACTAAAACTTTTGCAAGATTATCACTACAATTTTGATCATTATATTACTGAAGTTTTTTTTTTGTGTTTCAGACATTTCAGCAGGTTTCAAAGAAATAATGGATATGAATTAAACAGGACTTTATTAACCAAAGTGATATTTAAGTGTGCATGAAAACAATTATACTGATGTTGAAATTATATGACATCCAAGGCAAGAGAAATGGGAGTTAATAATAATAAAAATAATAATAATAATAATAATAATAATGACTTTATTTAGAGAAGGTAATTCAATTAGTTACAGAACTAATCTACCTTGAGGCCTTCTATCTGTGATGTACAACATATACAGTATCTACAACATGATATGAAGTATCTGACACTAAATAATTAAGTGGTTTTAAAAATCAAAGTATCAAGCCTGGAGCATATGCACAGGCATCTGTGAACACATAAACATATATAAAATATTAATCTGCATTGAAAAATTCAGCCATGGAAATAATGCAAAATTACAGAAAAGCATCCATTTGAGACAATTTGATTATGAGAAGAAGAAAAGCTAGGAGCCTGCCTTATGTTACTTGTACTGTAGACTGGATTTTTGATTGCACAAACTATGATGCTGTTGTGGTCTCTTGAATTAGTCCTTGTTCCATAAGCAGCCATGACAAACGTTTATCATGTTATATTTACTCTTATTTTACACTGAATTCCAACACACCAAGAATATTTTGATAATATACACAATAATGCCTCACGAGATTGAAAGTAGATTCTACTTTTCAGCCAAGAATATTCCGCAAAGATATGACTATCTTTGATAGACATGGATATCTGGCAACAATTCCCACCAGTGATATACACGTTGTCCCTCCTTAAATCCTTAAGTTAATCAGTTTGGAGTTGTATAACTTCGAATTCGTCCTGATTAAATTCCTTGTCCTATTTAGCACGTTAGCCGTTACTGTAAAGCTCTTTATGGCACAAAAAGCAAAATGCTTGTCCTGGCGTTCAGTTTTCATACAGACTGACCAATTATGTTACCACCAAATTTGCGTTCAGGGTATTTTTTAAATAGTTATTCAGTTTCTCATCCCGCTCTAAAATTCGAATCGCCACGTTTTGCAAACATGCTCTTCCCTCAGTTTCTGTTATGTGACGATTCATTGGGCAATTACAAAATTTTGACCAATCAGAAAGCTTTATACAACGATCCTCTGTTAAACAATAAACAGAACAAGTACTTATTTGAAAGCTCGTTGTGGAATAGGACCGGATAGAGCCTTAATTAAAATAAAGTTTCGGAGACGATTTAAAAAAATGGGTCCATATCGAGGAAATTCAGGTCAGGAGAAGAGCGAAATTATGTTATAAAATGGAAAACAAGATGAAAACTTGTTGGAGGGCAGTTAAATCCAACTGAAGTTAAACAAAAATGCAACAACAACAACAACAAATTTGAAAAAGAAATTTAACAAGGAAAGCTGTGGAAAGAAGTTATAAATTGTGACAAAAATAAACAATAAAATTACAGCTATCAGAAACAGGAAATATAAATGCTGCTGAAAATCATTCAAATTGTACAAGAAACAATAAATGTTATTTATAATATCTTATTGAGATTTTTATTGAACTGTCAGTGTCATATTACAATCACAAAATATCACTATATTTTCAGTCATTTAACTTTACTGACACACAAAAGCCAAATCCTAATTATGCCTTATTTAACTGATGTAAATGACTAAGTTCTTCATTCCGCCTAGATGTTGGTTAGAAAATAAACTAAGTCCAGATTCCTCCTTTCATATAATAGATGCCAGTGACTAAGTTCCTAATTCCACCTAGATGGTGGGTGGAAAATCAACCAAGTCCAAAATTATGCCTAAAGATGTATTTATAGCAGGAATTTGACAAAAGTCCATCTTAGAGTTAGACGGACTCTAGATGGATTTATCTTTGATTTCTCAAATTTTCCATGTCCGCCTTTGTATTAACCAGATTTTTAACATTTTAGGCAGATTCCGCCTGGAGCCTGCTTAAGTTCCAGGTGGAATCCGCCTAATTATTTCGTACGGGGGTTCATCTGTCTGTTTGCAGTTCATACTGGTTTGCCTTAGATCTGAGACCAAAAAGTATAAAATTCTGACACAAAATCAGATTCCAACCACGGACCAATTTTGGATAGAAAAAAATAGATTGCAAAATTTGAGGTTTTTCCTCTGTATTTTGTAGTGCAACTAGAAATTCCAGATTATTTGGTATCATTGTAGAGCTACATCTGTCTACCTTTCTATAATACCACCCATTTTAGTGTATCTTGCATGACCATGATGCTACAGAGCTCGGCAGTAGGCTACTACCTCCTGCCAAGTTAACTCATCGCTAGGGGTTAATGTGTTAACAGGGTTCTTCCTCTACCAAATTACTGGCTGCCATGTATGGCCTAACATGTGCTAAAAAAATCTCATCAAACCCATAACAACCAATCTTAGTAGAAAAAGGTATCATTGAGATTCTCCACCACTAATATGACATGCTTAACACAGTACTTAAGCAGGACCTGATAAAGTGCTTTCTGTTGGACTTGTTACGTGACATTATCATCTTCATACAAGGCATCATCATGACTCTCAACCATTAAAATGACAGAAATGTTCTTACTCTTACTTGGTACAAAGCATTAACTCCACCGCTAAAATGACACACTTAAAATACACAGAACAAACTCTGTCTCTGTACAAAGCATCATTGCTTTACACAGTACTTACTCTGTGTTGACATATTAGGCGTGATGGAGACTCTCCACCACTAAAATCACATGCTTTATTCAGAACTATGTCTTGGTACAAGGCATCATCAAAATTCTCCACTATTAAAATAACATGCTTTGCACTGTACATGTAAATTCCTTGCATCACCCAGACTCCATCACTAAAATGACATGCTTTTACACAGTACATGTACTTACTCTGTCTTGGTACAAGGCATCATTGAGATTTTTTACTTGATCTAGAAACCCTGATGCTGCTGCCTCAAACAAGCTAATGGCATGTTTCTGCAAGTAAAACAGAAAATAATAATAGTTTCTTGTTTATAATATGCATTTAATTTGCAAACTGTAAAGGTTCCAATTTATTCTTGTTTTTAGGATACTAAGAAATAAATAACCAAAATATAACATTTTTATCTTGATCATGTCATTAAAATGTAAAATTCATCAAAGACTTCACAAACTTTAATTCCCATCAAAAATGGTAAATTTCTTGTGTACTACTTGTTCATTCAATGAAAGAAATTAAGAATTTGACTGTTTCACTTTAACTCATTAACACCTGGTGTGATGCTTATGTGTCAGGAGATAGTACCCTACTTCTGTGCTCTGTAGTGTCTAGGTCATTTAAGATACAATGAAGTAGGTGGTATTACCGAAAAGTAAATAGATGTAGTTCTACAATGATACCAAATAATCTGAACTTTCTGCTTGCGTTACAAAATGCAGAGGGAAATATACATTTTTTTAGACCCATTTTTGTCTCATCAGAATTAGATTTTGTGTCTGTATTTTAGACTTTTTGGCCAAAGCTAATGTAGATCAGTCTGAACTGCACACAGACAGGTGAACCTTTGCAAGAAATAGGATAAGTTGAGGATTTTTAGTAAAAGTGGCCAGGATGGGTCTAATAAGTGAGGTAAAAAATCCAACTTTTACCCTTCTGCACATGCATGGGCAAAATAGCCAATGAAAAATGACGTTTCTAACACAACTAGGCATTACTTCTCTGAAAGCCACATTTCTGGTCTTATTTTGATCAGACTTGAAATGTGGGCTTATATCATCAAGACCTTGGATGGGTTTGATAATGAGTAAGATCCATGCATATTAATGAGGCAATTTTGCATCTGATTGGCTGAGATAATGACCAGTCTGGAGATCATAGATAGTTCTGATCCCTTTGTGATCATACTTGGAGTATATGCTAATATCATTCAGATCTTGAACAATTTTAATAATGAGCAACATCCTTGTATATTAATAAGGTGGACTTGCATCTAATTTAATGATTTTTGTACCACTCTACAAGCCATTACTCTGATCTCACTCAGTTCAAAACTGTACTAAGGACTTAATCATCCAAGTCTTGGACAGTATCTTGAAGACATACTTTTCATCAGATTTTCATCAAACTTCAATATAGGCTAAATTAATGATACCTGAATCTCTGCGAATGAGTTTGTTTTGCCTCTCAAGAACAAGAAACTTTATTTCTCATCTAGTTCCTATCAAACCTGATAAATGAGTTTATATCATCAAGACCAGTTGGTCAATTTTGATAATGAGAAAGTGTGTGTGTGTGTGATTTAGATTTTTAACGTAGCTTTAACAAATTTTCAGTCATATCACTATGATGTCTGCAGTGTAACAGTTTATAGTGATGTCTTAAAGAACTGGGGCACCATGCCACAGACAAGTAGCATGATGTCCCACCCAGTCACATTATCCTGAAACCAGACCGACCAGTCCTAACACTAACCTCTTAATGCTGAGCGCCAAGCAAGGCAGCTGTTAGTACCACTTTGGTATGACTTGGCCGGGGTTCGAATCCTGCGACCTCTTGCATCTGAGGTCGATTATGAGAAAGAGAATATGCATATTATTTAAGCTACTATCTTCATAAGACATTTTTTATCACGATATTGTACAACATGATAAAATCAATGTGATATAAAGTTTGAGAGTTTACCTAGGTTAGATTCTTAAATACTACAATAAGCTTGCTTAGTGAGATCATCAACTTTTAGGTTATATACACAGGTGAAGAATATCAGGCCCAGTTGGGCCTCTTGCTTTTATCTTCGAAAAATTCCTGTATTCACTATAGCTTACTCACATTTATTTCTGGGATGACTTCCAACAGAATGGTTTTTTTGTGTTCTAATTTGCAAAAGTTTTATGCTGAAAGTTTTACAATACTCAAGAAACAGTCTGTACCTCTGTTTGAGCAAAGTCCATCACTCTCTTGAGATTTTGATTGTCTTTCTCCTCCTCCAGCTTCTCCCAAAAGGTTTTGCCTGATTGCTGAAATTAAGAATTGACTTCCCTAATTAAAGGTGTAAACTTAAGATGCAATCTGGCTATGGTATATACTTTCAGAAGTCCATAACATGTTATTAAAAGAAAGAATGTTCCGTAGTTTTGTTATCTTATTGTTTTAGCTGTCTGACTAAACTGGGATCATGTTGTATTTTCGTTTTGTTTCTTTTCAAAATAATTTTTATCTCTTTTGTGTTAACATGCATTTCTGACCACTTTTTTATTTGCCATGAATATTTCAAGAACCACATGTATATGTCTGGTACTTTTGCATAGCAGCATATAATCATTAAAAATTATGTTACTACATGTAACTGATAATATATAGAAACCAGAATGTAATTAATAATAATTACATAGCTCATGTAAACAATGCTTTCAGTAGAATCCAGCAGCAATTGTAAATATTAACTACCATGCAGAAAAAATAAAATTCAGACAACACTGATGTTGATAAAACAATGCTGACCTCTTTGACAGGGCATACGTGACACATATAATTTCAAAAAGAACTTTTTCTTCAATGTTAAAGTACCGATACCACAATTAGTTGATAAAAATCAGATATTAATTTTATTTTGTTTGTTTTTCTTCGATTAATCTTAAAGTCATTTTTTGAAGCTATTATCAATGTCCATCTCAAAGGTTGAAATAGCCAGTACAACCACTATTAGAAGCACAGTCCATATATCAGTATTTATCCTGATTGGCCACAATGATGAGGTCTCACATAGAAAGCATGCAGTCCACTTTTTTAATTCCTTTATTCAATTTTTACATACACTTAACAGTTAACCTGTTGTGAGTAACCTATCCCATACAATGTGTAGCCATTACACAAATAATAAGAAAAGTTTCCCAATTAATAATTATATTTGTACCAATTAATAAATATAATTATACCAATTAATACATATATTTATACCAATTAATACATCTATTTATTCCTACTTCCTTCTGTACTGGTCAGAAAGGGCCTTCTGTGTAGGCCAAAGTGTATAATCTAGCATGGAAAAATCTATGTGGTGATGAACTGGACAAAAATATTGAGCTTGAATTAGTCAAGAAAAATGAATGTCACAGTGACCTTTTTGACTGTAAGGGTGTAGTACAAAAAAAATGCATTCAATTACCATGCATCATGTTTCTAACATTAACAGCACCCATATAGATCATGATAAGCTTATTGTACAAACAGATATGTATATATGATTTTAGCATGAGAACATAAAGCACAAATGTAACCAAAGCCAGTAACCTAATATATGGGCTATGATGACCTACTTCTGAATTGATAGAGTAATGCTCATCAGCATGCATCCCTCACCAAGTTTCATGGTATTATAGATGGGATAGTATTTCCATTGAATGCAACAAAAACAACCTATGTAGCCATGAGATAAACACAAAAAGTTGACCTAAGCAGTAAGTAGAGAGGTGTACAATCATCTAGTTATATGATTCTTGTATCAGAGTTAAAAAACCAAATTTAGCCAGTCAGTGAATCATGAAGTATATAGGTCACAATGACATGCATTTATGAAGATGATGTAGTGCTTCTCTTTATGCATCCCCTCACTAGGTTGCATGATTCCCATTATAACAGTACTTATACAGGATGCAAAAATCCTATATAGTAAAGAGTAAAGTACAAGAACCTAACCTAGGCCAGTAAAATGTCCAATGTAGGTCACAATGACCTATGTTTATTTTGTAAGGATGGGGTACTGAAATAGATGCATACAATCATCTATAGTTATAGCTGACACTGGGTAGTACAACAGCCTTTCTTTGTTTAGTAGAGTCAAGCTAAATTGTAATTGAGGTTTGATACCAGAACTAGAAATTTGTCATAAATCATGGAAGCCTCCATCAATAAGCCTTAGCTAAAAAGGGCCTAACTTTTAAAAAAAATATAAAAAATTGCCTGATCTTAAGATGGAGCAATATATATATTCATGGTTCATGATAATAATGTCTCCCAAGTTTCTGTTGGAAGTTTTCTACAGTAATCCCACTTGCAAAATATTTTGAAAGAGGGACAGATTAATGAAAAAACAGGCATAAATTAAATTGATAAAACATAAACCATATGAACTGAGCCATATTTATGGGAGGGAACACACACATATATGAACCAAGAACCAATGTTTGAAAGGCAAAATAATTTTTGACCATAAAAATCTTTTATAAAATTACTATGATGTCAATGGGTAACACTGACAAGTTAGATTTTTTAAAGTTTAATACATACCTCATCAGTTATATTGAGTAATTCTTGTCTGTAAAATCTGATAGGAAACTGTATCCAGGAATTCAAGTTCATGTTTTGTAAAATGTACTGGAAAAAGAAAATTGATTGAATAATTCTGTCATAAATTTATTTATGTATGAGTGAATTAATGTTTTATCTACATTGCAGCATTATCTCATAGATCAGATGCTATTGTCTGCAGTTCAAAATGCTTCTTAAACTCAATGGCCAGACAAGGGTTCTGCAGAGCACAGTCTCTCACCTGTGAATAGTGTTCTGATGACAGTGTTCTGCTTATACAGGTGAGACGAAAAGTGCTAGCATATAAAACTAAAATTAAAACAACTTTTTTTTTATAGAATCTTAATGTTGACTTCATCAATGCAGACAAGAAAGGAAACCTCTGTATATCAGAACAGACATACTAATGTTTGGAGAAAAATATTTGAAAATACATACTTAATAAAAAATGTCAAGAGAACAGCCACTACCTGGAAATCCATCCCTTTCAAGCTAAAAGGATGCTAACCACACCTTTTGGCTTCTTTAAGTAAAAAATCATCTGACAAACAGCTGACTGTTTGCTATGATAGAAATAACAAACTTGATTGGTCTCCCTTTGGATAAATGAATTACCGTAGTGCAAATGCTTTCACTCCCTTAAATCAATCAAAAGTAGTACAACCAGCACCATTACATTCATGCTGAATGACCTAAAAAGGTAATCTTTTATGCTGTCAACACAGGTCCCACCAGTCAAAATTTAGCTCTTTGGATGAAAGATCTCCAAGGTAAAGCTAGAATATAAACATTTCCACTCACTGTGACTACCATCATGCATTCCCTAATAGTCAAAATCAACTGAAATTAGTGACTGAATTCTGCACATAACACTACTGCTGAAATCCACCCCACAAATGTGAATTTTTTCCTTTGATTTTTATTACATGAGGTCTTATTTTCATTGTGTACTGGTTAACCATGGAAAATATAATTCGTTTAAATTACAAACATTTCACAGGACTGAATTGAAGGATGAATGCTATGTGCTTGATATTGAAACTTTCTGCAATGTAGGATAAGAGTGAAATGAACATGGCATCATTATAGGAGGTTATGAGACTGAGGTTTGCATTATGAGATTGAGGTTTGCAGCTGAGATCTGAGGATGATCTTTCAGTGGTATTTTAGTAGTGCAACCACATCTCTGTCCACAAGGTGGAGGTCAATGAAAGTAGCTATGGAATTAGAGAATGAGTGACGAGTTGCTATGGAATTGAGTACACAAACTATGCACACGACTGACTCCCAGGCATCTGTTGGTGGAAGTCACAATGGAGAGGTACTGGCTATGCTCACTTTCCTCAAGTAAGCCACCAAGAGCCAGTTGAGCGTGAAGCAAATATATTAGCTATGACTGCATGCAAGTGGATGTGTGTCAAGAAAGAATTTCTGGTCCATGCATAGAAAGGAACATGGTCCATGCATAGAAAGGAACATGGTCCATGCATAGAAAGGAACATGGTCCATGCATAGAAAGGAACATGTCAACATTCTTAGGCCCACACTGTCTCCTTCAAAGGCTTGCAGTACATGTGGTTGTGTAATTGCTGCAGAAAGAATAGTCTGTAGATGACTGGAATTTACCTCTTGCAGTGGTGCTTAGATAGTGATTCAACAGTAATTTGGTAACTGTTTGAAAGTCCAGACTTTCTTGGTTAGGAGGTCGACTGATGAACAAATTCTCTAAGAACTCACTGACAGTGCAGGAAGGATCAGACAGAAGATCATAGCAGAAGTCAGAACACTTCTTGAATGAATGCAAAAAAGACCAAGTCTTCCTGATATCATCAAATGTAGTAGAGGAGAAAGGGCTTGGAGTATACATCTTCAAAGTTAGAAATGTGAGGTGACAAAAAAGCCTTCTGCTATGGTAGCTTTTTTCATCGGTCCTTATTACCTGATTTACCAGTCGCAAATTGGAATGACTGACAGGATTTAACATAAAATCCTCTATCCATAGGGAGATCACTCTTGACTGACTTCTGTTTTGGAAACCTTAGCATTTTTATTACTAAAAACAAGCCTAAATTATGTCTTCTTTAACTTGTGAGGGCTGCATTTGCAAGATAGTTGGTGTTCTGATATTGTATCATGATCAGGTGATGTATTTGAAAAATAAATACAACTCTAAAGTTCCAACTGATTACAGGAACACTAATCTTAGAGATACAAATAGACAGGACTTTAAAAATGTTTAGCACAAAATCACAATACTGACAATAACATTGAAGTCACTTGCAAAAAACAGTGATACCATCTGTCTCACCAATCATTGGTGAGATAATAAATGGGTTTAATGTTTTATAACTTTCAGTGACTTGCTACCATGCATCGGGGTATAGTATTAAAGCAAGAATCCAATCAACAGACAAGACGTAAACAAGACTACTGGTAGTGATTATTACATGTATAGTCTCATCATCTTTTTATCATTTCATCATTGTGCATGTAAACGGTATTTAACACACTATCTGAAGTTTTAATCAGTCTTCAAATGGGTTCTTGTTTTGTCATTTTAAAAGTGTTAACCTCATTTGCCATTGTTTAACAGGAACAGAACCCATGAATGACATCTACTAATGATAAACCCAAAACAGTAGTAGCAAAGACCATGCAAAACTTAAAATCATCCACAGGCAAGACAAAGAAATTACTAATGAATAAAGATTTTCTTTAATTTAGTCACTAAGTGCACTAATAGGTTATTTTATTGGAAAGGAAACAACAACAAAAACATCTTTTGGATTTGAATGTAACATGTACTGGTTTCTTACATTAACAGCAGCTGAATTTCAGGCTATTACCTAGTAATGTTTTCCTTACCCTATTAATGGCTTGTACTACATCAGGTCTTCCATTCTCTTCTGCAAATTCTCTTGCTGTCAAACCATTCTATCAACATAGATGAGGCATTACTGTAAATTCTCAAGTTTGAACTTAATAAAATGTTAGCAAAAACTGCATATTTAATTTTTTTTTTTAAATTTGTGCAAACAACTGTTGATTACTTTCAGAAACATACTTTTAGTTAAAACTTCAATTACAAATTAAATTTTGTCACAAATTTTTAAGTTTGTCACGGTCATATAATGTACAATTTAAATTATAAGTAATATGAACAAGTAATTATGTATTTAAAAAAAACAGAAAATTTGAATGAAGTCTTTTGTTTGCTGGAGTGCTCACTTCTTAAATAACAAAAGGAGGTGGAGTGGGGCCCATCTCATCCATTTATATTCATTTGCCCCAAATTGTCTTGTACCCAAGACATGACTTGTGACTGAATAAAATCAAGAAACTAGTTGGGCATGGGATATAAACTTTGCATTGGAAGTACAAGATTATTGTTATTATGTGTGATGAAAACTAAAAGTACATCTGCTCCATAAGCCATTTAAAAGAGCCATAAATGGAATTGCCATTATTTTCATACAAAGGGGGGATTCACCCACCCCCTTCTAGCATTTTGAAAAAGGAGTTTTTAATTTTTAAGGGGGTGAGAGTATGAGAATAGTATCTATGAACAGAGCACTTTGAGCATGCTTCAACAAATGTGTGTATGATAAATAACTGGTAATGAATAAAGATGCATTACTGATATTATCAACACTGTGGCAGTGATTAATGTGTTATCACAATTGCACTACATTGTAGCTGTTTTAGACTTTAATTACAGCTGAATATCAAAATTCGCATGTCTGCCATTGTACAACCATGTCAAGTGAAGTTGGTCAAGTGCTTATGATAACTATATAATAAATGAAAGCTCCTCATTACTCCATTGCAAAAGGTCACTTAGTTATTTGATAATAACAACTGAACTATAATTCAAGCACTTACATGATATGTGATCAGAATGAGTGTTTTTAATCATAATGAATGTTATGGGTTTTGTTAAGCATGCAGCAAAGTGACTACAATTTAATTGCACTTATTCCTTTTTTAGGGGAAATGCATTAAATTTAGCAATAATACATACAATCATGTGTCATTAAGAAGACATTGGATCTGGTCTTAAAATTAAAATAAATGTTTACAGAAAACACAAAATGTAGATTTTATGCAAGAGTAAATACATATTTTGTCAACATTTTTTAACGTTCATATTTTACAACAAAATAAAAATTATTTGCCTCTTATTAATTTAAATTGCACTCACAAAAATAATGATAACTCTATCAACGTAAGTAAATTTGTTTACTCTCAAGATTCTATTCAAATATCTGACAGAGGTGAACAATTACACAATATCTGACCTTATTCCTGTCTAGAAGATTTGATCCAGACATCGTGTCCATAAGCCAAAATATTGTTGACACAGGTACACCTTCCAATATTGCTCTAAATAGGACTGTATTTCCTTCCTGATGAAAAGAGGATGCATGAAATGAAATGTTAAAAATAATTAATTTATAGTGACTGCATCAATAGTGTCAATAACCAAAATGAGGCATTTATATCCCCTGCATCAATAGTATCAATAACCAAAACAATGAATTTATATCCCCAGCATCAATAGTATCAGTAACCAAAATGATAAATTTATATCCCCTGCATCACAGAGTGTCAATTACCAAAATGATGAATTTATATCCCTTGCATTTACAGAGTGTCAATAACCAAAATGATGAATTTACATTTACAGAGTGTCAATAACCAAAATGATGAATTTATATCCCCTGCATCAACAGAGTGTCAATACCCAAAATGATGAATTTATAACCCCTGCATTTACAGTGTCAATAACCAAAAAGGATAATGTTAATATCTTCAATGAATTTTAAAACTGCATATGCATGAGTATGAATGGGCTGAAATCTACTATATCTACTTGTCTATTAGAAATCTACCATATCTACTTGTCTATTACAAATCTACCATATCTATTTGTCTATTAGAAATCTACCATATCTACTTGCCTATTAGAAATCTACCAATTCTACTTATCTATTAGAAATCTATCATATCTACTTGTCTATTAGAAATCTACCATATCTACTTGTCTATTAGAAATCTACCAATTCTACTCGTCTATTAGAAATCTACCATATCTACTTGTCTTATAGAAATCTGCCAATTCTATTTATCTATTAGAAATCTACCATACCTACTTGTCTGTTAGAAATCTACCATATCTACTTGTCTATTAGAAATCTACCAATTCTACTTGTCTTATAGAAATCTGCCAATTCTACTTATCTATTAGAAATCTACCATACCTACTTGTCTATTAGAAATCTACCATATCTACTTGTCTATTAGAAATCTACCATACCTACTTGTCTATTAGAAATCTACCATATCTACTTGTCTATTAGAAATCTACCAATTCTACTTGTCTATTAGAAATCTATCATATCTACTTGTCTATTAGAAATCTACCAATTCTACTTGTCTATTAGAAATCTACCAATTCTACTCGTCTATTAGAAATCTACCATATCTACTTGTCTATTAGAAATCCACCATATCTACTTGTCTATTAGAAGTCCACCATATCTACTTGTCTATTAGAAATCTACCATATCTACTTGTCTATTAGAAATGCACCATTTTTACTTGTCTATTAGAAATCTACCATATCTACGTGTCTATTAGAAATCTACCAATTATACTTGTCTATTAGAAATCTACCATATCTACTTGTCTATTAGAAATCTACCATATCTACTTGTCTATTAGTTGGGTCCAACTGCAAACAACATGGATCCTGACTTGCCATCGTATAGTGTGCCAGAAGATAGTTTGTTCTACTGACTACTCCTTAAAAAAACTGTTTAGACTCAGATCTGCCAGTACATTATGCAGCAACAGATATGGGTCTATGTGGCTGGATCCAACATATAAGTGAGTATATACAATGAAGCCTGGACCTTGACTGTGATAATGTACACAACATCTAAACATTAATTGTATCCTGAGGAATCAAACATGACAATGCACAACAGTCAGCAAGTTTGAGAAACTGGTCAAGTGCTTTTTACATCTACAGTTCCCTTTATCAAGGCAGATGACACAATAAAATAACAAATACAAATGTCAAAACATAAACAAAATATGTATTTACATAATGTTACATTATAGAAACCAAAATCAAAGAACGTAATTATTATATAATCCTCAAATAGAAAATAGAAAATTAGAAAATATATTTAAAAAAAGACTATGCTTGGAACTATTTACATTTTGGCAAACCAGGTATTTCAATTAGCCAAGAGCAGCCTCTTGTGTTAACCTGCACACATGTGGTTGTCAGTTAGTAATATAAGTCACATGTAACTATTTGGACTATTTAATATAATCAAGATTTGCTTTAATGACAGTATATACAAGACATTCTACCTCATTACATACGTTCTTCTTCAGGTGGAATGCAGTGATTTTTCATTTCCCTATATTCCCCATGTCTTTACTAAAATGTGTGCATTAATGTTGTCTACAATGAACATGTCCAGATGTATTATATCCAACATTATACTTTCCAATACTCAAAAGTATCTGTTTACTTTCCAATACTCAAAAGCATCTGTTTACCATATTGCTTCTATTTTACACTGATAATGAACAATTGTAGCATGCAAGTTGGCATGTTGAAATGTCTTACACAGTCTTTCTCTGTATGTTCTATTTTCTTCTGCACATTGTCCAAATATTTGGCTATGTTGGGATCCAAATCAGCATGGATGGCTTTGAAGAACAATGGCACCGTTGCTTCAGTCTGAAAAGTTTAGAAAGTCATTAGTCAGCTTCATAATGAACAAGGAATCTGCTACAAAGCACTACCTCTCCTCACCAATCTAATATTGACTGTCACTTCCCTCTTCCATCCCCACCGCCATTTCATCCCATACATTCATTTCCATTACATCAATGTTTCTAATTTCTCATGTGATTTAGTTGGACATGGATTCTGTTCAGACACATGTATTTATCAAATACAAATCAAATACTAGTCGATTTTTGGTCATTTTGTTTTTGCTCCTGCTAACCTGTTGCTAATGTGAGCAAACATTTGCTCAGATGAGCAAAATCTTGCTCAGGTCAGGAAATGCTTGCTCACATGAGCAAAGTCTTGCTTGTATCACAATTCCTGCACATGTGATTTTCAGATTTTATTAGATTATATTGCTTATCTGAGTTCTACCTAATTTGAGTTAGATTTCATGTGAGAATCTTGTGTGCAAATGGGTAGCCAATTTCAGTATGGCATACCATGAAAGGGATGTATCAGAATATTGTGAATTTTTTCAAGACTGGTTGAAGAGTCTTAAATTACTGTCTTCATTAGTATAGGTGGAGTTGTTTAATATTATGCATACACTAATGTATGCATATTATCATTTATTCCCCACAGTTCTGTTTAAAGTATAAAGAATGAAAAAGTCTGAGTAATTATTTACTGTTATTTTCTCTGCCCTAATTTAAAACTTGTTTTTTTGTTGTTGTAAAAATAACACTCCATCAGCTTCATAAGAAAGTGAAAGAAATCCATGTTTTATTTTGAAATAGCTTATTTTTTCTCAGGGTCATCTTAAGAGTCATAGATCATCATCCAGTGTCTCACCAATGGTATGCTGACAACACCCAAATATACAAATCTAGCCACCCAACTGAAGTTGATGCTACCATCCAAGGTTTAGCAAGGTGCATTTCTGATGTGAAATCATGGATGACATGTAGCAAGCTGCAGATGAATGATGATAAAGCTGAAGCCATTCTGATCACAACACAAAGACTTTCTCAGTCACATCCTTTACCTCAAACAATAAATATCAGTAACGCCAACATTAAATTCACACAGTCAGTATGAAACCTAGGTGTCACTCTGGACAGTACTCTCTCACTGCACCAAAAAGTCATGAACATATTGCAAGGCTGCATATCTTGAGCTGAGACGCATCAGCTCCATTTGCAAATATCTTTCAGTTGATGCCACTAAAAGACTTGTATGTTCATTAGTACTTTCAAGACTGGACTATTGTAACTCAATTCTGTCTGGTTCATCTCAATATCTACTTCAGAAACTTCAAAAAGTTCAAAACACAGCTGCTCAGATCATACTTAGAGTACCACGATCAGAGCACACCTCCCCGCTGCTCTGTACCCTACACTGGCTATCCATTCGATCCAGAATCAAACACAAAATTTGTTCTCTGTGCTACATTTCACTGACGGTCTCCAGTCCAACATACCTATCCGACATCACCCATGTGTACACACCAGCAAGACACTTACGCTCCTCTTCTGACATTCGTATTCTCATTATTCCCACTATGAAAATGAAGTCATATGGACAACGTTCTTTTGCATACCAGGACCCAGCAATGTGTAATGAATTGCCCACTGAACTTAGACACATGGACCCAGTGATCCCATTCAAGAGTGCTCTTAAAACTCACTTATTTCAACTGCAAGAACAAACTTAAAGACCTAATAATGTTCCCTACCTTAAATATTTTCAGCATGTTTTTGAAGTTTTTCAATTTCATGGTGTTTGTTTTTTGGTAATAATATCATTATATATGTTTTTTTTAATGTTATATGTGTTGTCTAATGTTTGTAAAGTGCTTAGAGCTTCTAAAGATTAGGTGCTATACAAAGTCCTCATTATTATTATTATTATTATTATTATAGTGAAGGTACAAAGTGATAGATAACATATTAATTCCAATGCCCAATACATTTTATGTACACAGCAATGTTCAATGAACATATCCAAGTACGATTGAACAAACAAGCATACAGTGTATACTCACTTATAAGTTGAATCTAACTTCAAACTGCACAGACCCAGATCTGCCAGTGCATTATGTGCCAGCACATCTGGGTCTGTGTAGTTTGATAGGAGTAACCAGTAAAACAAACATCACAGACTCTGATCTAAAGGCACAATTATGCTACAGAAGATAAGCATATTTGTTGTTAGCAGTTTGACTTGACTTATAAGTAAGTATATATGGTATGCGCATTACACTTAATCAAAATCCTTCATTAGCTATCCAAATTCTTAATTGCCCATTCAATTGTGTCTAACTCATCCAGCTGATCATCTTTGCTGTTGCCACCATTTTCAATACATTTCAGCTTTTCTTATAACATTGAGCTAACATCCATTTAAGTTACTGTTAATACCACATACTTAAAATGATTTTCTTAAGTGTTGTCATTCTTCTTGGCAAGGCACTCTGCTACAGTATGAATAAAGCTTGACTTATTCAAATTGGACTTGACAAGTTTATTTGAATGAATACTAACATCTAGCAGGTGTGGCTTCAAGAGGAATCAACCTGGAATAAATGCAGTGACCTTTTTATTCCTCCTCTTCTTTTCAGCATCCATAGTAATGTGCTAGATTCATTGCCAAAAGAGACGGTTCCCTTCCTTAAGATAGATCTCTTTAATCCACAGCACCCCATCCCTTCTATATCACATGTATGATAAGTCCTTTCAGGGCCTTTATATCCTTTAGTCCCTTCTATATCACATGTATGATAAGTCCTTTCAGTGCCTTTATATCCTTTAGTCCCAGGTTCTATATCACATGTATGATAAGTCCTTTCAGTGCCTTTATATCCTTTAGCTCCTTCACACCAAAAAATAATTATCATTGGATGCAACACATCACCTGCATCAGAAACTGCAAGGATTAAAGTTAGAGATTTTGTTGTTGTTGCACCAGCCATATGAATTCTCATGCATTTGACCACCTTGTTAATGACAGTCCAGCCAGGGGCAAGAGCAACGTACACTGAAGTTTCATCTACATTGATAATCATTCGTTAGCAAAATGATCATCTTCTCTTCAGGCCTTCACCAATTTTGATTTTATTTTCTCTTCAAATTTTTCTTGTAGACACTGAGACATAATGTATTTGCCAAAAGCACTAGATCATGTTGTTTTAAAAATCCTGTCTCCCAGTTCCTATTGGCTTGATAATTCAATGTCTGGTTGTTCACTTTACATCGGTTTCTTAACATCAGTACAGATAATGTCCACACTGATGGGGATTTGCAGATTTCACCAGATGTCCACCCACTTCACTATTTTTCCATTTTAATCATAGCTGAAGAACACTGGTCTCCCACTCATTTCTGAACTTTCTCATTCATTCAGCTGCTGAGAGAAATCTATTTTTGACTAATTTGCTGATTGTTGATTTAGACATTTTTAAATGTCTTGCTCATGTTAATCTAGATCCAAATCTATCAAAAAAATCCTGTGATAAAATCATTGACGAAAATGATAACAGTGTCTCAACATAATTTATACATACAGTACATTAAAAAATGGTATGAACATAAAACTGTAGTTAATCAATAGAACAAAAAACTTTAATTGCAGATATTTAATGGCCATGTTTAACAGTTTAATAGCTTCTAAAAGTATGTCACAGTGATCCAGTTTTGCTGCATGAAACACATGCATAAAATGTTGCAACCAGATAGTAACATTAATGTAAACAGATTAAAAACTATCAGAATTTGAGCCAAGATAATATTTTTTTTAAATGTTGAAAAAACACTGGAAAAAAAAGATAATTTACTTCTAATACTGTATTTCATGTAATTTTTCGTACACGAAAAAATATTTATTAATGTCAGTGTACAAAAAATGATATGTAAAATAAATAATTATCATTTGGTGGTACTGACCATGTACAAAAAATAAAGGGATCATACCTAAACAAGTTCCACAGAACACACGCTACTCGACAACCTAATGGTACAAATGTACAAAGTAAACATATTTTCTGTCTCATTCTGCTCTCAACTAAAGAATCTAATTACAATAAAAATAAAAGTACTCAAAAAGATTTTTGTTATTATTAGTGAACAAGAGAGAAAGAGGATTATGTCTCAGTGTGCAAGCTTGTCTGCATTTAGAGCATATGTAGCTGTTATGTTGTGTAATGTTGGCAAAATGATTAAGATGGTTTCAACATGTATTAGTTATGGGTATTATTTACTGGTAAATTGTATGCAATGACATGAGTCAACATTGTCAAGAAATTAAGTGCAACTTGTATTTTTACAGCAACAATAATCTCATTATCAAATTACAATAAAAAATAAAGAACTTGAAATTACACCTATCAATAAACACTGCTAAATCAACAATTCATTCTTGTATTAATTACAATGTACATTGTCACAACAACCACATGGCTATGCAGTGTTATTTACACGGTAATTAAACATGCTTATCGCTTTGGTTATCTTGTGGAAACCAGATTGAGGGCAAAAATGGACAGAAGAGGTAAAATCAGCGAGGCTGCCAGTAGGGAAATGAGGCTCTCTTTAGGGAAATGAAAATCTGTCAATGTGCTATTGAAGCCATTGTCCATACAGCAGATGTTATAAGGACAAGTGAACATACACATTACTTGTTATTCGAACTCGCCAATAAAGATAATAGTGGGGTATATCATAGAATAGATTTGCAATAAAATGTTATTTTTTTATTCAAAACAGAACAAGCACTTAAAAGATAGTATATGTTTATATACGGATCGATTTAACAGAGTCCATGACTTTAAAATTTATGATGGAAAATGACAAGGTTTTTATATTTCATGTTTGTATCACGATAATGAAACAATAAGACTAGTTGACCAATGGTCTGTGGTCTTCACTTTAGCATGTACTGAGATGCAATTTTTGTTGGATAAGAAAGCATTAAAGGGCTTCCAAACTCATTTTAAAATGTACGTGGTGTTTTATTACGGTGACGGACTTAATAAGGAGAACTAATTAAGTCCTTCATCCATTTGTTAATAAACACCAGTAGATATTGTAATGACAATGAGAGAGCTTATGCACATGGGGTGCCCACAGAATGTTTTGCGGGGAGGGGGGGTCAGGATTTTTGCAGGGGGGAGTGTAGTCAGTCATGGCCGGGAGAGTTAATATAGTAAGCAGTCTGAAACTAAAGCTGATATTTACTAAGCATTTTGAACTGAATCTTGTGATATATTTTCAGCTTAATTTGCATGATTAAACTTGTAGGAGTTTACATATATATATATATATATATATATCTGCAGTATGGTTTGGAGGAGTCATGTGACCCCCCCCTTGAGCTATGCTGCAGGCACCCATGCTTATGCATCAATCTTTGTATTTTCTCACCAACAATTAATTATTAATTTTTGAAAAAACAAAATGGCAATGCTGTATTTTCGATCTTTTTTGCAAACGTAAAGTAGAAATTTTATGTCTGATAATTTAATGGATTTTTTGAAAAATACAAAGTGATATGTATGAAAAATTTTGATACATTTAAATAATTATTATTCTCATAACTGGATTGTGTATTAAAAATTAAAGGGTACGAAAAATTACATAAATACGGTATGTGACAAGGATCCATCCTTACACATTACACATACATCTCAAGAGTTGTTTCAATAAGTTCACAGAAATAAAGTTAAATCTTGAACAGAAAAGACAGATGGATCCACCACTGCTCAGATGCAATCATGGCTGATAGATAAAGTCAGTCCTAAAGTGTCTCCAGCTTACCATAGCTAGTGGATAAAAGAGAGTTCTCACGCTTCTCAAAACCAATCATGGCTGCTGGACAAAGTAATAATAATAATAATAATAACAATAATAATAATGACTTTATTTAAGAGTCCTCCAGTTTCCCAAAACCATCTGTGGTTAATCAACGAAGTCTTCCAGCTTCTCAAACCAATTATAAACAAAGTGAGTCGTGCAGCTACTCTAATCAGGGCTGTTACAACTTACCAGGGATGTGTCCGATGTAATACTATCTTCTTGACTCTCTCTGACCCTAATCTGATTGACATTCGCTCCATTTTCCACCAGTAACTGCACCAGCTCAAGACTGTTAGCCTCAATAGCATGGGACAACAGAGTTTTTCCTTTGCGATCCTGAAATAATTCCATGATAAATACCATATATACCCATGTATTAGTTGGACTGAACTGCAGACAGCACAGACACTGATCTGATGATTGGACATTTTACAATGCAGCTGCAGATCTGGGTCTATGCAGTTTATTTGGAGAAATCAGTAGAACAAACAACACAGACCCTGATCTGCTGGAAGATAATATAATGCCAGATCAGGGTATATTTGATTTATATTATATATGGTAGATTGTGATCTGTTGATAACAGACACTCAATGGACTATATAATTTTGTCCATTATGCAATGTCCTTTACACAAAGGTTACATATAAAAGTAAACTAAAGAAAAGGAGGCCAGTATATGCTGTCCTTATTGAGTATTTGTCCTTTATATGAAGATGTACACTAAGACAAGTTTCATTATAATACTTTCATTATAATAACTTTGAAGAAGTAAATGGATTGAATACTTTTCTAAATATATTTTAAAAAATTAATATATGGAACAATTAAAATACACTGACAAACATTCATACAAGCATCCAGGACTGCTTTCAGTTAACTGCATGTTTTATTTTGAAAAACTACATCAATTTAATTTTTTCTCCTTAGCATCACATGCTTATCAAGAATTGTTTCATACGAACATTGAATATAGAAGGTATTGTTAATAGCTAAAAATATAATACAGACAAAATTATAGTAAAAAAATAGACACAAAATACAATCTATCATGAAAAATATTTCCTAGTAACATGTTTTTTCAAGAATACTTACCCAATCATAATACCTTAGGAGAACTACTACCTCCTTACAAATCCAGCCCTTCCTAATACTACTTCCAGGTGATTTTCCAATAATCTAATGCCTAGTTGTGTTAGAAACATCATTTTTCTTTGGCTATCTGGCTTAATGCGCATAAGCAGAAGGGTAAAAGTTGGAGTTCTTTTATTTATTTATTTTGCTTAAGAGACCTATTATTTTTGTATCAAGACCACTCTTTATTCCAAACGTCCATCTTATCCTACTTTTTGGAAAGGTTAATCTGCCTGTTTTCAGTTCATACCAGTCTGCCTTAGATCTGAGACCAAAAAGTTTAAAATCCGGACACAAAATCGGATTCCAACCACGAGCGAATTTTGGGTGGAAAATCAGGTCCAAAAAATTAGGTTTTTCCCTCTGTATTTTGTAGTGCAACTAGAACTTCCAGATTATTTGGTATCATTGTAGAGCTACATCTGTCTACCTTTCTATAATACCACCCACTTTAGTGTATCATACATGACCTTAACACTACAGAGCTTGGTAGTAGGCTACTACCTCCTGCCACTTAAACTCATCGGCAGGGGTTAATGTGTTAATGCTGAGTGCCAAGTGAGGCAGCAGTTAGTACCATTTTTTAAAAGTCTTTGGTATGACCTTGCTAGGGTTTTAGCCTGCGACCTCCCACATCCAAGATGGATGCTCTAACCACTTAGGCCACCAGAGTGGTCTACAAGTTTTACTGTTTCATTGCTAATATAAGCTGAAAATCATAGTGAAAATCTTTTTATTTGAGGCTTGAGATAGCGGATGTAATCCTAATGTATTTTGATTGGGTCCCATATTTGAGGCTGGTGTGGTTTTCTTTACAGCTGTTCATTTAAGCTCCTAAGTTTCTGCAGGGTTGTTCATTTTGCTTACAATGATAAATATTTATAGTTTGAACTGACAAATAACTCAACAAATAAACTAATTTACTTATTAATTAAACAAATGAACAAATATGTGTATGAATATAATTGTTTTCTTTATTCATTCATAATGTACACTGTATCACATGTACAGTATTCAACATAATACTCAAATATGCCTTAATAACTTCACACCAAACTCCAAAATTTTGCCTTACTGAATGCAGGCTCTTGATTCCAGCACTGAAGTGGTGCAAAGACCCATCTAGAACTTCATAATTTCTTTCTTGGAACTTGCCACTGTGCTTGTCTCATATCTCTTTACCATTTATTGGGTTAAATCAGTTCCATAAAGTGAATCTGACATGTTTTCGTAAGCATGACCATATTAGGACACACTGTACACCCCAAAAGTTGTGTAGCTGTGGTTGTCCAGTTGGTAAAGCATCAGACTCATGATCTGAGGGTTACAGGTTCAATACCTACCCAGGCCATCCTGGGTCAGACCCTGCCTTAGTGTGTCCTTCAGAAAGGCAAGATATAGCCAATAATGTTTTTTTAAAAAATGACATTAAAATCAACAAAACAAACAAACCTCAAAAGTGATGAGTTCCCAACAAAGACAAATACAACTTTTCTAATACTGACATGTAAGGAGGACATTGTTTATTAAAGTATCAGTGTGTGCTTATTATAATGAGCTTAAACCTCATGAAATTTACTCCAATAATAATGTCTTATGAGTATAACGTGAATATTACATTAAATATTGTATTTGAAAAACCATACCCTGAAACGTGACTGGAGAGTTTCCTTATTTTTCATCTTCTTGAGAATGTCTCTTGTCATATTGATATCTTCTTGCAACACAGCATGGATCAACAGCTACAAAAAGCATCATAAAATCACATTTATTTTTCTGTTATTGAATAGGAAAGCCTTACGACCTTCATAATGTTGGCAAAAAAGCATCATAAAATCACATTTATATTTCTGTTATTGAATAGGAAAGCCTTACGACCTTCATAATGTTGGCAAAAAGCATCATAAAATCACATTTATATTTCTGTTATTGAATAGGAAAGCCTTACGACCTTCATAATGTTGGCAAAAAGCATCATAAAATCACATTTATATTTCTGTTATTGAATAGGAAAGCCTTACGACCTTCATAATGTTGGCAAAAAGCATCATAAAATCACATTTATATTTCTGTTATTGAATAGGAAAGCCTTACGACCTTCATAATGTCGGCAAAAAGCATCATAAAATCACATTTATATTTCTGTTATTGAATAGGAAAGCCTTACGACCTTCATAATGTTGGCAAAAAGCATCATAAAATCACATTTATATTTCTGTTATTGAATAGGAAAGCCTTACGACCTTCATAATGTTGGCAAAAAGCATCATAAAATCACATTTATTTTTCTGTTATTGAATAGGAAAGCCTTATGACCTTCATAATGTTGACAAAAAGCATCATAAAATCACATTTATTTTTCTGTTATTGAATAGGAAAGCCTTACGACCTTCATAATGTTGACAAAACACATCATAAAATCCCATTTATATTTCTGTTATTGAATAGGAAAGCCTTACAACCTTCATAATGTCGGCAAAAAGCATCATAAAATCACATTTATATTTCTGTTATTGAATAGGAAAGCCTTACAACCTTCTTAATGTTAACAAAAAGCATCATAAAATCACATTTATATTTCTGTTATTGAATAGGAAAGCCTTACGACCTTCATAATGTTGACAAAAAGCATCATAAAATCACATTTATTTTTCTGTTATTGAATAGGAAAGCCTTACGACCTTCATAATGTTGACAAAACACATCATAAAATCCCATTTATATTTCTGTTATTGAATAGGAAAGCCTTACAACCTTCATAATGTCGGCAAAAAGCATCATAAAATCACATTTATATTTCTGTTATTGAATAGGAAAGCCTTACGACCTTCTTAATGTTAACAAAAAGCATCATAAAATCACATTTATATTTCTGTTATTGAATAGGAAAGCCTTACGACCTTCATAATGTTGACAAAAAGCATCATAAAATCACATTTATTTTTCTGTTATTGAATAGGAAAGCCTTACGACCTTCATAATGTTGACAAAAAGCATCATAAAATCACATTTATATTTCTGTTATTGAATAGGAAAGCCTTACGACCTTCATAATGTCGGCAAAAAGCATCATAAAATCACATTTATATTTCTGTTATTGAATAGGAAAGCCTTACAACCTTCATAATGTTGGCAAAAAGCATCATAAAATCACATTTATTTTTCTGTTATTGAATATGAAAGCCTTACGACCTTCATAATGTTGACAAAAAGCATCATAAAATCACATTTATTTTTCTGTTATTGAATAGGAAAGCCTTACGACCTTCATAATGTTGGCAAAAAGCTTAATAAAAGTACATTTATGTCTCCATTATTGTTTATCAAAGCCTCTATATATATATATATATATATATATATATATATATATATATACAGACTCATGTTTTGTTGTAATGCAATGTCTTTGGCATTTGTTATATGTGACAGACCCATGTTTTGTTGCATGGAATGTCATTAGAATATGTCATATGTGACAGATCTCCATTTTGCTGTAATACAATGTCTTTGGCATTTGTTATATGTGACAGACCCATGTTTTGTTGCATGGAATGTCATTAGAATATGTCATATGTGACAGATCTCCATTTTGCTGTAATCCAATGTCCTTGGCATTTGTTATATGTGACAGACCCATGTTTTGTTGCATGGAATGTCATTAGAATATGTCATATGTGACAGATCTCCATTTTGCTGTAATCCAATGTCCTTGGCATTTGTTATATGTGACAGACCCATGTTTTGTTGCATGGAATGTCATTAGAATATGTCATATGTGACAGACCTCCATTTTGCTGTAATACAATGTCTTTGGCATTTGTTATATGGGACAGCTCCATGTTTTATTGTAATCCAATGTCATTGGCATTTGTTATACATGACAGATCTAAGTTTTGGTGTAATACAATGACCTTGACATTTCCTACAGATCTCTGTTTTGTTGTAATACAATATCCTTGGCATTTGTAATGTCCTACAGATCTCTGTTCTGTTGTAATACAATGACCTTGGTATTTGTTATATGTGACTGATTGATATTAAGGATGTTCAGTTTTGTTACCAACATGATTTGATCCTGACTTCAATTTCATGCTGACAGCTTTTATGATCTCAACAGTGCTATGGCTGAAAATATCCCTTACTGACCAACTTAAGTGTCACAGGTAAATGTCAATTTGTCATGGTTGAACCATCATTAACATAAGAAAGCCTCAAAAAATACATTGTCATCCTCCAGTTCTAATGAGATACATACGCTGCTTTGTTCGTTGTCCTGCAACATGCGTAGACATTTCCAGACCTTATTATCTTTTTCACTTCTCTCCCTAACCAAATTAATCAAGGTCTTTCCATCCTGAAAGGAAAAGATACATGTAATACTGTATTGATTTTCATTAAGTGATTGATATCCATAAAACAAAGTTACAAATTATTGGTAATTGTGCTTAGATTTGACACAAAGTATTGGTAATTGTCCTTAGATATGACACAAAGTATTGGTAATTGTCTTTAGATATGACAGTGACCTTTTCATTGCAGTACTAGTGGTGATTATACAGCACCATTATTATCAGATCAGTAATATTTCTATGCACTGGCCTTTCATGTGTCTATGCACTGGCCATTATATTCATGTGTCTATGCACTGGCCATTACATTAATGTGTCTATGCATTGGCTATATATTCACATGTCTATGCATTGGCCATAAAAATTCATATGACTATGCCTTGGCCATTATATTCATGTGTCTATGCATTGGCCATTATATTCATGTGCCTATGCATTGGCCATTATATTCATGTGCCTATGCATTGCTATTATATTCATCTGTCTATGCATTGGCCATTATATTCATGTGTCTATGCATTGGCCATTATATTCATGTGCCTATGCATTGCTATTATATTCATGTGTCTATGCATTGGCCATTATATTCATGTGCCTATGTATTGCTATTATATTCATGTGTCTATGCATTGGCCATAAAAATTCATGTGACTATGCCTTGGCCATTATATTCATGTGTCTATGCATTGGCCATTATATTCATGTGCCTATGCATTGGCCATTATATTCATGTGCCTATGCATTGCTATTATATTCATCTGTCTATGCATTGGCCATTTTATTCATGTGTATATGCATTGGCCATTATATTCATGTGCCTATGCATTGCTATTATAATTATCTGTCTATGCATTGGCCATTATATTCATGTGTCTATGCATTAGCCATTATATTCATGTGCCTATGCATTGCTATTATATTCATCTGTCTATGCATTGGCCATTTTATTCACGTGTCTATGCACTGGCCATTATATTCATGTGCCTATGCATTGCTATTATATTCATGTGTCTATGCATTGGCCATTATATTCATGTGCCTATGTATTGCTATTATATTCATGTGTCTATGCATTGGCCATTATATTCATGTGCTTATGCATTGCTATTATATTCATCTGTCTATGCATTGGCCATTATATTCATGTGTCTATGCATTGGCCATTATATTCATGTGCCTATGCATTGCTATTATATTCATCTGTCTATGCATTGGCCATTATATTCATGTGCCTATGTATTGCTATTATATTCATGTGTCTATGCATTGGCCATTATATTCATGTGCCTATGCATTGGCCATTATATTCATGTGCCTATGCATTGCTATTATATTCATCTGTCTATGCATTGGCCATTTTATTCATGTGTCTATGCATTGGCCATTATATTCATGTGCCTATGCATTCCTATTATATTCATCTCTCTATGCATTGGCCATTATATTCACGTGTCTATGCATTGGCCATTATCTTCATGTGCCTATGCATTCCTATTATATTCATCTGTCTATGCATTGTCCATTTTATTCACGTGTCTATGCATTGGCCATTATATTCATGTGCCTATGCATTGCTATTATATTCATGTGTCTATGCATTGGCCATTATATTCATGTGCCTATGCATTGCTATTATATTCATCTGTCTATGCATTGGCCATTATATTCATGTGCTTATGCATTGCTATTATATTCATGTGTCTATGCATTGGACATTATATTCATGTGTCTATGCATTGGCCATTATATTCATGGATGCACCATAAAAATAGCTTCACTTGCTGAATAGATTTGTTAAAAAATTAAGCATCTAAACTAAAGATTCAATCATAATTAAAATTAATTCATTCAAAAAAAATATCTTTAACATTTTAGACAAAGAATGAAAGTATACATGTTTAATGGTTATGTGCCTATTTTCACCTGCACAGACCATCTACATGTGATACTTCTGGATGAGCCTTCAGAGAGATTTTGTCTTCATTTCCAGAAGATTTTTTTTCAGAATATATTGAATATATAAGGAAATCCATTATTAGCTTTTAGCAATATTTCCAGTTTTTCTCACTTTTTGGATGAAAATTTCTGGCATCTAGAGACTCTCCTTGCTGATCAGAGAGGTGATAATACAAGATAAAGATCTTATTAAATTCAACTTACCAGGAGTCCCACAAGGTAGGCTATTATGGCAACTGACCCTTCCACAAAGTAGACTATTACTGGTAGGTCAACTTACCCTTCCACAAGGTAGACTATTATGACAACTTATCCTTCTACAATGTAGGCTATCTTTCATTTGTTGCCCATGATTAGATACTGGTATAGACACTGGCTGCAGCTGACATTCAGTGGTACACAGAAAGGCTAGCTATGCAGCCGTTCCAATGTTGTTAAACTTGTAAGCAGGAAGTATAAGAAATATAGGAATAAGTTTGTTTTTTTATTGAATGTTTATACAAATTTCAAATACTACTGTACTAAAATCACCATACAGTGTATTTTGGTTCTGGATAGAAAATGTAATTAACTTTGATCATCTAATCAGAGACTGCAATGTAATTTTGTCTCCCTACCTGTGCCTGTCATTCTCCTAAAATACTTACAGCCTTCCCTTTGACCACAGTTTCAACACTGCACCAAGACTTCCTAAATATTCTGCCAAATGCTTGATCTCTGCTCTTGAACAGGGCACTGTAAAGCCCTGGGGGCTAAAAATAGAGGGCACATCCTAGTAGTGGGGGTGAAATAATGATAACCATTCAATGAATCTAATATACCAAAATTTAGCTTTTGCAGAGTCCAACACCATGATACAAAGTACCAGCTGCTCACACTTGATGATCTTTTTCAATCATTACATGAAATTGCATAGGATCAATGGGATGAAAATTCCAAGCACAAAGTAAACCTACGATTGACTCTGAATAAGTTTTACACAATGGGAAATATCTGACAGCAACCTAAAATAATTGTTTAACTACTGATAAACAATTATGGTGGAGCCAGTGGCGTCACTCGGGTTGGTGTCACCCAGTGCGGAAGCTCATGGTGTCACCCCCATGGTCCTCCTTCCGTAACAGACCTCACAGAATCCTTAGTAATGTCATTTTGGTGTCACCCCCTCTGATGGTGTCACCCGGTGCAGTCCGCACCCCCCACATCCCTCTAGCGACGCCACTGCTGTGCCTGCTAGTCATGTATTTAACTATGATTGGTTATCCACTTATGAAATCTGACTAGACCGAGCAGTGTGTGCTCTGTAAAATTTGCAATTTTTCATTTTGGTGTCACCCCTCTGAGATGGTGTCACCCGGTGAAATCCACACCCCCCGCACCCCCCTAGCGACGCCACTGGGTGGAGCTGTGAGATACTGTATATGTGAGATACTGTATAATGCAGTTTATACTGGTAGATGGGATGGGAGTCAATCAGTTCAAATTCTGGCAATGGAATATTATGCCAATTTGATTTGCCTATTTATTAAAATCTGTTCAATACACCAAAAAACTGCACCCATGAAAAAATATATATTATGTACAGGAAGTATTATGAATTTTATCTTTAGGATCGTATGTATATAACAACATGCTTTAGTATGCTTGAAATTTGTATTTAATATTTTTTTTACAGTCACAGTCTTATTAATAATACTAAATATGACCTAAACTGTATGACCCTTAAGTGAAGGGATTTTGATTTTCTACAATTCAGAAAAATAATAAAAATTTAAGATATAAAATTTTACATTTTTTTAGGTTTAAAAGAGCAAATGTAAGAAATAGAATGAAACTAGAAGTATATTGCAGCTGTTCTGTTTTTAAATGTTAGTGAATATTTTCCATATGATGAAGTTTTAACTGAATTTTCATCCCACTGATCCCCAAAATGTGAAATCCACATTTGTATAATGAGCTTTTCATTAGTAAGAAAAAATGTATATTTGCCAGTAATTCGATTTAGAAAAAAAACACAGCATTGAAGAACATTGAAGAAAATTTAGTTCGATTGAAAGTAAAAGGCAAAAGACACACAAGAAAACAGTAACTAATACTACAGACTGCTTACTGAACACCGGGTTAAACAAACACTAAATCATTTATTGCAGTGTTTTAAAAAAAAAAAGTACTATTAGCATTCAAAATCTGAAGCAACAAGCATATTAGATCTTATCAGTTGTCAATGAAAATTCTGTTTTCTCAGTTACATCTCTGTTACCGTGGTTACATCTCTGTTACCTTGGTTACATCTCTGTTATCTGAGTTACATCTCTTATCTCATTATTCTGAATATGCAGTGAATGTCAGTTGATAACAAGGTGTTTACTTGCAAACACAAATCTCCTCACTAAGAGAACACATTTGGATTAACTGAAAATATATAGACTGGTATAAAGGAAAATACCTGAGTGACTCAAGCCTGCAAATTAGGTCACAGTGACCTACTTTTGGTGGCTTTAGTTACTTTCCATGAGATCCATCGACATACCAATTTTCTTGAGTCTGGGTAAATTATGGTCAAAGCTATTGAAAGTATAACAAACAGATAGCTGAAAATACAAAAGTCACTCAAACAATAAACTTAAGTTACAGTGACCTAGTTTTTGTATGACTGAGTTAACCACTTTGAGATCCATCTGTATTTTAAATTGCATATACAGTATAGGTGAAAAAAGGGTCCAAGATATCAAGAGTGTAACAGATGGATAACTGAAAGCATAAAGGTCTCTAAATCAGGACAATTAGGTCACAATAGATTATTTTTTATGGTAAGTTTACTCACTTTGATATGCACCCACATTGCAATTTTCATAAATGTAGGTGAAATAGCATCTAAGATACTGAGATGTCATGAATAGATAGCTTAACAAAGCATGGTCACATTGACCTAGTGTTGGTAGGATTGAGTTGTTCTCAGTAAGATGCATTGACATACTGATTTTCATGAGTCTTGGTAAAAATGAGTACACCACAATGAGGATGTAAGAAATAAATTGCTAAATTTAAAGTTACTCCAGTATCAAAACTGGGTCATACTGACCTGATTTTGGTATGGTTGAGCTACTTTCTTTTGAGATGCAATTGAAGCCAATTTTCATTAGTGCTGGTGAAATCGTGTCCAAGATATTGAGGGTGTCATAAATGGAAGGCTGAAAATGCATAATTTACTCGAGCATGAAAATTGGGTCTAACTGACCTTGTTTTGGTATAACTGAGTCACTTTTATCAGATGTATCCACAAAACAATTTTCATGAGTATAGATGAAATATGGTCCAATATATTGAGGGTGTAGTGGATGAACAGATATAAATACAAGTCATTCAAGCATGGAAAGTGGATCAGAATGTCATTGATCTGGTTTTGATATGGTTGAGTTACTTTCACTAAGATGTTGTTGTTGTTGTTGTTGTTGTTGTTGTAGGGTTTAACGCCATTTTTCAGCACACGATAGGCTATACATGGTGGCCAGTATTAATGGTGGAGGAAGAACCCGGGAAAACCCAGGAAAGAACCACCGACCCACGAGAAGCTACTGGCAAGCTTTCTCATATATCCACATTAGCCGAATCCGAGACTCGAACTCACGCAGACAGAGGTGAGATGGCAGTGATCCGTAACGGAGAGTGCTTTAGACCACTCGGCTCACTAAGATGTAATCACACACCAAATTTCATGAATGTAAGGGAAATGGGGTCCAGTGTATGTGTGCATGCATGTGTGCAACAAGAATGATCTGACAATGCAAAAGCCACTCAAGCATGCAATTTCATTCATCATGACCTAGTTTTGATATGGTTGTCATAAGTTACTTTCAGTGAGATGTATCTAAATACCAAGTGTCATTAATGTATGTAAAATAGAGTCCAAAATTTCGGGAGTGTAAATTCAACAAACAGCTGAAAATACAAAGTCACTCTAATCTGCAAATTAGGTCAAACTGACATGGTTTTTAGTATGGTTTAGTTAGTTTCATTATATATGTGTCATTTTTCATGAGTACCTGTGAAACAGAATCCAATATATTGTGGGCAAGCAAACAGTTGTAGATACAAAAAAAATCACTGATGTTTAATAATTAGGTCATAGAAACCAAGTTTTGGTTTGGCTGAGATAATCTTCCAGATAAACATCCAGATAACATATTACAGTTTTTTTAGGTTAAACAGAGTCTGAGATAATGAGCAGGTAGCAAAATGTTTGAAAGGGTGATGAGCAAACAAACACACAAAATTATAATCTTCAAACACTATATCCCCTACCAACTTCAATGGCATGCAGTGTTGTCACAAGCTATGTGCAAACAGTGCCCTTCCACAGGGAGCCATTTTCAAAGGTGTGCCAAAAAAAAAATGGAGAAGAAAATGGGTACAAAAATCTGACAAAGGAGCTAAAAACTGAACCTTTGTTTTGACTATGAAAATCTTTTGATTTTAACTTACATCACATTTCTTATGAGCTTTCTTATCAGCAAATATTTTAATGATGGGGGGGGGGGCCAAATCTCTGTTTCGCACAAAGCATTGTATTGCCGCACACCATCCCATTGGCAAGGAGATAACAAGAACACACAAGTGGCAGATCCTTTTTTGTTTACATTGCAAATTGTATTATTTATTGTCAGCAATCTCCTGTGCCTTAATACATTCTGAGCAACACACATTTTTCTAATAAAATTTTTTTTGATAGCAGACTTTATTTTCAGCTTTGTCTATTTGCATCAACCCAAGGACATTTCTAAAAAATTCAAACTTAGCATTCAAATCCATATTTCTCCAGTAATAAGACCATGTTTGACAATAAGCCCATTTTCAATATCATAAAGAAGACCTAGAATTCAAGGTGTATCTCAAAATAACCCACTAATTCTGTTCCTCCCTTTTGTCCAGATAAATGGGAGTTTACTGATTCTTCTGCATTCAGCACTGATGTATGTGGGCATAAGTGTGTCATTTGGTAAAGTTTTTGGAAAATGTAAAATCATTTGATTCTTCTTTTTTCTCATTTTGAATTCAATACTAATTAATCTTAAATAAATTGTCCATCCTTTAATGCACTTATAATGGTTATTTATCTATCACCACTCTGCCTATTTCTTAATCTCTTGTCCTGCACAAACCCATTAATAAGGGCTTATCTATAATAAGCCTACCAATTTCTTTCTGAAACATAAACTTAATTGTCTCCCTTGCTACCAATTGCTTTCTGAAATAGAAAACTTAATTGTCTCCCTTGGACTGATTTTCAGAGAAATATAATACTTCATATAACAAATATAATAAATCTAATGTTGACTAGATCTGCCACTTTGAGGTAAGTAAATAGACTCAGTAGTTACTAAAATTAAAATTAAAAAGATTGGTTCATTTCATCATCTTCACTGCAAAGCTTTGACCTGATACCTTAATAATGGCATCCACAAAGCACCAATTGCGAAAGAATTTGTTGACCAGATGCCCATCACCACTAAGTGATGCACCTAAAAGCCCAGGCTAGGTGAAGATATATTTGACTATTAGATTTTATTACAATTAGCACTAAAATATAAACTGAATGAAAGAAATACAAAAATAAAGTCTTTTAGTATCTTTAAATTATTACGAATACATAGATGAAATTTAGAATATACACTTGTGTTATTGCTACTCAGTGAAAATTATTTTGGTGCATTTTATGGTAAATAGTTTAATATCTAGCCATTTCAAATTTCTGCTTTTTTATCAATCTGCATTATACTAACACTCATGACTTTAAAGAGTTGATATTGTTATTGTTATTGTAGTGTTTAACGCCATTTTTCAGCACACGATAGGCTATACATGGCGGCCAGTATTAATGGTGGAGGAAGAACCCGGGAAAACCCCAGAAAGAACCACCAACCCACGAGAAGCTACTGGCAAGCTTTCTCACATACCGACATTGGCTGAATCCAAGACTCGAACCCACGCAGGCAGAGGTGAGATGGCAGTGATCCATAACGGAGAGCGCTTTAGACCACTTGGCCACTCGGTTAAACACACGATGCTTTCTGTTGAAACTTGCATTCAGGAGTCCCTACCAAATACAAGCTCAACATTTGCCAACAGATATTTTTGAGTAGATATACATATATACTTGCCTGTAAGTCGATTTCAAGAGCAAACAACCTAAACCCTGATCTGCCATTGCTTGACATGTCAGCAGATCAGGTTCTGTGTTGTTTGTTCTACTGATTACTCCTAACAAACTGCATAGATCCAAATGTGCGGGTGCATTATGCATCAGTGGAGCAGGGTCTGTGCAGTCTGCAGCTGGACTTGACTTATAAGTAAGTACATGTATATATGGTACTTCAAAGGTGTTCTGTGTAACTGAACAAAAGAAAGTGTAAATTTGTTTTAAATTTTTGTATTTCTTACATCTCCAATCTCTCATGAGCTACCTAAAAATGATGGCTATTGTAAATAAATGATCCAAACTATTGTACTATCAAGCATACAGTTCACATAAATAAAAAAAACTTGTATAAGTACAACTTTCATAAATTACAGTAAATATGATAATAAAACTAAACAAAAACAAAGAAAAAGAATAATAATTATGAGCTGGAAAAAATGTCAAACAAAAAGATCATTTTACACAATTTACAACTAATTCTCTTCTGCTGTGAAAGGTTGTCACAGGGTTGATCCAGGCACTAAATCTACATTCAATGGACAAAAACAGAATTTCTGACAATGCTAATCATACCCCAATCATAAGTGAACTTGTTTTGAGCTCTTTTTCTTCAAACAAAGTTACCATTTAGTAACTCGCTTATAAGTCGAGTCAAACTGCAGATAACAAAAATCCTGATCTGCCCGATCATAATACACATGCAGATCAGGGTCTATCTTGTTTGTTCTACCGATTACTCCTAACAAACTGCATAGACCTAGATATGGTGCCTTAAATGATGGTAGATCTGAGGCTATGCAGTCTGCAGTTTGAATCATGTTATAAGTGAGTATTGATGGTAGGTGGATGTCTATATTCAAATAGTTGATATACTTGCCCTATGTAGCAAATTAGAACAAAGAAAAGTTGAGGGAGGGGTTCAGGTATTAGCATGATTTTTCACCCCATGATTGGGCTCTACATGGCAGCTATTATATTTGGTGGAAGAGGAATCCCAGGAAGAACCACTCACCCACAGAAAGCTACTAACAAGGTTTAAGACACCCATGTTAGTCAAGCCAAGACTCAAATTCACACCGAGAGAGGTGGCCCGGATGTGAGAGTGATCTGTAAGGGTGAGATCACTCAGACATTCAGGGCCCCTACAACTGAGAATAGAGTTAATGGGTTCACTGCACAAATGATACAATATAACATAGATATATGTTTCCAACATTGATTAATCTTTGCATTTCTTTCAAACACAATCTCTCCAATGAATTTTTTATAAAAAATTCTATGCAGCAATTGCATGCACTACAAATGGAAGAAAGTGACATTTTGAGTTAATAGCTACAGTTATATAGCATTGTTTATCACATGATTTTTAATTTGGTCATATTAACAAAAATAATTGATGAATATAATAATTGATACCATCAAAAAGATATGCTTTTAAAAGTGATGGATTGAATTTGAAATAAGAAATGAAGTCATGCAGCTATACATACCTCAAACATATTCAAGAATTGTCGTATAATTAGGTCTGCCTCATCTAAGGGTGTCTGTCCAAGCTGTAAATGTGATATATCTGATGTACAATACATTACAATATTTGCTTGTTGTTAGCACACATTCAGCTTAACGAACTGTAAATGTGATATATCTGATGTACAATACATTACAATATTTGCTTGTTGTTAGCACACATTCAGCTTAATGAACTGTAAATGTGATGTCTGATGTACATTACATTATCATATTTGCTTCTTGTTATCACGTGTCCTCCTCTGAAGCAGGAGGTCGTGGGTTCGATCCCCGGCCAAGTCATACCAAAGACTTACAAAACTGGTACTAACAGCTGCCTCACTAGGCGCTCAGCATTAAGAGGTTTGTGGTAGGACTGGTTGGCCTGGTGTCAGGATAATGCGACTGGGTGGGACATCAAGCTACAGGTCTGCGGCATGATGCCCCAGTGCTAGGCATCACTATAAACTGCCAGACTGCAGACATCGTACCGATATGACTGAAAAATTGTTAAAATTATGTGAACAATCCTAATCACACACACTCTTCTTATCACACACACAGCAATGAACTGTAAGTGTGATATCTAATGTACCAGTATATTACATTATCAATCATTTCTTTGTTGTATGAACTGCCCCAAAATGGTAAAAGCATTATCAATCAGGATACTGCCATTATAAAATAATTCATTGTCACCTAACAGACCAATTAGCTGAGACAAAATATTCCAAAACATAAATTTTGTATATATTCATGGAGCGAGATAAAGTTTCATCTACATTACTTTTATTATATTCTTAAATTCATCAATACCATTAGTTTTAATTTCTTCCAGTTGATTCTCATATATTTAGACATCAATGAGTCACATTCATCAAGTCAGCATTTTGATTTTCTTCAATGTCTTGTAGGTGCTTGAGGAAGCATGCAATGATGAATCATCTGCATACATACCAGGGTCACAAGACTCAATCATTAAAGGTACATTACTGATATAACAAACACAAAAGAGGTCAGATTACAGACCCCTGTGGAACTTCATACAAAACAGGATCTTTAGTGTTGATAAATTGGAGCTGTCCAGTTCTGTTATTGAGATATAATGCAATCCAGTGTTGAGTAACATTATCAAAATTTGAACAGTGTGAGTTTGTGTAGGAATAGTTTCTGATTAACAACATCAAAAGCTTTCATGAGGTCAACAATTAGGACACCTGTATATTAGTTAACCTTCATACAATCATTCAACCACTTATCAGTTAAGTCAGTAAGGGAAATAATACAGGAGTGATGAAATCTAAAACCTGACTGAGAACCAATCAAAAGGTAAATATTTATATAGTATTTATCTTGTAAACTTATTTTTCAATGAGTTTTGAAATTGTCGAAAGAGCAGATAGTGGTCTATAGTTGTCAGGTCAAAAGAAGGAGGTGCTTTTTGGAGGGGGGTAGTTTTTGCTACTTTCAGACCTGTATATTTTGATATATTAAGTCGATTCAGTTCATTCAGAATTTCTTTGACAGTTACATAATGGAAACTAAATAAGGAATAACCACCATGCAGTTTGTTTTCGGCAAAAATCAGAGGAGAGTTATTGTTGAAATTGTTGAAAATTGTGTTATCTTAATATATCTGCAACAATTTCCAATGCAATATTGTGATTTAAAGTACCTATTCAAGCACTGATTTTAAATGAACATTTTTGGCACTAAATTTCCATACATTGCAAAATTAAATGCAGTGACAAACCAATTATGCAAAGCATTGTGACACTTTTCATTTTCTACTGACCCTAAGGTCCTCCTGTAAATATGAATATTCTCTTGTTTGACAAGCTGACCCAAACATCCACATAAATACGACAGATTAAGCATATACTTAGTACCAATGTGTATCTGTACCAGAATAAAGCTACAAGTGTAACTTATTTCATCATTACGGTTATCATCACCAGTTATCATCACAATCATCATCATCATTACCACCATATGACCATTGATACCACCTTCAAAATCATTGATGCCATCATATTATCATCATTATCATCATCATCATCATTTTGTAATAAATTTTAAAATTCTAATAATATCATCACTGAGTTCCACTAAAATCTAAGCAATTCTCAGCCAAACAAGACTCAGATTATGATAAAATCTAAGTAATTTTTAGCTTAACAACACCAATTATGATAAAATTGAAGTAATTATCAGTCTCACAACATCGAGTCTCTTCTAAAATCTATGTAATTCACAGTCTAACAACACTGAATCTGCTAAAATCTAAGCAACTCTCATTTTTACAACACTCTGCTACAATCTAAGTAATTATCATCCTAACAACACAGATTATTCTTTACATAATTGCAATGGCAGTAGCTGGTACAGGAATGTAACATTTCCATTGGTCAGAATGTTACCATGTGATCAAAATGAATTGTGTTCATTTCTGTATGAACTGCAAGGAGAACTACTTTTCCACTTCTATAAATAGAGTCACATGTACAGCATAAGATAAACACCGCCAGTTAAGGCAGACACGAAGTAAGCAATTAAAGGAAAACAACATTTTTACATTTTTTATAAAAATAATTGAATAAATTTGGCTTTCATTGGTTGAAGGACTGGTATTATGATGACCTTATTACGATCAAGCAGGACAATCCCAAGTGCTATATATAGCTACGTAACAGAAAAACCCAAACATTTATTACTACGCTCATTTAAGATTTCTATTTTGTAATGATGCAAACAAAATAACATAACAAATAATTGAAATTTCAATTATAAGAGTTTAACTTTTTTCTGAGTTTATCATGGTATAAACTTTTCAGTTGCCGACTCACACAGCTTACATAATGCCCTTCGGGCGTTATTTGCTGTGTGATTCGGCAACTGACAGTTTATACCATGATAAACTCAGAAAAGTATATATATATATGTGTGTGTGTGTGTGTGTGTGTGTGTATATATATATATGTGTGTGTGTATATATATATATATATATATATATATATATATATATATATATATATATATATATATATATATATATATATATATATATAAGGATGGTGATTAAAAAATTCTAGGTAAATCAAACCTTATTCCTTAAAGAAATATCTGCACAACATTGAACAAGGGCTTCCACAAGATCCAACCTTTTTCGCCTGACAGCAAGATGAAGTGCGGTGTCACCATTCTGAAAAGAAAAAAGCATGACCTTATAAAAACATAAGTCATCTAAAGATGACATATCCCATGGTTTCCTGTTTATGTAAAGACTTCTACTGAAAGTACCCTGACATATCCCATCGTTCCCTGTTTATGTAAAGACTTCTATGTTTCTGTAAAGACTTAATATTGAAAGTACCCTGTGGTTCATGGACCTCTGTTTATGTCAAGACTCCTACTGAATGTACCCTGTGATCCATGGTTCCCTGTTTAATTGTAAAGAGTACTACTGAAAGCACCTGGTGGTTTATGGTCCCCTGTTTATGCCAAGACTCCTATTGAAAGTACTCTGTGGTTCATGGTCCCCTGTTTATGTCAAGACTCCTTATTGAAATACCCTGTGATTGATGGTACCCTGTTTATGTAAAGAGTACTATTGAAAGTACCCTGTGGTTCATGGTCCCCTGTTCATGTAAAGAGTATTATTGAAAGTACCCTGTGGTTCATGGTCCCCTGTTTATGTGAAGACTCCTACTGAATGTACCCTGTGGTTAAGTACTCTCAATTCTTATACTACTTATGCTTAAGTACCAAATAGGCCAGGGGTGCACAACCCCTGGCCTGCGGGCCATATTTTGTTCTGTCTGGCCCTCAGGGAAAATTAAAATAACACAGAAAATCTGGCACGTGAACAGTAATTATATTAAAGAAATTAGAAATCCATTTGGTTACTAAAAATAAAATTATATAAAACCTTCATGTCAATCAGTAGTTCATTACAATATTTATTATCGTTAATTTTATTTACCAAGTAGTTGTTGTATAGAACATGTAGTGTCGTGTTTGCAACCCTTGAATGGTCTTAGAAAATGCAATCTGTCCCTAGACCAACAAAGGTTGTGCACCCCTAATATAGGTTAATGACTCACAATGTATGTTCTACTTATGCAACACTGTGTTTCCATGGTAACATACAAAATATTTATTGTGAAAAGTTCTAAGTATCAAAAGTCACCTGTAAGCAACTTGCTTTACATGATTGTAACATGTTTGGCTAATTATGTACTTTGAATTTTTAATGTTGTGCTCTAGTGAGACAATGTTGATTGACAGACACATTAATATAAGCTACATCCTCCCATATTATTGTGTGGAAAATTCAAAGTATCAAAAGTCCCCTGTAAGCAACTTGCTTGACATGTGTACCAATTTGGGACATGAATGGGGTTTCTACAGTTGCACGTATTGCAAATCTGATTTTTAATATTTTGTTATGTCTGTAGGAGGTTTTCATGTCCAAAAGTAAAAAGTAGTAGAATATATACAGTTTAATGATTTTGATATACAGATCTGAAAAAGTACATCAGCAGGAACATATTGGGGAATTTTTGGGCTGCTAAAAAATGTAAGTTTTTTCATTTTACTGTGAGGACTGTTAATGTGACAGCAGTAATGCTCAATTGACAACAATAATAACACTGCCAAATTCTCATAGTCAAGACTACTGTACTCCAAATAACAGTCATCCATTGATTTACACTTACCACATCCTGAATATTGACTGGTACACCAGCATGAGCAAAAACATACACGTAAACCTGGGGCTGATCTCTCTCTATACTCATATGTAGCAAACTTCCACCAGTCTGCACCAGGAAATCAAAGATGAAAGAAGAAATGAAAATAAAATAAAATAAATAAATAAAGAACATTGCACTAAAATTAGGATGGTTCCAGTTTAAACTTTTGCACAGAATTTTGTTCATTTTTTTGGCAATAAAATCAGAAAAGTTATTAAGTAATCTATGCTGACTATGTGTATGTGTGTGTGTGTGTGTGTGTGTAATTTTGACTTTAATGTAGCTTTAACAATTTTTCAGACATATCGCTATGATGTCTGTAGTGTGGCAGTTTATTGTGATTTCTAGCACTTGGACATCATGCTGCAGACATTTAGCATGATGTCCCAACCAATCACATTATCCTGACACCAGGCTGACCTGCTCTAACACTAACCTCTTAATGCTGAGTGCCTAATGAGACAGCTGTTAGTACCATTTTTAGAAGTCTTTGGTATGACTTGGCCAGGGTTTTAACCCTCGACCTCCCACATCCAGGACAGATGCCCTAACCACAAGGCCACAGGAGCGGTCTGTTGACTATGCAAAAATGCTGTGAAAACTGTTAACTATATTTATATGATGATTTAGATTGGATTAAGAATGGGTGTAATAATCAATTTAATTTTTTTGGGGAATTGTTAATGAGAAACAATAAAATGATCTTATAATTTATTTATTTTGTTACTGAAGCAATACATTTATTGATCCAGCTGTTTCAATGAACTACCTAATGTTTAACATTTTAAGAAGGAATTCAAGTTAAACATTTTTTATCAGAAAACAATTCTGCTCATGTCAACAGTAACAGGGAAGTTGTTGTTGTTGTTGTTGTTCTAGGGTTTAACGCCATTTTTCAGCACAAGATAGGCTATACATGGCAGCCAGTATAACTGGTGGAGGAAGAACCCTGGAAAACCCAGGGAAGAACCACCGACCCATGAGAAGCTACTGACCGGCTTTCCCATGTACCCATGCTAGCCGAGCCTTGGACTCAAACTCACTTAGACATAGGTGTGATTGCAGTGATCCAGAATGGTGAGCGCTTTAGACCACTCCTCCAATCAGGGCCCCCGTAACATGGAAGATATTTATTTTTTATTTTTTTTACAATAGGCTTGTAGATTTGGTATGATTGCTTTCTGTCCAGTGTGAAAATATTCATGGAAAGAAGATGAATAGAGGGATAGAGAGGATAGATTAAAAAATCATGAAATTAAATAAACAGTGTGTGTGTGTGTAGAGGGGGAAAAGGCATCAAATTCAAATGTCAACTATATCCCTCCGATTTTTTGTTTCATTTTTCATGTCATTTTTTAAGTCTCAGACAATAACAGAAGCAGATTTGTTGAATTACAGTTGAATATTTAATTTACAACATACATGTACTATGTAGAATTGATTCTCAATGTACATAATCTGTAAATGGTGAGTTCAAGACTCCAAATCTTGACATTGTTAGATATCTATGGAAATAAAATGGTGAGTTCAAGACTCCAAATCTTGACATTGTTAGATATCTATAGAAATAAAATGGTGAGTTCAAGACTCCAAATCTTGACATTGTTAGATATCTATGGAAATAAAATGGTGAGTTCAAGACTCCAAATCTTGACATTGTTAGATATCTATGGAAATAAAATGGTGAGTTCAAGACTCCAAAAATCTTGACATTGTTAGATATCTATGGAAATAAAATGGTGAGTTCAGTGTTTCCCAAGCTTGACACAATTGTAAGTCTAGGGAAATAAAATGGTGAGTTTAAGGTTCCCCAACCTTGACACTGTTATATGTCTGAGGAAATAATATGGTGAGTTCAAGGCTTCCCAACCATGACACTGTTATATGTCTGGGGAACTAAAATGGTGAGTTCAAGGTTCCCCAACCTTGACATCATTATATGTCTAGGGAAATAAAACTTGAGTTCAAGATTCCCCAATTTTGACATCATTCTATGTCTGGGGAAATAAAATGGTAAGTTCAAGGCTCCAAATTTTGACATCATTATGTCAGGGGAAATAAAGTGCTAAGTTCAGGTCACCCCAACCTTGACACCATTATATGTCTGGAAAAATAAAATGGTGAGTTCAAACTTCCCAAACTTGACACCAATATGTGTCTGGGGAAATAAAATGGTGAGTTCAAGGCTTCCCAACCTTGACAGTGTTATATACCTGGGGAAATAAAATGGTGAGAGTAAACTTCCCATCCTTGACACCATTTTATGTCTGTGGAAATAAAATGGTGAGTCCAACACTTTCCAAACTTGGCACTGTTTAATGTCTGGGTCAACCCAGATGTGATACTACTGAATGTCAGACGCAATAAAATGGTGAATCCAAGGCTCCCCAACCTTAACACCATTATATGTTTTGGGCAATGAAAAAACACCATAAAAGGAGATACCAATTGCATATTTCTTATTATTACATGAATTATAATAGTGGTAAAAATTAATAATAATAATAATAATAATAATAATAATAATAATAATCATCATCATTATCAACATCATTACTAAAAAAGTCTACACTGAATTAAGGATCTATGAATCCATAAATAGTAATTTGTTAGTGTCCTAAACTAGAAATTTGCAAGATGCTATGAAACTATCTTACCTGTTTAGCAGACCAATACAATTTTCTCTCTCTCTCTCTCTCTCTTTTACAATTTTATGACTTATCAATGTGACTGTCAAGTTTCTGAGCTGGTAGCAATCTTACAGGATTACTATCTTAGGCAGAATAATCTCTCATGGAAATTTAGCCTTGTTCTTTTATTCTTATTACTTTTGCATGCATATCATTTTGATTTCCTACTATGTGAGCATTCATTTGGATAATGCAAATTCCTTTTAAAGTACTTTAATTCAGTGATTATCAACTTCAAGATCTTTATCAATATACACAATCAAAATCACTTTTATCAACCCAATTAAACACATGTGCCTCATCAATATTCACCACCACCATCATTACCATCACACCACTACCAACACCATTAATGTCATCAAAGACTACCACCAACATGAGCACCACAATCATCTTTGTCACCAGCATCTTCATAATCATCATCATCTTACCTTTGAGGAATATAATCTTCCATGAGACTGCACAATGGACCTAGCAATATCTGCAGGACGAACTTCTTTCTTATGTGTTGTGCTGACCATTGGCAATGGCTGCAAGAAGGAGAAACAAATATGACCCATACCCGTTAAACATGTGGCAGAAATGACCCAATTACTGATTATTATACCACTTTATTATGTTATTTAAACATCGACTCAACTTGCAAATGATATCATGTACCTTGTACAGTCTTCAAAATTTCACCTGTTTCACTAACGCATTCATAAATATAACTTCATTTATAAAGTCTAACTTTCAAAACTCTCTGAGCTCAACTTTGTTAATTTTTATTTTCTCCAAATCGGAAACATTTCACTTCCTTTTGATTCATAATTCCACATGTTTTGTGTGACATTTTCAGATTGGTTGATGCCGGGTTTGTGTCAAGTCCACTGTTGTTTTCAGGCACAAAAGCTGCACCAGAATTCAGCTTGGAAATTATGCTTGCAAAAGGCAAGTCTCTCATTCCCTAAGTATTCATACCCCTAGGCAACTAAAGAACAGGCTGTTTTCTCTCTTTCCCTTGTTTCAGGCCTTTAGACAAACATGGGGAATTGCTTTGATTTTCTACCATCTAATTAGAAAACAGTCATAACTATTTAGTCAAGTGATATTTAACAATTTTACCGTACATTTCATAAATGCAAAGTACTTTTAAGACTGAGAGAGTTTTTTTTGGAGGGGGGTAAGATATTGCAATAGTTTTATTGATGTGAGATGTTGGATTTGTCTTTTATTTTCTGAGGTTACTGGTACTCAGAATTGTTTTTTTTCTTCACATATATAATATTATAATTTTGATCCTAAAAAAGATTTTAGATATTTTGTATCTGCATTAAATTGAAACCTTTTAAATTAACAGTAAACTATAAACTAGTTGTCTCCATTTGACCCCATTGTTTGGAGGTGCCCAACTCTGTCCAGATCAAAATTTATAATCAACCTTGTGCCTTAAGGAAACAGAACTAAGTATATTCTGTTACATGCTGTTAATTATTACACAAACTGAAAATACTACATACAGTACATTTAGCAACAAAAAGACAAAACTGCAAAGTAAGGTTAGTTTCTTTAATGGCTAGAATAGGGCAGGTTAGGTGAGTGTGAGGCAATGTGTAATGCTTAAAACTAGCCTATGTAAACATGTCTTAATCACCACTCCTGACAAACTTTCAAACATGGCAGCTTTAAATTTCAATATGTAGACAACCATTCCCAGTTTTATCAAATAATGCAGAAATGCTAAAAGTAAAGGATATAGTTTAATGTAAGCTTCGCACTCCAATGTTCTTCTGTTTGCCCGAAAGTAGTTTGGTGGCAAATTATGTATATAAATTCCATTTACCAGTAGAGCATCATGGGTAATTAGTAACATGTCCTACTAAGCAAACTGTACACACGTCAGTTTCCTATCGTGTGTCTGAACTTCAGTTTAACAATTACAAGACAATCCAAAATTACTTTTGTCAAAAACACAATAAAAATCACTTTTATCATAATCAAAATTACTTTTACTGACACAATCAAAAACATTTTATCAACACATTCAAAATCATTTTTATCAATACATTTAAAATCACTTTTATCAACACAACCAAAATCACTTTTATCAACACATTCAAAATCACTTTTATCAATACAACCAAAATAACTTTTATCAACACAACCAAAATCACTTTAATCAACACATTCAAAATCACTTTTATCAACACATTCAAAATCACCTTTATCAACACAACCAAAATCACTTTTATCAACACAACCAAAATCACTTTTATCAGCACAATCAAACTCACTTTTATCAACACTATCAACACATTCAAAATCACTTTTATCAATGCAACCAAAATCACTTTTATCAACACATTCAAAATCACTTTTATCAACACAACCAAAATCACTTTTATCAACACAACCAAAATCACTTTTATGAACACAACCAAAATCACTTTTATCAACACATTCAAAATCACTTTTATCAACACAACCAAAATCACTTTTATCAACACATTCAAAATCACTTTTATCAATGCAACCAAAATCACTTTTATCAACACATTCAAAATCACTTTTATCAACACATTCAAAATCACCTTTATCAACACAACCAAAATCACTTTTATCAACACAACCAAAATCACTTTTATCAGCACAATCAAACTCACTTTTATCAACACTATCAACACATTCAAAATCACTTTTATCAATGCAACCAAAATCACTTTTATCAACACATTCAAAATCACTTTTATCAACACAACCAAAATCACTTTTATCAACACAACCAAAATCACTTTTATCAACACATTCAAAATCACTTTTATCAACACATTCAAAATCACTTTTATCAACACAACCAAAATCACTTTTATCAACACAACCAAAATCATGTTCATCATGAAAACACAATATCCACCACCACTATCATTACCGTCAAACCACTACCAACACCATGAGTATCATCATTATCATGATCATCAAAGACCATCACCACAAGTGTATTTATATTGTTAATTATATTGGTAAATAAGTTAACCAAACCAAAAGACTAGATTTCAACATAATTATTCCAAAATGATTACCAAAAACTGGGCGACAGATTTCAAATTCGAACAATGATTAAGTATTGATGAAGTCTTGACACAGTAATATTTGAAATGTTTTTTATTATTTTATAAATTGTTATTTTGACTGATTATGGACAGAAAATGCAATTTTCCAGTATGTGTTATAACGAGTTATCAATTGTTATCTCGACTTGTGTCAATCTTTGACACAACATAACAAAGGTACACAAAGCCAGAAAAGTCATATTAGGAAGGTGTATTTATGTTACAATATCAGATTGATGAATAAATCAAGCAAACTGAAAGACGAGGGTTATACATGTACCCCATTAATAGACCACAAATCGCGAGATTAATTAATTTGAATAATAACAGAGTCAGACAAAATCAAATTTGAAATGTTTTGTATTTTTATGAGTTACTTGGATAAACTATGGAAATGAAATGCTGTATCTTTAAGTATGTCTTATTGAGTTATCAAACATATGTTGGCAAACTCAACAAGTGTGTTGATGTTTAACAAAGCATAACAAAGGCACACAAAACCTGACAAAATCATAAAATCATAACCAAATGTTTTCTTTATATATATATATATATATTCTGTGAATTATCGACAGAAATGGCTATTTTTCACACAGGCACTCAGTGTCATAAGATGGCAGACAAAATCATGCAACGTCATCACAGAAAGTAATGTTATCATTCCTAACTTGAAAAGTAAACCCCAAAAATGAAACACCTGTATATCTTTGAATAACTAACCAATTAAAAGCATGCAACATGCCAAATGATGCCTATTTATACTAAGGGGACATGTAAATATTGGTATATCAATAAAAGAGTGACTCTGTGTTAGCTTTATCAGATATATTTTACATATCTCTAAATTATATTTCTTTTTTATATTTAACAAGTTTAGATTCCAAAATTCCTAGTGATTCTGCTCGAAAAGGACAAAAAACGAACTTTGTTGTGTATGTGGACTTAGTTGTGCTGTTGGTTCCTTTATTTGTGATAAGTGCAAGTGTTTGATGCATGCAAAGTGTGATGGTTTGACATCTGATGATTTAAAAACTATTTCTGGACAATACCCTTATGAGTGTCATGTGTGCATTCATACAGCCAATAGTGGAGTGTACAACTATGAAAGCTCGATGAACAGTCCAAATACGGTTATTATTGCTATTATTATTATGTTGATTATCAAAAAGCATTTGTCCATATCGACATGACAGAAACTCACTTATTTTATGTTAGTAAATGAAAATAGTACTAAAATGCTTATTATACCAAAACCAATATATGCAAATGTTAAATATTGTGTGAAAACACCAAATAGCTTTGATAGAAATATTTAACTGCCCAACCAAGGTAAGGCAAGGTTGTGTTTTATGACATATTTTATTTTGATTATTTATAAATGATTTAAAGACACATATTTCTGACCAAAATAATGGTGTATCAGCAGAATCTGTGCACAGTATGTACGCTGTATCAATGATATACCACGAAATGTATACATTTTTCATTAAAAGGAAATGAGGCCTGCAAAACAAGTGGTATATTGTGGATACAGCGTACATGCTATGAATATATTTTATTTACATCACATACAAATACACATATTTGCCTTTTGAATGGAGTTTAGACTGACTACAGGCGACTGTGTATTGACCGAGTCCATGAACTCACATCCCAGCCGATTGTGTCCACTACAAAATGTAATGTCCTTTTGTGCCCATTCACAATCACCTCTGTATATTGATAAGCTGATTGTTTACATTTTTGAGTTTCTATTTTTATTCACATTGATTAAATCAATATAAGTCACACTGATGGATGATTACAATGAATGAACATACCACATACTCATTTAGCCTTATGGACAGGTGAGCTAAAAATGTTCTTTCATCCAATTACTTTGTTATATCAAAAACAAACTTTCCACAAAATGTTAGTGTCTTATCGTACTTAAATAAACTTTAACATAGAATCTTAATGTTGATGATCAAACCATTCCCATCAATGCTGAAAAAGTTACACTAAGGTCTCCCATGTTTATATAGGTGAGGGAAAAAAGTTATCATCTCATTTCCATTCTAGAATCCCACATTTAAACTGATCAATTATTGAGATCCATCTGCCTACCACCAGTTGTCAGTCACATGGTACAAATCAAACCATGACATAGACCAACACCCACAGACCAAGCTTAATGCAGGCTATGTGTAATTGACATTAAATAGTCGCACCTTGACAATTAAGTTTCTCTGAGCTTGAGACGGCATGGTAATAAATTAATACACAGAGGCAGGCTATTTCTACATGGCATAAAAAATTCAAGTTGGCTTGACCCTCATTTTTGTTCAAAATTTTTGGGTAAATTTTCCCTGTAAACTCCAAATTATCAAGAGCTGAATATACAAGAATGTACATTGCAACATGATAAAACAGTAACACACAAGAGCTGATCAGCAGAAAATAATTTCACTATTTGTCATGGGGTACCAATTTTCATGAATTTTGTGGTTACTACAAACCATGAACATAATTAGACCCAACAAACCATGATTCCATTGTGGAAATAACAGAACCACTTGCCCAATCCCTGAATTTATATACCACTGCCAAAATTGTTTTTTCTTCAAAAAACCATGAAAATTAATACCCATGAAAATAAATAAATTCACAGTACCCTATGTATGTGAGGTTTATGTTCTCTTTGAGTTGGTGGGTGTGGCATGTGATTTTCAACTGCCGGTTCAGTCAGTCCAGTGCCTGGCTTGTAGTTTCTGTGATGAATGGCATCCAGCAGATTTTTCAGGCGTAACATTCCTTTGTCTTGAGCCTGACTTGTGGCACTGTATTCCTTTGGACAGCGGCTTGGTCCATGACCCTCCATACACCATTGGTCACAATGGGCACCAGCCACCTGAAAGATAGTTTATATGCATACATGAATATCACTCACACCGTATAGCTCTGAAACTCAGAGATGTGGAGGTAAAAAGAGGCTGTGACACATTTGAGTTTTGCAAGAACATATTGACAATATTTGATCTTTTTGGACAGGCAATATTGAAAAAAGGGGTCTTTTGGACAGATAATATTGATAAATAGGGTCTTTATTGACCGGCAATATTGCAGCATATTACCCATAAAATTGTCTTATGGAAGTAACCTCCTCCCCCCTTTTGTGTACCAAAATCCAAAGTATAGGCAGGTGACTGCCTGACAGCTGCATAGGGGTCTATAGAGAAATTCAGGTTGGAAATTTGTCACACAACTTACAGCCTATTGTTACAAGTCTATGCTCTTAAAATAAGTAACAGAAAAGGGTGAAGAAAACAAGCGTTGTAAAATTTAACAAATAATTTATTTTTCTAGAATACAAAGTGAAAAATGAGAAAAAAAGAACTTACAGTATTGTGAATTAATTCCAGGAATAATCTTTGAATTAAAGACACAAGTCCTAGCAAAAAAAAGTCCTGAATAAAACTCAGTTCATGTCCCGAAGAGATCCAAAATTGAAGGTGATAACATGTCTGTTATAGCCTACAAAGTACTGGTGTGTCAACAGTCTCTTGTTGCATCATAGAAATATTATTGCAGGATTGAATTCAGTATAAATTCCAATGAATGTCTTTATCCAAGAATTTTGTCTGAGCACTTTTGTATTTCCAGAGAAAATAATCACTTGAATTCTATAATTTGAAGAAAATAAAATTCAGCCCAAACTGGTCACAACATAATACATGTACAACTTAAAGTGCTAGATGTTAAAGCACGACTGGCAAAATCCTGACAGTCACAAGATTATATAGTTCTCTACTTGACCCCAGGTCACATATTAGCATTTACTAAAAGCAACCATTACCTAATGGAAAATAACCTTCTAGAATGATCAAATAAGCCTTGTTTACTTACAACACAATAGCCGATAAAATTCACTTTGGAATCTCCAAAACCCTGACCCAAATCAGCATGTTTACCTGAATAATAATTTGGTTAATAAACTCATACACATAGAGAATAATGAAGCTATTATTAGTTGTTTACATAAATGAAATTTTAAAAAAATTTTAAAAAAGTCTATCAGGTCAAGCAGAAATTAACTCAATGCTGGACAAGGTCAAGTCCAGCAAACAATGTTACATTACAATAACATGTAATGACATAACAAAATTTAAAACTAACAGACAAACAATTAAAGTATATATACATAACACTATTTTGAAAATATAATGAACATTCTGTCTTTCGTGGAGACTTCCAAATTATTTTTCCATAGTTTCTGTTCTCAGCTCTTAGTTTTCACACTAGGGAAATTAATTTAAATGGATTCTTATTTTAAGAGGAGCTGTATTTGTAATCTGATGAAAATGTACTCAAAGGAGCCATTTTCAGCTCAATAGATACAGTATCAGACTCATAATCCATGGCTCAGAGGTCTGATACCAACCCACTGCCAGCCTTGGATGGCAGCCCGGTTAGTCCTTCGGTAGGGCACTTTGTTCCATTTCATTTTCATGTTATAACCAAATACAGTACAAAGCATTCCATTAATTAAATTAACTGACAACTAACATCTGCTCCAAACATTAGCAACTATAACTGTTTATAACATATACTAAATTGCAAACTGTGATGGCACAGGTCTGTGCCAGTAGATCTGGGTCATTGTTGTTATTGTAACTGTGCTTACGACCTCAAGTGTAGACTCTAATAATGAAGATGTACTGTTTAATCAAAGATCTGGATAAGTGTATTTGCCATTGCATTGATTTCACTGTTGATACAATATCAGCTGACAACCCCATTTGTCTGCCAAATGTTATATAATGGCATGTCAGCTGACAACCCCATTTGTCTGCCAAATGTTATATAATGGCATGTCAGCTGACAACCCCATCTGTCTGCCAAATGTTATATAATGGCATGTCAGCTGACAACCCCACTTGTCTGCCAAATGTTATATAATAGAATCTAGTACCTGGAAGACTCTGTCTATTTGGAAGGATTTCTCTACAAGATAGATGGCAACAGGTTCTTGCTGACATGAAATGGCAAAGTTCAAGGCATCTGTTGAAGGGGAAGACTGCGTTACAAACTGAAAAAAAGATTAAAAATGGAAATTTTGAAATTTAATCTGATAAATTAGCCCCCCAAACTTGTACTGGTACCATGCCATATCAATACAAGTTTGTGGGCTGTTTTATTGGACTAATTCAAATTGATAGCACAGATGTGTACACTGAAAATATAACAGGATAGGATCATGGATGAGATCTGAGAGACTTTTGGGAATGTTACGGTAAAGTAATTATAAATGAGATAAAACTGAACTTAACAGCTCAGTGATGATATCATAAAAACGTAATGACTGTAAGTATATAACAAATTACATGTTATACAGGGCTAAGCAAACTCCGTTGCTGATCTCCACCTCAAGTGTAATTCTTGGTTGGAAAAGTGAAAGTTTTTGGGGGGGTGCATTTGTGCATTTAATAATTTTTTTTGTTGATGTGAAAAAATGACAGCTGCAGATTTCTGATTGTTTACAGTAGCATGTAATATAATATCTAAAATGAAGTTGTTTTCACAATCAAATTAATTGAGTAATGGACAGAACTTTCAGCAGAAGTAAACAGCAGATCAATATTTCTATCTACTGCCACCAGCATTAAAGAAAATACTGGCAAACATATGTAGCGGTGCTGACACTTTCATCCTTTTTTTTTAGCAAATAGATGTTTCCTGACAACATTGCTAACAGATGCTCTTCAGTCCATTTTACCTGGGTGATGGGCAATATGGTAGTTCTACTACATTCAGCCATAAAAATTTGCTATTTTCAGTAAGGCATACTGAGGCAAAATGACTTTATAATACCGACAGAAAGCCGGGTTTGCATTCTTTCAATTTATGTATGTTTTGTCACAGTTTCTTGAGATTCAAAATAATTTATTTCAACTTGCAAACACTATAGATAACTGATAGTAAATCAGTCAGCATACCACCAATATGGCTGCCAATGATGTCATTTGGAATCTATCTATAAAGATCAAAGTGGTCACATGGGTCCACAGAGACAAAGACATTGCTCACTTCAAGGTTTCATACTCTATATTACAATGTAAAAATACATCACTAATTCTGACAAAATGTAGACCCCAACTCATAGCTGTGATAACATGGCTTTACCTGGCAAACCAGACCCCAATTCATGACTGGTAATACAGCTTTACCTGGCAAACCAGACCCCAACTCATGACTGGTAATACAGCTTTACCTGGCAAACCAGACCCCAACTCATGACTGGTAATACAGCTTTACCTGGCAAACCAGACCCCAACTCATGACTGGTAATACAGCTTTACCTGGCAAACCAGACCCCAACTCATGACTGGTAATACAGCTTTACCTGGCAAACCAGACCCCAACTCATGACTGGTAATACAGCTTTACCTGACAAACAATAAACCCCAACTCATGGTTGTGATAACAAAGTTTTACCTGACAAATAGTAGACCCCAAATCATGACTGATATTATACAGCTGTACCTGGCAAACAGTAGACCCCAACTAATGAATGTCATAATACAGCTTTACCTGACAAACAGTAGATCCCAATTCATGACTAATAATACATCTGTACCTGTCAAACTGTAGACCCAAGCTCATGACTGTGATAACACAGCTTCACCTGATAATACAACCATAACAACTTCAAAAACTGTGTAGACTGCAGCAGGAATCAAATAGGTTCATAGATACAGTACATATGGTAGAACCTTTGAAGGCATCAAGGTGATAGGAAATTTATCTGAGAACTTTTTCTACTATGGATCAACAGAAGAATTAATTGTTTAACTTGTATAACTTTTTTAAATTCTTTGCAGCAATCAAAAGTGAAATATATATATTGATTAATATTTACTGAGTAATATGAACTCAGTTCATATGTTGCTAATACAAGATAAGGTTTATAATGTTGAACAATCAGTTTTTGTGATAGTCAAAAAATGTATTGTTTAAAGATATAACTTTACATTCTAGTATGACACATAGATCCTAGATGCAGAAAAAGGAAATTAAACCTTCCCATAAATTCATAAATTTTGTTCCATAAAATGAATGCATCTGAATGCCATGTGTTAATGAAAAATTGGAATTCACAAAAGCAACTTGGATCTAGTGACAAGTGACAGATTTGAAGGACAAGTGATTTTTCAAAGGTCAAATTATATTTAAAAAAAGAATTTGCTAAGTCCTGTCATGCTTCATATAGTTTTCCTTTAAATGATGCTATTTCATAAACTGTAAAAATGTATCATTCCTGTCAATAACAAAGTTACTAAAGCAGTGTTCATTCCAGAAATGGAAAAAGTGGGCCCCCCTGTGGCTCCTTCCAGGTCAAATTGTGGGGTCATGTATAAAAATAAACAAAATGGGGTCACAAATATCTTTACCCATTTCTTATCTATTCAAGAAATTCAAACAGCAATCACAACAATTGGACTTATATATACACAATATGGCTGAATAAATATGTACACAATATGGCTGCAATAAATATAAACTGTATGGCTGAATAAATATACAATCTGTGGCTGAATAAATATACACTATACGGCTGAATAAATATACACTCTGTGGCTGAATAAATGTACACTATATGGCTTCAATAAATATACACTAAATGGCTGAATAAATATATACACTATAGGGCTGAATAAATATACACTATATGGCTGAATAATAACAGTCATAATAATAGTCTCTATTAAATGTATGTGACTTTTATTTTTTGATCATCATCAAACAAGAAAGCTAATGGTAAATTCAAACAATCTCTTTATTTTTCTAACCACCGTTAAAGTTGAAAATGAATGTATCATGAAATTGGTACTCTTTTATGATGCAGTGTCTGTCACTGACAATTTGTAATCAAGGCATCTTGTTAAGAGACTAGCAGGTTACACCATGGTTGACATAAACAGAAACACAATATTTCATATTTGTGACCTTTTCTTTCACTTGGACTTAATTGTTAGAGTGAATGTTTTTCACATTTCACATGTTTACAGTGATCAAAAATAAGTCAGGAAAATGCTATTTGTGTTCAGGGTGCAGTCATTTAAGTTACAAGGAAACTATATATTAGTCGGACTCAGCAATGACTGACTCAAAGTACATCATGCCAGAAAGGTGAATATTGAAGCAATTAGTAAATCATCAGAGGACAGGATCATCATCAGCCGCCCCTGTCAAAAGTCTTCTCTATTATGATTTGAATTCCTCATGTCCAAGAAACCATTCCCCTCTAGAATTTATTTTAGACATTTGAGTCTACAATTTTCCTCCATGTATGCTATTCTGGAAACAAATGCAGCAACGTTTTTGCTTAAGATTATGCCTTCTCAACTTGACATTGTTAGGTATATAATTTGCATTGTTTGTTAGCTTGGTTTTTTATTATTTATAAGTTATGTATAATTGTATTTTTGACCTGACCTTGTCCAAAATCAAGTTCACTGTGTTCCTGACTAGAGGCACTGATGTTGTTTTTATTTTGTAACAAAAAATACATAGTAAATATTTCACTAGGGAGGTGGGTTAAATATTCAGATCATCATCAGTAGGGGTAGACATATTTATTAGGGTATGTTGTCTGGGTCATGGTTATTGGAATTCACCCATGAAAATACCTAGCCTACCTGATGTATACCACATCTTTATTATAAATTTAATAACAGATTCTTCTAGAAATGAACTTTTGCCCTATATCATGACTCTTCCTTTGTGTCTTAATTTTTTTTATACAAACTTGTTTATTTGAGAAATTACTCATAACATCTGAAGCAGAAATCATCTGTATTGTTTTGTTCAGCATTTGATTTGGGTGAATTTATTTATTCAAATTATTTATTCACCGGAAATACAAAGTGCTCTTCAATAATATTTTTGGACAGAAACAATAATTTAGAATTATAATGAATTCTAACAAGGTCATTTTGGACTATATTATTGACATTAATTGGAAGACTGTTTGTACATCATCACACCTCAGGCTACTGGTACATTAGTACATTCAAGACTACAGACACATCAACAACTTCAGTGCTGGATCTTAATTTGAACTTTATTCATTAGGACTCATGAAAGAACTTTTTGGGACTATTTGGGATTTAATTCTTTTTTAAATTTTCACTTTGTATTCTAGTGAAATAAATCATTTGTTAAACTTTACAAAACTTGATGGTTTTTGCTCTTCTATTATTTTTTAAGACCATAAAATCATAATAACATTGTCATGAAATTGCTCAACATATTCATATAACATTTGGATGTGAAATACAAATATTTGAATCTGAGCAAAAAAGTTAATAATGTGTGTAGTATTGCATGTAAATGTTGAAGAAAAGAAACATGCAGACAGACAAATTAAACAGATAGATGGATAGGATTTAGCTACTGACATACAGATGGACAGACATAAAATACTCACCTGTTCATCTATGGCATTGATAAGTTTAAAATCTGTAATAGGACCAATTAATCTCTGGATATTTTGAAGTTCACCAGCCTTTATGAAGTCCCGCAACTAATAAGAATTAAAGAAAACAAGAAAAAAAGAAGAGAAAAAAATGAATTAAATGAGGAACACTCTAACTTGCTGTATCTTTGTATTGGATGAAGTATTCAAGCTACAACGCTTGTTTTTCATCTGTCTCATAGTCACAGAATTACTATTGAAGAGCTTAAATATTCTGATTTCAATGGTATAACTGGCAATATACTGATAGGATAAACTTCCTTATTGATTTGGACACGGGATAAGCTCCTTTTAAATTTAACCCCTAAAGCTACATTTCTTGGTTTTAAAAAAAAGAAAAGATATTTGATAAATTATATAAAATGATCTTATAAAGACTAAAACATATCTTTGTATAAACTGAATATAAAATATGTTGTTTATGTGACACCTGGCCTGGTCAGCCTGATATTAGTCCTGTCAAATCTTTCATTCTGATGTAACAACTGTTATCACTATATGCAATTATCAACATATTAACATGTCTATCATTTTGGAACATTTTATGTCTTGTAGGTTTGATCATTTCACATACTGGTTCGTACATGTTGATTGATAGGTAATATTCATCTTCAGTCTGTGATTTTTATTAGAGATTTGTTACAATATTTTCAATAAATCCAGTCAAGCTTCCAATATGTTAACCCTATTTACCCCTTGGCTGATCGAGCAAATATTTTAGTGCTTTGTCCTAGTGACATCTATTGGATTTCATGAGTTGCCTCCCTTTGTATATAATACTGTCAACTAACCAATAACATGTAACAGCCGTGCATTGTACATTGGCTGAAAATGGTGGAAACAATTGACTTCAAAATGATACTTTGTATGTTTAACATTGAAATTATGACTACCTACCAGAGAGGAGCCATTATAGGTGTATTTGAGTGAAAAAATATTTGTACAAGCACGGACCGGCAGTGGAAAATTGTTCATTTATTAGTCAATTCAAGTTGTGTGCTCTTCTTGTCTCGATCATGTAGAATCAGTGTTCAAATTTGAACAGCTTAACTTTGATTGGATGCGGTGGCTTCCAATGAAATGCATAGACTGGAAGCACATAAATATCTGCTCGATCCGCCAAGGTGTAGATAGGTTAACATTTCGGAACCTTAGCTAGCAAAGAAATAAATCCTCATGCCGTACCAGCTTGTTGTATCGGCGTGAAATATACGAGTGTTTAAAACTGATTCGCTTGCATAAAAAAAAAACAAAAAAAAAACGTTATCGTCGCGTTTTGTGATTTTTTTTATGTTGATTCATGTTTTTTTTTGGGGGGGGGTAGTGATGGATCCACTTAAACGTATTAATTTATAACCTAGATCTAATACGTGTGTATTGGTCTGTGTGAAGTGTGAGGAAATCAATTCCAGCACTCATAAAATTACTGTCAGCGGTTATCTGCTGGTGAATTAGTGTTAGTATTTTATTAAATGGCTGATTCGACATTCTTTTTATGTTGTACATGTTTATTATTAGCTGCAATTAACGTCATTTCATTTTTTTAAATGTGAAATCTATTATGATTATTGCTGATCCCAATCTTGTTATCTTTATCTCTCTAGCTGATACTGGTCATAAAAAAGTAACGGCATCGTTTGAGGAAATTAGCTCGTTTCTATTCATAAAATAGGTCTGGAAATCTGCAGATACATTTTGTGACTCAAACCAAAATGTTATTGATCTTTTTTTCTTTCCAATTAATCATGACAGTTCATTCAGTGCTATATCTTGAGTATAATGTTCACTGACAAACTATTATTAGGACAATTTTTTTATAGCAATAGTAATAAGGTTGAAATTTTCTCTAAATTATGTTAAAAGTAATTTTTCATTAAATTATATTGAAAGTAATTTTCTATTAAAATATAATAAGATTAAATTCATTTATTTCGGTATTACAGTTATGTTACATACTATTTAATGAAGACTGCGACCTTATGTGCAAAAAGGCAAAACTCTTGTACTATATATTTCCCTTGTATCGTAAGTCAGCAAAAAACTACACTCAGTAAGTTGTGTAAGTTACTAATTAGCGGATTCCTAAAATTCTGTTGCAAAATTATCTGTCTAATGACGTACATAGACCCAGACGATAGTCTGTGAGAAACTATGAAGCCTCGCTTTGAGAAACTGGCGAAACTCAAGAACCATACGTATGACCATATTTGGCTGCATTCTAAGAAACTGTATAAAAGCAGGAAATCTGTTTGACAATCAGTCCTTTCGTCGGAATCTCAAAGAGGCTTGTGTCGTTACAGGTAAGATTATCGTCTGTGTACAATTTTTAAAAAATATAGTTTAAGGAATTTTAGTGTGAAGATGTTAATCTAACATCGGTACGTTGCAATATTGGATTATTTTAGTACTTCTTTGCTATTATTTAATATAATGTATTGGAATGTTTAGCTGTTTGAATAACTTATATTTATTTGTAATTATATTATTGATAATAGCAATTTTAAAAAAAAAGTTCGCTACCAACTTCCTACTCAGAATAATTAATTTAGAAATAAAGTACTCTTTGAATAATAGGGTTCAATATGTTGACGTTTTAGATTAAATTCAGTAAAATATATTTCTATTAAATGATTGCGGTATTAGTCTAAAATCTTCAAACTGAACATGTGTTGGATTCTGATAAAAACAAAATAAATGACAAACTGATCGAATGGCAGTCTTTAATTAATACAACTTAAATCGTAAAAAGATGTTTTTTTTTCTCTCATTATATTCATCTACTTATTTGCCATTCTAAACGTACACTTTGTAGAGAGGTTGAAACTGTCAATTAATGTAACCATATTTATAAAATCACAAAACATGTAACTTTGGGCGGGTAAATTTCGTGAAATTCAAGTAAAAAGAAAGAGATTTACTGGCAGAATTCCAAAAATACAGGATTTTTTTTCTTCTTTTGTAGAAAATGGCTCAACAATAAGTACCAGCGCCTAAAAAGCGTGCTATTGCTAGGTAAGAGAAACGATTTACAAGTTCAGTATGTCACTGTAATTCACGCACTTTACTCCTCTGGAACATTACCGTATATAATTGCCTATACCAAAAGTCAAACTCCAAACAACATAGATCCTGATCTAAAAGTAGCACAATGCGCCTGCAGAGCAGGGTATATGTTGTATGTTATATTGATTACTCTTAACAAGCATTATGCGACGACATATCTGGGTCTGTGAAGTTTACAGTTGGACTCGTCTTATAAGCGAGTATAGACGGTAGGTAAATAAGTAGGTACAAGTTTTATAACATTGACGATTGCATTATATATATATATATATATATATATATATATATATATATATATATATATATATATATATATATATATATATATATATATCACTCAACCCTGCTGCCTCGTTGATCTACAAGTCCGTAAAAAGATACGAATATTCAACGCACGAGTTCAAAGATTGTCTTGGCAAAACATTTTCGTTCCTTCATCAACAGTAACACGGTTACAGGGCAAAGATATTTTAGTATGTCTGAATACCGAGGTTGTCTGAAAAATCTATATACCAGTCAATCAGCGTCAATTACAGATCGTCGACATTTTATGAAAAGGTGTCATGTATATTGATCGCTTCAATACTTTAACCAGAGCTAGCTCACACTAAATCTATGGAAACATTGGATCCTAGGCCATGAGAGTAGAACGGACATTTTTTTTTTCTTCTGTCATGAATGTTTGGGGGTTGTTTTGTATTTTTATTTTATTTTCATATTTTTTATTATTTTTTATTTATGTGATACTGCCATCAGAAATAATCTCATGATCAGAATGTCTCAAGAACAGATGTGGGAGGGGTGGGCCTGCAAACTTATTAAAGAAAAGTTGGTGAATTTAATGATTTCAAATGCTTTTGAAGACAATAAAATGGAGAAAAAACATTTGCATCATGCTTATTTAGGCTTATCACCAATAAGAAGTTTTAAATCAGTTACTTTTTGTGGGTTTTTTTAATAAGCGTCGGACAATACTTGCAAATCAATAAACAATAGTTATACCCAAGGAACGACTCATGTACCCGAGCTCGGTTATTTACCATCTCTCACCCCCACCTCAACCCTCCACCTCAAGGTCATATCGCCCGTATCCTGCCTAAAGTGGAGAGAGAATAACTGTAGAATTTTGAAGTATCCAAATTGAACGAGACGGTATGCAGACACGTGTGTGAAATAACAGGCCCCGATTTAGTAAACAATGCTGAGTGCACACACACACACACACACACACACACACACACACACATTCTCGCGCACAGGTATGCAAAATCGGAAGATCACAGCATGTACAATGTTTTCTTTAGTAAATGTGAGAACGATTTTCTATATATTGACATTCACATTTATGGTCTAAGGAAACGTTAGGCGAGAAAGTATTTTTTTTAAAACCCGCACACAATATATTTGCAATCAAATCTAGCTTTGACGAGTTGAGCTAGTGTTAGGTATACAGGATGAAGCTTTTTATTCCAAGGTAAATATTTTAACACCGCCGTATTAATGGGTATTTATGACACAGAGAATGTTTATAACGATAACTACAGGCGTCGGTTGAAAAAAAAAAAATACCATCATTCATTTGTTAACACCGCCTAACAAGGCCATTGTAACTTTACACGAATTAAAAACAAGATCAATAGAGATTGTATGATTTAGTCTCACCACACGTGATCGGCCAGATTGAGAACTGTGAATGTGTGTATTGAACTGATTAAATTAGTATTCTGTGTCAAGGAGGCCTTAGCTATAGTCAGATAAATCAGCACCCTTCGTCCCCACCCCCACTCCCATTTGCTGATACCGATGGACCGTTACGTCGCAATGAATGAAAACTGATTGTGAACATCTATGTCCGTGATGTTTGGCTGTCTAGAATAATGCAGACACACTGCTAGAAATTAAGCGTAAAGCAAACAATTTGTTTTTCTCACACATCTCCCTGGAGTGCCGTTTCATTCATTCATTCATTCATCATTTATTCATTCATTCATTCATTCTGGACTTACTTGTCTGACTGTTTCTGCTACGTCTACGTCCATGATGACGCTGGGACCTGATGAAATAATGCATAATTGTACTCACGGTATTTACTGATATATAAATCACTTAATAATAATAATAATAATAATAATAATAATAACAAACGTCACGACCACGACCACCACCACCACCACAACAACAACAGCAACAACAACAACAATAATAATAATAATAATAAACACCATTACCACCACCACCACAATAATAATAATAATAATAATAATAATAATAATAACAATAATTATTATTATTATTAAAGCTGCGATTATAACGTAGAAACATTTTGAAGATTACATGTTTTTCAATCGTGTGACGCTTTTTAAAAATCTTACAAGAACTTAACTTTTGTATTACATTCACTTCACAAAAGCGTAAATTTATAGCATTACTTTGATATACATGTATAGTCTTATATCATAAACTCCGCAAAAAAGAAAAGAATACAAGTTTAGACTGGGGTGTGTATTGCATGAACACATTCTTCATCCATTAAGTTCTGATTGATACTTTTCAGTACTGAATCAAGAAGTATGAGGGAGGGATAAACAAGTGGGGTGAAGGGTAGATACCACTCCATATGTTATGGTATCTTCTGCAAAATCTAACTGAATATGACACCTAAGAAATTACATAAAGTTTTATCAGTACTATTTTCGTAAAATAAATAAGACAGTGTATTATGAAAATTCATTACAAAATGTACATAATGATGTTTTAGAGAATTTTGTTTTAAAGAACACTGGAACATACACGATTTGACAAACGTTTGCCAGAGCGGTAAGAAAGAGTTTAAGTCGGGCGGTCTTCTTCGAGTGTGCCGACAGATGTCGTACATAACAAACATACATAGTCGTTCTCCACATATGATCAATTCTTAAATAATATATATATTTGTGTATGTGTTTTTTTTTTGTTTTTTTTTGTGTAACTGTACTCAAGTAGCTTGTGCACTTCCGATCACTGAGTACCTCTAAGGTCACAAAATTGCACGCGTCAGAAAATATCGAAATGTATATATGCCAACATTTAAAAAAAAAAAAAATGTGCTAGTGTACTCAAAAAATTACCTGCCAATTGTACTATCTAAACATTTCGTGAGAAATCTATAAAAAAAAAAGAAGACATTAGACAAAAACAAATCGGTGCGAAAAGTCGAAAACGAAAAATGAATTATGACCTCTGTTTATGACTTGGGCTTCAAGTGTGTTGCCGACTGAAGACTCTACGGTAAATTCTTTGAAGACTACTTCATTTCTGGTCGTCAAAGTATTAGCTGACAAACCTCCTTCAGTTTCCGACAGTTTAAGAAGAGTAACTCGTTTTCCACTGAAAACACATTATTAGCTAAATCATAATTATTTAATGTGCAGAGCTTGATTATTGCCCTCTTTGATTTATACCATGACGCATGACATATTCAGGAATCCGAATTCCATAAACTTTAGGAAAACAAAGAATCGCGGTAACAGAAAACGGTAATTGTAGGGTTCAGTATTATTAAAAACATATACATGTTGGCATATGTCAACTGGCAAAAGTAGAACATTACCAATAAATACAAGCAATGGCATAACTAACGTTTACAGTAATGATTACTGATTCTATTGTGTGTGCGTTTGTGTGTGTGTGTGTGTGTGTGTTAGAGACAGACAGACAGAGGTGCAGGGGAGGCTAAATTACGTGTACTGTGAAATATATTCACAATATATTAATTGAATACATTCAATATTATTAAAAACATATACATGTTGACGTATATCAACTGGCAAAAGCAAAACTTTACCAATAAATACGAGTATTGGCATAGCTAACGTTCACAATAACGGTTACTGATTCTATAATGTGGGTCTGAGTATTAGAGAGACAGACAGACATACAGATAGGGAGGGGAAGGGAGGTTAAAATACCTTTACTGTAGAATATATTCACAATATATTAATGGAATACGTTTTACATAGACATTTACTTAGCAAGGTCTAACAGTTGACCAAATGTCATACCCGAGATAACCACGCCTAATAGTTAGTGTAGCTTATTATTTTATGTTTTAGATAATGTTTCAGCTGATATTGATAGTTTCTCGTGGAACGGAAAAAAAAAAAGTTTAAAATTGGATGTATACATGTTACATGGTGTGAACTGTCTAGGTGTCTAACAATCAGGGCGGCACCAATCCTCATAGACAAGCTAAATACAACAGACCCCGTATTTTCAAAACTTTTTGAGCAAACTCATAACTTTCAAATCCGATTTGATAATTGGAGTTCACCAACCTGATTTAAATGTTGATTGCCAGTAGAAAAATCAAATTTAAGAAGATTCTAAAAGGTTATATGTGAACTTTATTCTGCTGAAAGGTACTAAACTACAACGTTTTCCGACTTTGAGCTTGAGTTTTGCGCTCAGAAAGTTTCGAGAATACAGGGCCAGGTGTAATTGCGCAATTGTTCACACGTTGCCGTGAAACAAGACTGGTGCAGCTGTCTGACAAATGGTAATAAATATGTAGAGTTTGGTGAATATGTCAATTGCATCGAAACACGTAATTACGTAATTACATTTGCCTTTAGTATTTGTAATTGCATGCAGTTTTACTGCAAGTAATATACTTTCATTATTGTCATTTTTCTCTAAAGAACGTTTGATTACAACTATATATATATATATATATATATATATATATATATATATATATATATATATATATATATATATATATATATATATATATATATATATATATATTATAGATAGATAGATATAAAGTGCAAAATTCTATTGATCGACACAAGTATACCTATGTTTGCAGTTCGCACGAAACGCCAGTCTTATTTTCAAAATGGTTACCGAACATTCTTTGTTGATAAAACGTTACTATATAATTTACCTATGTAATTTCAGAAGTGTAAGCAAACTGAAAGTTCAAATTTTCGAATGCAGTATCAATAAGATATTTTAAAATGCTGACATGCACTCTTAAGTTGTTCGTAAAATCACATCTATATAAGTCAATATTTGCAGTTTTCAAAGAATGTCAATTGAGTCCCCATAATCCTGACCGCGATCAAATTGTGCTTTGCAAAACGGTATTGTTAATGTACCAATCTATAATTAGTTGTGTATCAGATTTATTGATCGAACACACTTGAATAATTGCTAACAACCGCCACGTCACAAAGCAACGTATACACGAGTAATAGTGATCTGCAAATCTAGTCTCAAGTTCAATCACTGGTTCCAATACATGCACGGGTAAGCAGTCGCCAATTGAAAGTAGCTGGGGTGTCCTCAGGGTCCTTTCGTTTCTTGCACTTGAAGATCGCATCACATCAACTTGTACCCGTTCAGATGACGTGGTACAAGTTGTTAGATTTTGTTCCATGAAAATCGCTTTAAAATAGATTAAGAGTACTTTAGCAGCTTTATTTTTATGTTAAATCTGGTTACCAAGCTGCCAGAAGATTAAGTCATTGCTTTAATTTGTTGATGTCGTTGTGTACGACTCCATTATGACCTTGTCTTATCAGTCACGTAAACAGGATGCTGTACAGATTAAAATGCCAGTGGAATGGGAAATTTTATGCGATTATAAACGCTTTCTGAAGAAAAATCGAAAACAAAAAAAATGAATGATATTCATTCTTTAAAAATACTACTGAGCGGTCGTGCTGTCAGCCACATATTTATGTCAGGGATAAAAGTTTTCTTCTCGAGGGATGACATGATTTAATCAAAATAGAATCCAAGAATGCGAAAATGGGAAAGGTGATCAACGTTTGATAATTACAGATTCTTAAAAATACTATTTAAAAAATCATTATTATAAATCATCCGCTTGTAATTGTATGAGCGCACGAACAACATACGCCTACGTCAAGACAGAGAGTAGATGGGAAGCAGGAGGTGGGTGGGCGGGTGTGCTAGCAATAAAGCTTTATTATCTTACGTAGAAAACCCAAAGAAAACCAGAGAACCCGGAGAACCAAAAATTCCGTTGGAAACCAGAGACCCCAGAGGAACCAGTAAGACAAGAGGAAACCGAATAACCTGGAAGAAACCCTATTCCCCGGCACGAATCAGAACCGGAATCAAACAACTAAGCACAGTGAATCAATACCCATCAACACACACACACACACACACACACACACACACACACACACACACACACACACATGCACGCACACACACACACTGTATTCCAGGTGAAGGGTAGCAAGACACTGAATATGTAACCTGCGTACTCAAAAAACAATCAAGTAAAAACAAATTAGTAAATACGGTTGATCTCTTTGAGAAGTCATGTATCGACAACGAGGTGTATAGTAATTAAGATTGGACATATTTTTTGCTGATATAGGTCAAAGCCTTCTATCACACGCACTTGCCCACGCGTGAATGTTACCTACAGGCGCCCCTGTAAGAGGGAAGTCATAGTGGGTTGAAGACTTCAACCTAGGCCAGTAACCAACAAATCTGCTATTATCTTACTACTCGATCATTCGATTGCGAAATCACAAGAGTGATGATTATGGAACCCACCATTAGTGCACTGGTGAACATGCAAACATTTACTCGACTTTTACTGTCGGTAAATCCAGTAGCCTTGGTTCCGTATCTGTACTCGGAGTTGCCGGTGGTTTAAATTTCCTCCAATATGGTGTCGATCCTTGTTATGCTAATCATGTTTTCCACAATAGCAATGAAGTACAGCTTGGTAATTGTATTGAGGTTGATTTGTACCACCGCGAGAAGTTCTGAACAGACACGTATTCGCGAATTCAGTCGTGACGAGATTATTTTACCAGCACCACCAGTTACACTGGTTACTAATGATATGGCTCTTACAACAATTCCAATTGATGTGCCTATAATAGACAACATAGTGGTGATTCCCGCTACACCAAGACCAACGGTGGCTGCCGCAGTGACCACAACTTTCATGAGTAGCGCGGTTCTCCTGGTGATTTCATCTCGTAGCTGGTGTTACGCTTCGATTATTTTCTCACGTCTGTAACATTCACGGCGACTGTGTGTTCTTGCGGCCTGACGTTACCTTTATATAAAACTATACTAATTGCGCCATTGAAAAGCTTCTGAAACGACCGTTTTCGTCTTCGTCCAAACATGGTTACACGGAAAAGTGCGTCCTTTTTAACAAACGGTCGATATTTCTCTCATCTTGATTGAGTCAGTGCTGGTACAACCCAATCATCAGGTAATGCAACTGCGGTGTATGTGTCGGTAAACTCCTCTTGATCATTGTAGACACAATCCTTCTCTGTACCTGCATGTGCAATTTGTGACTGCTCTTTTTCGCGTGCTAACGCTATGAGACCATACTTGTCTTTAGTTGATATTGGTATATCACGGTGGTTCCATCTGTCAGTTCTTTTTTGTACTTGCCAAGACTATACCACTTTAACGCAGATACACATCGACAAGTGGGACAAAATCACCATCAATGCTAGCATCCCGTCACCCGATTCAATATTCCGTCAGCAAATTCCGCAACCTCATCACCGCGGCTAGAATCCATTACTTATATGTAAGGATAAATCTTAATTTTAAATAAAATGAAGTATTTATAATTATAAAAAACAAAGACGTTATATACACGACTGGATAGACAAATTCCTTCAAATTGAATTTCATCTCTGATGCTAATGAAAATATGTGTCGTTTAACCAGGTAGTCTTACAATTCGGCTAACACGATTGTGATTATTGACCAATATTGACATTACACGCTGCATGCCAGTATATCCGGGAATGATAAATAAATATTATCCAGACTCATGTTCCTTTAATATGTGAGGATTAGATCTATCAATCCACTCATAACATTCTCGTAAATAAGTCTACCAAGTGCTAAGATTATTTCGTTAATTATTTCGGTTTTTTTACACTGGTTAATATTTTTTTTCCGCATATACTCAACGGAGTTACTACGCGTCGTGGTGGTGCAACTCTATGATATTTTGCACTCATTGTTTCATCATAGTTTCTACATCATCAATGTAATTCTTGATAAAAAAAAAACGCAAACGATATACTTTTGTCAATTATTTCCCCAATTTCAATGATTTCGGCAAGGTTCAACGCAACAGCGCATCACAGCATCAAAACAATATATTGAACGTCCACGATTGACGTTTTAAAGGTTTCCAGTTCGATCTTAGAAGTCACAAGCCGGCCCGGGTCGACGTAAATAACAACCGGACTCTTAAACTCTGTCAAATCAGCTTTGGTGGCAAACCTGGTCAGATCCACATCATGGGTCACGTCGTCGGGCGGTCGATCATTATTAAATGTCAATAGTTATTTGTATACTATTAAGAGTACTTTCTAAGAGACAATGTAAAATCAACAAGACTTTGCGGGGTTGGTAAACGCTCGGGTGCAAACAACACTTTAACAACTCTACCCCCTCGGTTTAATAATAAACAACTTACGTGGCGGTTGAAATCCGTACCAGTCAAAGTATACAAAATATTGAGGTGTTACCACGTATGCTACCCAATGCGTTCCAGGTCCTGCTATTAAATCAGGCTGATGATGCCAATTTCCCGCGTGGGCGGGATCATCGATGCAAGTTCACCCCCATCCCACCAAAGACAGCTCGAAAATGTTTGACTGACTTAGCCATAGGAAGTAAATCACAATTAGTCAATGGACTGGTCAACGGCTAGGCCACAACTGAAGACCACTTTAGCTCGGTGTTCTGTGGCTTACACGCCTCAATAATCGAAGACATTTTCCTTTGTATGCGGCCGCGAAAGGCTCCGCCTCTCACTGCCTATTTTCAGAGCCATCAGGACGCAGCTCCGACAGACCCTAAAGCAGACGCTTTTACAACTGCGAAAGCACCAGATGTAAATATCCAAATGATTTTCTGTATTTGCGCAACCTCTGACTTTAACAATTTTATTGTCACTGAGGTGTTCTTTTGTTTGACCGCACGTATTTCGCTCTTTAATTTTGCAAGCTGGTTTTGGCTAACATTAATTTCGTGATAGGACATTATTATTTCAAGATGCAATATTTTCAATAATATTTTAAGAGTCACCTTTTTAAAGGTGCGTCAAGGAGTACTCGAATGGGAATAACAGACTTGCGTTCGACAGTCCGTGGACTTTCCTGGTTGTTTCAGTGTCGTAAGTTTCTTTTTACCGGATCCAATGACGCACAGCCTGTAAAACTCGTTTACGACAGCAATAAAATACCGCATCACACGAAACCTTGATCCTGACTCGTGGACTATTTTGACATTCTACTGCGAGCATAGTGTATACAAAGTTCCAAAAAACTTCCCAATTACAATTATCGCTTGAACATTCTTTCGCAATAGTGAAGATAAATATTAATTGTAATACATTTATGCACTAAAGCGTGCAGTGGTTCTTTATGAGTGTTCCAGCAGCAAACACTTTCTCACTGATCGACATATCTACAAGCAACTCTCATTTAGTCCATTTCTTGTCCAATTAGCCGTTGTTGTAAATGTTTTTTTGGTTTTTTTTGTTGTTTTTTTTTAAATCATGTTGACATAATTATTTTTGATTGGTAAATCATTTCTTGATCAAAGCTGAATCGATGATAATTTCATGTTTATTTTTTTTGTTTGTTGTCTGTCTCGAATATTCTTTCAGATAAAAGTAAACTTTACTTTTTGACCTGTTCACAATGGTATCCTTGCGCACGCAATATGCAGTACACAATTTGGACGCTGTGTACTATAATTACCGTAGCAATTTTTACCACTGTTTTTCGACAGCTTAGCTGTGTTTAAACGTCATTGAAAGTTTACAGTGAAATAATTCAGTGTAAAACCAACGTTATTTTACGCTCTCTCTCTCTAAGGTATGGAACATTTTAATGGGTGTTCGGCGGTTTTTGAAAGTGACAGCAGTATACACATTACGTCACAATATGCCATTTTTACTTCGTCCCTCGTTTTTCATTCAGAATTTGTATTAAAAGTAACCCATCATTATAAGTAAAACAAGAAACTTCCACCATCCACAAGGGCTGGTATCGTTGCTTACAATTTATCTGTTATACGTGTACTATATAATACAGTGATTCTCAAACTGTGTGCCGCGGCACACTAGTGTGCCGCGAGAGATTTGCAGGTGTGCCGTGGGAGTTTTTAACAATATTTAAAATTGCTGCGTTTTGAAACCTTAAACATATCGAAATATTAAATGGTAAATCAATGTCGCAAAAGTTAAAAAAGTAACATATATAAAAACGCAATCTCTGTCAGTCCGTCATTCATTGGTTCCTTTCGTAACGCGAGACTTGTGCGAGATCTCGGGAGAACTCGATCGCTCTAATTATAAGAATAGTCTTATAATAAATACATGCAGCCCATTATACAATGTTCTCGAATTTTCCACGCTAAAATAATAAATAAAAAATCAGACCGCTACATTTGGCCGCCAGGGGTGGCAGCTATACAATGTTCTCGTATTTTTCTTCACCACAAAAATTGTTAAATCTTTTTAGGTGTGCCGTGAAATTTTTTAGATCTTTTTGATGCGCCGCAAGACAAAAAAGTTTGAGAAACACTTATATATTAACTAGTAGTTATTGTATAGTACATGTATGACAGGTAAATTTAAAGCAACGATACGAGCCCCTGTGCCACCATCGGGATGCCTTGTGTCTTATTAGAGTAAACTATATCTCTTATATAAAGGAATAAGAGAAGAACGCGTCCACTGCTTTTACTCCAACTCGATGGATTTTCTTGAAAAAAGTACGAAATATTGTATTAATAAATCCGCATTTTTCTTCTAATTTTTTGTTTGTTTCTGAGACAAAACGTCTTCCATCTTTTTATATATCCAGTCACCTTTACAATGCAAACTTGTCTAACCTATATGAGTAACAAAACAAACAAACAAAAAGAAACAAAGAAAAAGAAAGTTTAGATACATATACCGTCTTGCATCTGTCACCACACGCACGTATGTTTAGAGTATATAAAATTAAATATGTTAGATTTAATCGGTAAAAATAACAACCATAACATACTGTAGTACGTAAAAGCGATTTGGCAAGATACCACGATACCACAAAGATTTACTTGTCGTCAGGACACTGTTTTGTAATGAGTAAGGTTTATTTATATATAAAACTTCAGTATTCTTCGATAAGCAAGAATGGCCTCACTACAAATACGAGTACTCAAGAGACGAGCATCAACAGTGTTGTTGTTGTGGGGCTTAACGCCATTTTTCAGCACACGATAGACTATACATGGCGGCCAGTATTAATTGTAGAGGAAGAACCCGGGAAAACCCCTGAAAGAACCACCGACCCACGAGAAGCTACTGGCAGACTTTCTCACATACCCACATTGACTGAATCCGAGACTCGAACCCACGCCGACAGAGGTGAGATAGCAGTGATCCGTAACGGAGAGCGCTTTAGACCCATCAACAGTGTAGAAGCTCATGACTGGTTTCGGTTACAATTATATATATATATTTATTTTTTTTACTTCGGTCTTTCAAAATGATGCCGAGACGACAAAAATATTAGTGCCATGTTTCACATCTAAATAACACACTCAAGCAGTTCTTATTTTTTTTTTTACCAACTCAGGTACTTGGCAGCATCATGAAAATTAGAGAAAAATGGGTTTGTCGGGTTTCCTGTTCAAAACTGTATACAAAAATGACCACATAGAAATAATCGAATAGAAAGAGGGAATTTATTTGGTCACCCGAAAGATGACTCTTAAGTACTATTCATTTGTGTGATAACTATCCGCAAAATGATATTTCTCACTGGCAGTCCACTCATGGATTTTTATAAAGGTCCTAAAAATGCGTTGACTATGACGATAAGTGTGCTCTGAGATATGTGGGAAGCTTGCATGCAAGAAAACATAAACCTTACTACGGTCCTTACATCAGTTCCGGCTGGCACTATTGCCACCAGACGACGTCATTTGATGTAAGTGAAATACGAAATCTTAAACTTTAAGCTCAGGAACTGCTCTGCTACAATGTTTTCTGGTGAGATAAATTGCCATTGGCTTCGACCCTGGCACTGTAACCACAACAAATATATATATATATATATATATATATATATATATATATATATATATATATATATATATATATATATATATATATCGTGGCTGTTCGAGAATAGGTCATAATCATAGTCAACTAACATTGCCCACATATGATAAAGAAGACGTTAACCGCAAATACGACGCTAGAGGATTGCCCTCTCTCTCTCTAACCTACCTACTGGTGCAGTATGCTACACACTACTTAGCGATGGATGAAGTACTCCAGAATAAAAACCGATTACGTTCCTTTCTGGTTTGTATAAAGCCTTCTTGGCTTTTATCACTAGATAGTGTTGGCACATATTGACTTTTTCATACCTTTCACTTCATGGGCTGGCTCAATATAAATAAGTGCAGCAGCCATAAATCAAATCATGCGATAACCTAAAAGAACTAATTAATTTGTTTATGGCCGAGGTTTTTATGAGCCCTTGCCATCTGGGTGCATGTTCCTAAATACGACAGTGGAGCTCGCTTCCATTGCACACAATGTAGAAACCCTTACGTTCTTAAACTGGGGAAGAACAGATATGTGTTACTTATGTTGCGTGCGTACGTGCAGGTGGGTGGGAAGGATAGAGGTGAGTGCTTCCGTGTGTGAAAGAATGAAAAAAAAACAACACATACACAGACCGAATGAGGGCAGATGGGGGTGTTCTTGCGTAACTTTCTGCCCTTTGTGAAGATGTATGTGTATGAGAAAGGTGGATAATGAACAGTCAAATATAAAGAAACGGGAGAACATGATTATCTCAATATGAAGTGTGCCGTAAAAGATTTTTTTAATCCTTCACGTGCATCAGATATACTGACGAGTAAGTAAAGGCAATACAAGTAAATTTAGGTACGGGCACTTTTTCACATGAGACACACGGAAGCCGTTTTCAACAGAATGTGTTAGCCCAGTAATTGAATTAGTTTTCATTCGTAATATCACACGATGATATTTCTTTTATTGTACGGCACGCAGGGGCTGGTAGAGCGGGTGGGAGCGGCTACTGTACGCACCCCCCTTTTAAATTGAGCGCGAAACAAATGGAACGTTCCTGGAGTAAGTTTTCTTCAAGGTTCAGTGGTTAAACTTAGGTCACCAAACGTGCTGACAAGGCGGAAGCTTCAGGGTGCTTCGTTCCCTTGGTCCCCAACGCGGGTTCAGTCCCACAGATCCATTGCCTACTTGTTTACGTCCCCACCCCCGAATATTCTGGATCCGACCCTGGGGCGGAAGAACCCAGATATTACACCTTTGCTGGGCCATCATTGGCAGACAATCGTCGACATTGGGTATATGACGTTGGGCCAAAGTCGAACCATCCTTCAATTCCCGAGGTAGGAAAAAACAAAGCAAAGAACCCATTAGTTGAGGCAACTTTGTTCTGTCGTTGTTATGCCAACGTTGGGATATATGTACTAGCCCTGTTTTATAAATGGGTTAGACTGCTATCTTTCTAAGTTACACTCATGATACTCCACACGCCTCTAAACCTACGTTTTAGCGTCTTCCCAATTGCACACCCAAGTCTGGCCAACGACGTATTAACGTCGTCTCCAGCGTCGACCCAACATCACAGTATTATAACGATCCGTCGATCCAACGTTGGTCAGACACGCTGGCCCAAGAAAGGTCTAACGAGCTAAATGACACTGGGCCAACGTCATTTAGCCGAGATGGGTCGATGTTGACGACAAGCATTCTTTGTCCGAAGTTGTCCGAACGGAGGGCCAGTAAGCAAAACGTTGTTCGACAGACATGCGAGATGTCACGAGACATTTATATTAATGAGCAAAAGGACGCCAGGTCAACGTCATTTAGCCAAGTTATGTTGATGTTTTCGACAGGTTATTATTTACTGGGCCAAGGTTCGCCCAACTGATGGGCAGGGAGCAAAATGCTGTCTGGCAGTCATGCGAGATGTCACGTGACATTTTATAGTAATCGAGGTATGTAATATTCTAAATAAAGATCATATTACGGCTGATTTAATCCTCAAAGAAACAACGATTAAGTTTTAAAAAAATTAATTATTGTTAGCCCTAATTACATACCATTACATAAACGGTCAGACTTAACTATCACTAGCAGTCTGACCTTTTATGTAATGGTGTCCTGCATAAAAAAAAGAAAGAAAAAAAAACAAAAACATGCCGTCTGGATTTCACGAACATTTTTGTAATTTATGTGCCAAATATGATTTTCAATTATATTTAATTTTAAAAATCATCAATTTGTGAAAACAAATCTACTTACACGATACAATACGAAAAATATTCCAATAATTGCAGAGTCAAAGTTAAACAACAAAAGCGATCACGTATCGAACCGTTCAATTAAGTGCTCAGCTTTGCGTACGAGTTAAACAGATAGTTTCAAGGGATGTCGCGTGAAAAACATGGCCCAGAACTGAGCTACTTAAAACCTTTCATCAAATTTACTGTTATCAGCGAATTATTATGAAAATATTCATTTAAAAATACATTCCAATATATTTTATTTCCAACTTTATAGTGTCTGTTCGAGTGGCACACAATACCTAAACATATGTTGCTATTGTGGACACACTAGGTAGAGTGTGTTTGATTATATGAGACTTTATTGAGAACAGCGTGACGCATCTAAGAAATTTTAAATCTTTTAATCTTGTTTCTAAACCCATAGTGATGCACTCATGAATTCATGTTATTTATATTGCTTTAAATGTCAGGTGAGCAATGCAGTTTTTAAATTTTACCAATCTAATTCACGTCTACCTCTTGTCCAGCCTGATCCGTGTGTTTATAACTGAGCCACTACAACACACTATTATTCATAACCAAAACACCAAAGACTCAATTAAGTTTACATAATTGTTGCAACAATAGCAACCACCACAACCAAAATTAAATCTCGCTCTTGGGTTGTCAATCTGTTGCTCTATCAGCTGAGCTACCGTGGCTTTCCCTGGAAATGTGATTAGATGTGTTTTGAACACGTGTGCAGCGATCTAAACATTTTATTCACCGTCTAGGGAGGGGCTGGGGGTAAAGGGTGGGTATGTCTGTTATACGGATGGGTAAGAAATTAGTACGTCCCGAGAAAAGCCACAATTTTTGACGGTTTTTGGCGGATGTGCACTTAAGCATTACAGTCTGGGTCTATTCCATATTTATATAATAATTTTAAGTAGCCCTTACGAAAAATATTAACAGACTTGAAACACGATTTATTACTCTTATTATTTAAACTACGGTTCTCGGTTTGTATTGATGCACGTGAAAGGCAGTGGTCTACCAAAATAGCAAACAGAGCCCTATTATTGAATTATGCCACTGACTTGTCACTGGTGATTAATATTTATTCACCTCTCTAAATAAATCTGTATAACAACTAACTCTTATGTCTAAACTGTTCATGTTTACACATACGTTACTGATGTTTTGATATATTTGTCAAATTTTTACTTCATGTTCTGTACGTAACGAACTTCTTATCCGAAATACCGTCGTAATTTTTTTTACAAATATTGATGGCTTTAGGGGTACACAATCACATTACTGCGTGTATTGTGTACCCATCTTTTCATGCAATACACTACATATATATTACTGAATAAAAATGGCAACAAAAATAATATAGAATAACGTATATGAATTTGTTTTAAAATCGAAGTAGAATTTATTTGTCGAGTCGACTTATTAAGTTAACATCAATGCTAATACATTTTTAAAGAGTGGATGATATAGGATTTCATCCCAATTAAACACATGCCTCACCCACAGGACACAAAATCTCTGAGATCAATTTACTTGTTCAATTAAATTAGCATTATAAGGTACGCCTAAGCATAACGTTTGCGCACGTGTTTCACTGAAAGAAAAAGATATATACAGAAGAATTCATATGAAAAGTAACTTATCTGTACAGTGAAATGAAATATTTTATTCTGATACTTACCAGGGTACATAATGGTATAATCTGTCCACCCGTGTGTCCACCTGTGTGTATTATATCATCCAGTAAATTACAGGTAATCCAGATTTAAAACTGCCAGCAACAGTGTGTACAAAATTTAACGTTTATGCTGAAATTCCTGATGTTTGTCAGTGTTGTTTGACAAGTTGTCAACTGGGCAACCAAATATCACGTATGAGGCGATCTAAGTCAACAATGCTGGACAGGTTGATCAGGCATTTGTTTACTCTATATGGCGATATTTCCAGACAATCAGCTAGCTACTCGTATTCAGCTACATGGATCACTTCAAGGTTATGTCTACCTGTATTGAAACTATTTACCATACCTGTCATATCAGAGCACACACAGGCTGTACGCGTTAGAAAGTTTCTTATACGAGTTTAGTTGTCACATACGCTATTTTAAACCATGGGCATAATAAACTGTAAAAAAGTTTTCCGCGCATGAGTAGCAATCTAAAGATTTAGGAAGATGTTCTTGTTTTCATCTTTTCCCCACCATCAGTCTTGAACAATTTTATTGAGACCTAGGTAATATTTTAGTGATTATTATATATTTTATTTATTTTATTTTCCAACGCTGCAAACGAACTTAAGTTGTTCATGACAGGCCCATCTGAGTGAGTGCATTTTTCGTATTCAAAAACATTAAATCTGTAATTTATATACCTATCAATCGATTTCGTTAACATAAGGACTAACATGCACGGTGTGATTTGTGCAATTGTCTCAGAAGAACTTAGGGAAAACTATGTCTTTGTCTAAGAACATTTTCATCGTGCTCCACAGTAAACGTTTGCTTACGCGAAAGCATACATTGTATCATTACTATATATATATATATATATATATATATATATATATATATATATATATATATATATATATATATATATATATATATATACAATGATGGAACTTACATTAAAAAAATGACGCAGCTCAACACGGGCTAATTTGAGTTATTCTTCATTTGCATCCAGCCCCTATTTATACAACCCTATTTATAAACGTATTTGGGCGTGAGGGCTTTCTTTTTATTCACATTCTTCTTTTGCGGTTAGGGAAAAGATATGATTATGACAAAATTCTTTTTCTATCTTTTCAGTTATTGGAATTGGAAACGATAAAATTTTCTTTGATTGAAAATACGCTTGCTCGTTGAAGTTTATATTAAGAGTACCACTTTCCCGTTTATTGCTATTCTCAGATGAATGGGTCATAAAAGGCACCGGACAGAATTATCGCTATGGCGAATGTAAACAAAGGGCCACGTGACTTGCCGCTACTTTGAAATGTATAATACAAACACCTGGGATTAAATGGTGCGTTACATTTCTGTCATGGATATGAAGTTAACACAGAATATATTGCCGGCTTTGAAATGTCTAGTATATATTGATTTCTCATTTCGCAGTTGATGAATGTTGAATGAAAATCAATTATGGTCATCGAGAATGAAGTTAATATGAAGCATAATATCAGTGCTATAGGCCTACGGACCATTAAGCAACTCGTACAACATTTGACGATACATTGTATATCATTATCATGTTACACTGTTACAAATATATTAAAGAGTACCAGTAAATTGAAAAATACGATCAAAAAGATGAGATATCAATCGAAATTATAGATTTAACAATAGTAACACACACACACACACATCAACCAATTTCACACACATCAGCCAATTTATCAAACAATGATTAATTTTTTTTTTACCTCATACCATTGCGGTAAATTGGTAACCATAGACTGGTGTACATCTACTTCCAAATCCTTAAATTCATATGACAGTTAAAGTCATTCTTTATTTCTGTGTTGAACTAATTTGTATAAAATGGTTTAAAATGTAATGCAAGTATGCATACATGTAAAAATAAAATTAATAAAGGCACACGCATCGTATCAGAAATATCGTTTGAAATGAGTACACATACATATGCACGCACTATCATCGATATATAAAACACGTTGATATGTATATCTATACATAAAAATTCCACACGTCACGAATAGACCACTGGTGATTTGACACAAAAATATTTATAAATGAAAATACCAAGTTATCTTGCTAGATATCACAACGTAGCAAATATTAAATCAACTAATATTATTATGTTTGGTCTGTAGTACAGAGATGTGCTTCTTCTACGTTCCACATACAGAGGACACTCAAGAAGAAAATGAAATACTCACCTTCTAGCGTTAAACACTGTTAACATGTTCTATTCTCTCAGGATCTTACATGGTTTTGTCCATCTGCCAACTTCTTTCTCTAACCCATGTGAAGACACTATTAAGTATTCGTACAAACTACAATTATATTATTTTTTTTTTAAATCGTGTGAAGGCAATATAAGCAATTATTTACTTTTCATTAGGTCTCCATATCACTTTATTTGCACATACTCTCAGCTTACTTCTTCTTAATTTAGCTTTGTTAATAAACATTAATAACTGTTGCTACATAATGTGTATGTAGTCAGTTTATCTCTTGTTTCTTAAATGTACAGACCTTCCCTTCCCCCCTCTCTCTCTGTCTCTGTCTATGTCTCTCTTACCCACATAATAATGATGATAATTTGTGAGTATGACCTTCAACAAATGATATAAAAACTTGTGATCCGATTTTGCTGCATATGTGAATGAGAAACCAAAATAAAATTTCGAAACAAATACTTATTGGTTATGTAAAATAGTGAATGAATTTTGAATACAAATGTTACTGCAACACATACACGAGTCAATCTTGTCACGGTCAGCGTGACACGTAACAATTAACTTGATGTATGGACTAGATAAATCGCTAGGCTGTGATGGTTTAACAGTCCAGGTTGGGGCCATGATTTATTTTTAATTAGAATCCGCTGAGATAACGGTCCCACAGATAGAGGCAATGTTTATTTGGGGTCAAGCAGGGAAAATGTCAAAGTTGAGACAATCCAAATACAATGTGTGCCAGTTGGAAGTAAGTTTAATAAAATGAGATTTTCCCGAAATAGTTATTAATAAAGGCGGAACAGAGGCAATTATTCTAACTCTTGGCGGTTAAATACAGTTAATAACGATTGGCTAAACTAAATGGTGTGTGTGTGTGTGTGTGTGTGTGTGTGTGTGTGTGTGTGTATGTGTGTGTTTCCAAGACGAAATTAAATGTTTTAAGCAATTCCTCGCGAAATTAGCCCAAGTTTTCTATGGTAGGGGAAGTCTTGTCACTGGGTGAGCAGAGTTATCCCGCTATAAATGTCCAAGGGACGGGTGTCTGAAAGTTGAGGGCTACGGAAAGGAGAAATTTAGCTTCATATAAAAGAAAGCGTGTCTCTGAAAGTACAAGGTTTGTCTTAATCACAATCTAAATATTGAACGATATAAGTTTGTAATTATTTGTTTGAATTTGTGTTAAATTCACACGTCAATTTTCTTGAGTTCGGAAGTTAATTGTTGGCATTCATTCGTCTTGAATATTACATGACTCATGTATTCTCAGAATGTCTTAAAATATTTCCTTTATATAAATTTGTTCGATTCACTGATTTGTATGTAATATTAATCATGTATCCCTAGGAGTTTCATGTACTACTTATGATACAAACTGTAAGAAGTGGTGAATTGATCTGTCTTAAATGATATGAATCCTGTAGGCTAGGGATTGATTGGCTATGCCTGAAATTTTTTTGCCAAAGAATTGCTAGTTAACAAGTAACGTAGCTAGGACAAGATGTGAAATTCATTCATTGATTCGTGTAGTTAAGCTGTGATTATTTTCAATGGAGAAATCGGCTTTTGCCGACCGACACATAGTCCAGTTAGTGATTTATTAACCATTGCGATGTAGCACGATTTCTTGTGTATATGTTATGTCATAATCCATTTATGAACCTAGCTATAGGGAAATACATTAATTTCATGGTAATGGGATTGTGTATTAGTTCTGTTGAATTACGATAAGACGATATCTGACGTAACAAGAGTGGGGATTATTATTAGATCCCAGAAGAAGAAAAAGCCTGACCAATATTTAGGTTGCGTATTTATGTATTTATTTTAAAGGGGGAAAATAGCAATACGCATTGGGAAAGAAAACAGTCAACCAGGTTACGGTTAATGAGCTGTAGGAGTCAGTAGGGACAGAGGGAAGAGGTAAAGGAATATGGTGACTATGACCCAGGAGAATTTCGCTCTAGCCGCAATTACGTGACCTGACCAGGTTTTAAAATATAAATTTGATCTTGCCGGGAAGGTTCTCCTCCCCCACCCCATTGCCGGCAGTAGTGAAAAGAATCCTGCTGTTTTATGGCCGGAAAAATGTGGGTGAGAGATGGGGTTGGGAAACGGGACAAAATGGAAGTGAAAACCCCCGACCATCTAAAAACAGATAAGGTGGGGTAGTTCCCCATTAGGTACTTGGGCCTGATTCCCTACACAGTTTTTCTGCCCGACCGTATATAAATACGGGACGTTAGTGCAGAAAATGATTGATCCGATACCAATGCCGGTGTATTACTTGTAAACACGATATCATATGCAAAAAGCAAGACAGCATGAAGTATCCAGACTTATATAAGGGTACGTTATGCCTCAGAATAAACACCGATACACAAAACTACATTTATGCTTTGTTCCGAGTCTGCGAAAAGAACAAATTTAATATAGCATAGGGATATGTCAAAGCCGTCAACCCGATATGTATTTATAAGCCATATCAAGCGAGGTCTCTCGTAAATTTGGAACAAAACACAAATGTGATTTTTATTTTTAAATATGTTAGCTCTGCAGCATGAGCAGAATTTAAAAGGAATCGGGATTTATGAAAGTTCGATTTGAATCGGACACCAAGGCAAACACCTGAATAGTTGCAATTTGATTCTGTTGTACGAAAATACCGATTGAATATTTTAATGTAAGATTAAATGTAGTATTATGATAATATAAATTTTATTTTTTTTGTAACTATTCTATGTCAAAGTCTTATACCCCTACACCCCCATGACTTTGTCCCCACATCATACGTGAGTGCGCGCGAACCCGCAAAACAAAGTTACTGTCATGTGCCCATGCCAGAGGAATGCCATGCGTGATAGACGACTTTAATCTAGATCAGTAACAAAACCAATCGGAATTATCATACTACTTTGTGGCCACAATATATCGATCATTCGATTATGAAACTGTACGAGTGGCGATTATGGTTCCAAATCTGTAGTCCGTGTAAATTACATACGGGGATCTCGTTTCTTGTTGTACCGTAGTAAATTATAAAACGTTTTTGACAGTGTCAGACATGATGCTGAGCTGTGGATTTTCGCTAATTCATCCACAGTAAAGCCATGCTCTTTTGAGACTCTGCTGCGTGCTATATACATGGACACAACGTCTGCATGGAAATTGTCCACCCTCGTATTAAAGTGTCTGTATACCATTCGTGGATAATCTTTTACAAACACATACTGGTACAGAAAATATAGATTGTGCAACAGTGACAAATCAGTATTAAACTACACGCATGAATATATGGGTAGTCGAATCGGCTGCAGACATTTATTTCAAACAAACACATTAACATCGATCAGTGTTGAGTCACCCTAATATACTTTTGTTGGTGTCACTCTAATTTACTTTTGTCGGCAACTTTACTTAAAATTCGATATTACCATTCTTAAGTTCGCCTATGTATTGTTTATATCTCTACGGCTGTGTTATTGCTCTCAGGATGAAACGTGGAAAAAATCGGCCAGTATAAAATATTTATTGTCATCATTTTTCACACTGACTACTGCTTTCCGTGGAATACACGCTGGCTTTTTAATATAATTTGACTTACAGAAATGATTTAACAGGGAAATTAGCATTTAAACTTCCAAGCATCTATCCAGAGTCTGTCCCGATGAATATCGATTGTATAATTCTTTATATAAGCTTTGTCGATTTCATCATTGATGGTCTCAATGTCTTTTGTGACTATAGATAAAATGGAAAGCACTCTGGATCCAATGGCTTATGGTTTGAAACCATCCTTGTCACAGTTAAGAGGCTAAATCAAACGCACATGGAGAACAATCTCCATCTTATCCGAAAAGGTGCCCGTGCACTGTAACGTTGATACAACTCCGGGATGCATCTTCGAAAGAAGTTTCATCGCGTCTTTATCTGGCTTTTGTGCGATTCGCATAATTGACCGATAATCTTGTAAATCATTACTATGTTTATGTAACTCAAACTTTGGGACCTGCAGTTTTCGTGCTTTTGTAATTGTCCAATTGCATATACGATCCATCATTTAAAAAAATATTTATTTTACCAGTATCAGAAACTGTAATCATTTCAATCCTGGCTATTATTTCACTGACCTCTGTTGTTTTTCCCTTAACAATATCTTTGAGTTTTTCTACAATCATAGGCCGGTGAATCTTCGCCTGCGCGCGCGATAATACTGGCAAACAAAACCCCATGGTCGGCAAAGCTGATTACGTTACTTTCTTCCGGTACCACTTTCAAGACATGGTCGAGCGCGAGACCAAAACGTAACACTAGCAATTGCTATTTACAGCATTCGTAATGGCGATTTATGTTGCCTAGGTTATATCCTAATGCCATTGAATTATATAAGTGTATCTATGTAGGTAAAAACACAGTATCATGTAGAATAAGCTCTTCAATTATGGTAATGTGAAATAATTTTACAATATTTTTGAAAATAAAAACCTTTGCAGTCTGAATAATCAGTAGCAAATAATGCGTTGTATCGGCCACGAGCTCAAATGACTCATCATTGAGTACTGCATCAACCCGGTACATCGGTTCACTGCGTCAAGACTAATAATTAAAAACGTTTTGTATATCTCATCTATGACACTTGCTCCTCAAGACATAGAAAGGGTCTCGTAAAATCTCGCCTATTGGTTAGTGAGTGTGAATGCAATTATTATATTGTTAAGACTCAATGGTCTTAAACTAAGTAACAGAAAAGTTTGTAAAATTCGACAAATAATCTATTTCCCTTAAACAAAGTGAAATTTAAAAAGAACTTACAACATTGTGAATTAAATTCCAGATGGTCCTAAAAAGATATATCACAAATTGAAAGTATAGAGTTTCAAATGAACCCATTGGTGATCGAATGCATTCCAATTTTTAATGTGCTGATATACCAAATAGCCTCGAATGTGGCGATATGTTAGTAGTCTTGATAGTAGTGAAAGGGGATACCCTACGGACAATGGGAATTAGCATTACAGAACCCCTTGGGACAATCTACGGACAATGGAAATTTAACATGGCGAAAAATCGTGGGACAATCTACGGACAAGGGGAATTTAACATGGCAATAAATCGTGGGACAATCTACGGACAAGGGGAATTTAACATGGGATTTTTTTTTTTTAAAAATTTTTTTAAAAAAAGGGGTAGGCAATGGAAAGGCTATCTCTTTTCGAGAAATATGGCTGGCCCTGAAAAGGGCCTTTAGGTTTTCTTCTTCTTCTTCTTCTTCTTCTGCTTCTAATTTCTTCTTTTCCTCCACCAACTTCTTATTTTCTCACCTACACTCTTTTTCTTCTTTTTTTTCTCCTCCTCTTCTTTCTTCTCTTCCTCCTCTTCTTCTTTCTTCCTCTTCTCATTTTCTTCTTCTTTTTCAATTTTTTCATTCCATTCTCTCATCCTTGTCCTTTCTTCTTCATCCTCCTTCTCCTCCTTTATTTCCTTCATTACACCACTTATCATATCCTTTGCTTTTCTTAAATTATTAATTTCCATTTTTACTCTATGCGGACTATAAGAATAGTGATCTTCAACTAGTCGTACGAGCATTTGTTCTATCATTCCCAAATTGTCAAGGACGTCTTGCAATGATTGAAATTTATCCAGGTGGTTTGAAGCCATCTTCTATGAAGAATGGTTTGAACGACGAATACTGTGGGTTCTTATACGAAAAGCGCGAACGTGAAGGAAAACATCCCCCTAAAACATAAAATGGATCTTACCTAGATCATGGCCCAACAACGCGCGGACGTGAAGGAAAACATCCCCCTACTTTCTCATTTCATATAATATAACCCTAACTATACTCTCTACATACGCTAAGAATCAATAAATAAATCCATAATCTACTATTCACACAAACTTACTTCATCATTTACAAACACACAAACACATACACTTCCACTATTAATAAAGAGTTAGTGTTTATATTCACACTACTCTACCTACACACATTGGCAAATTAATAGTTATTTCTTTTCTAGAGTATTGGGTAGCCCTGAAAAGGGCTGTTTTGTTTGGAACTTCATGGACACCTGGTTAATGGTGGCACCTTCCAGGCCTGGCGCCACATACACATCTTATCCCCCAGTTACTTTTTACCTTTTGGGGGGAGAGAGCAGAGGCAGGATATGTCGCTTCAGAATCCCAATTTTCACTCTCTGGGATTCTGAAATTTTTTCTTCTCTCCTTTTCCTCCTCCTCTTCTTTATATCTTCTCTCCTCCTCTTCTTTTTTTCTTCTTTCCTCCTCTCTTATCCTTCCCTCCTCGACAATGGCTTCAGCGGCCAGTTCATTTAATATGCGCCTGGCATATTCCAGATGCACATGAAGTTCCAACAGTTTCTCCAGTCTCGTGTTCATTTTTGGTGTTGATCAATCAACAAGGGTAGCTGGACTGCCGAACGAGTTTCAATTTATACTGAAAGCGCGGACGTGAAGGAAAACATCCCCCTAAAAACATAAAATTCATCTTACCTAGATCATGACCAAAAAACAACAACGCGCGGACCTAAAAGAAACACTCGCTCACTTTTTTATGCTACCCATCACTTCAATAGACTATCCACATACGCAAGGCAATCCAATCTAACCCCAAATATACACCTCAAACAGCCAAAAAAAAACTAACATCATTTTAATCTACTATCCACACCAACCTATTTTTTTCACTTACAAACACAATCACACAAACACACAAACACATACCCTCACATTTTTTAAGAAAGAGTTAGTGTTTATTTTCACACTACTCTACCTACACACATTGGTAAATTGATCGTTATTTCTTTTCTAGAGTATTGGGTAGCCCTGAAAAGGGCTGTTTTTTGTTTTGTTATGGCATTCTTTTTTTAGTTTCTAAGAATGCGATGTCCTCTGAGGATAGACTTTCTGGCAATAGGTCTGCTTCTTCGGAAAGAGAAGAAGAATTCTTTGGTGTCGATACGACAATCGACAAAGCCTCTGTCAGCTTCAGGTTGTTGCTGCTGTTGTTGTTGCTGCTGTTGCTGCTGTCTCTGAAGTCTGTACTTCTCTGTCCATTCTTCTTTCTCCTTGTTCATTTCTTCTCTGAAGAGCTCTTCTATCAGGTCTTCAGTGATTTTTAACATTCTCACATTCTCTATTTCTTCTGGCTTCGGTATCAGACTGTGTCTGACCCTATGCAAATTCACGTAGGCTTCGTTGAGCTTAGCTAGTTTGGAGCACATCTTCTTAGGAGGATGAGTCGACAATGGATGGCTAGACTGGGAACAACCCGGTTCTTAAAGTTAAAGCGCGGACGTGAAGGAAAACATCCCCCACGGTTTTCGAGCCGCAACGTTCATGAGAGGGATAGTAAGAAATGAAAGAGCATCAATCCAACATTCTTATAGCTAAACAAAAGACAAAGGCATTTTTTTCTAAACACAACATTTTTTATTCAAAAATCACTTAACACTAAACAACAACATTTTTAACAATAATCCAACACTATAACATCAAACAATTTTTTTCAAATCACAAACATTTTTTTCTTCAAATACAATCTACTTTAAACAAGGCTGACAACGTTGTGAATGAAATTGTGATTTCCACTGTTGGAAATCATTAGGCCATTGATGGACACTACGTTTCCTAGCTTGAGACAAAAGATAAGCATAATGGTCACAAAACCATCGATCTACTTTCACATCGTTTCTAGCAGAAGAACGAGGATCGAAATGAGTCACTAAATGTTCTAAGGAATAGCCCAGGCTGCGATGATGCAGAAAATACACACAGTACTGTCCACACACCAAGGAATCTGTGCCTTGTAATTTCACGTTATTGAATCGGGTGGTTTGAGCATTTCTTCTCATAAAGTCGATGATATCGTCTTCCAAAGGGGGCAATCCATACGAATCGAAATATTCCACACAGCCTTCTTGAGGAAAGTAGACGGCTACCCAGTGGGTTCCTGGGAGATGACTATCGTCCGTGTTGATCACGTAAGCTTGATGGTCTTTAGGTTTGCGATGAGGGAGTTCATCTTTAGCACAGACGACGGGATTCCAAGAAGACGTATACGAACTGTGGTTCAAAAGGTAATAAAGTTCCCAGGTATCCATTTGTGTTTGTTTTCTTCTTCACAGGTAATAATAAGTCGTCAATTCGATCCTGACTTTTTGCTTGAAAATGTCTGACAAATAAACGGTTATTCGTTCTGTTTCCTCACTCTGATTCAGGAGAGCTTCGATACGATGGATCTCTTGAGTGGTTAATGCTGGACAAGAATGTTCACGCAAGTCTTTATACCACTGGTGCAACACGTCTTTGTTCGAGATGAGACTCCAAGCTTCGTCCAGATACTCGTCCAATTTTTCTTCTTGACTTAACATTAGGCATTTATCGTGTTGAATTTGACTGGGATGATCGTTTTGACATCCATAACAATTTTTCTTGATCAATTCCGTCATTTTGTCGACCAAGTGTTTGGCAAAACAGCAGACTAAATGGGCTTCTTGTTCTGGCCATCTCGACTTCATCATGATATCTTCTTCGTCTTTGTCTTGAGATTCTTCTCCTTCCACGGTCTCCTTACATTCCATCTCCAAAGTTTCTCCACTAGGTAAAGAGGGATAACAGTCTTCCATGGCTTTCTAATAATCTAGAATGACTTCTCTCAAACTGTTGATTTCTACGGTATTATCGAATTCTGCATACAGGATGACGTTCACTGTCTTGTCCAGTGGCTTTGCAAACTGAAGTTCCACACGAATCTGGCCAGATTTTATAGGGTGGAAATGTCCCTCGTCGCTGCCTTGGTCTGGAGTGAAATCGAAAGCCCACAATGTATAGCCTCCGTCATATTCGTCGTACTCAATGCCGTGACTGGTGTTGGTTCCTAACTGGCCGGTGGCTTCGTACAGGGACAAGTACGATCTCAAGTAATTTTTGTCACCAAATTTAGGTTCGAAAGGTCGGGTACACAAGGTCTTGCCATCGCGACTGACTTCGATCTTGGACACGTCGAAGTGTTGAAAGTTGAAAGGATTTTTAGCGATGGCTCCGTTGAAGGCTTCATTCTCGACTATACCAAGGATTAAACGCTTGGGTAGTTGTCCTTGAAACAGATGATCTTGGGTTATGGATTGAAGGTTAGCGGGAATGGTGAACGTTTTCACTTCCACGCGTCGGATGGGATACTTGGCGGTCGTTCTGCTCAACGTCTGACTGATGTCGTTTCCCACTTTAGGTAACACTTCTACGCGTCGTACGTAGAGTTTGGCTTCTTGGATTATGCTTTTAGGAGCCTTAGTAAGATCAGCAGCCTGCAAATGGAAAGTGGTACTGCTGCGATTCAGTCTCAAGCGAACATTCACCCCGTTCAGCAAATATTTCTCTTGCAACCACATGTCCAAATGCAAACGATCCATCAGTTCTAAACTCTTCTTCTCTAAGATTTTGCTTTCTCTTGCCTCAAAGCCGGAATTGCTTCCATCTGTTTTTTCGAACTTGTCCGCTTCGTCATCTACCCACAGCACACAGGCATTGAGATGACTTGTCTTGGCATCTGTTCCGTACGTCAAGAGATTTTCCAGGTAGGCACGGTAAGGGTATGTATCCATACTGCTGCTGACCAGTTTGTTATTCAAGTACAAATCCACTGAGCTGAACAAGGAATGCATGAAATTGTTGACGGGAGCTATATTATCATCGTCTTCTACTCCTTTATCATCTTTTTTTAGAACTTGGACTTTCAAGTACAAGTAACTGCTATTCAGATCGATGTAATCTTCGGGCTGTCCTTTGATTTCAAACTCGATGGGAGCGGAATCGGTCAGTGTGGAGATGGGATTAAATTCCACCCATTGGGATTCTTGCATGGTCATCATGGTGGGGGGCATGGCAAACAGATCCAGTTCCGTCTTGGAACAGGCGCAAGACTCTCGGTGCATCATTTTGTTTTGTGTTTCAATAATCGAAAACGTCTAAGTCTCGAAAGGTTCTTCTTTTCTTGGCCTTTCTCGCTTGAAGTCTGGTGAAAGGGTGTTTTCTTCTTCGTCGTCTCTTTCTGCCTTGTCCTTGCTGAATGCTTGACTCGGTAGCGTGCAGGGCATTTATAGGTGTGTCTCGTCGGCCCAAAATGTCTTTGCCCGTTTGCAGCAAGACATTTTTACCTGCCCTCATGAAGGCTTCTTTAGGGTTTTGTTTGTCGATGATGACATTTTGGAGAAATTCTTTGCCTTGTGTCAGTGCCGCATCTTTCAAGGCGTGCAATCCGCGTGTCACCATCGGTTTCAACACTGGGGCCACCGAACGAAAGGCCGATTTTAACATGTCTCCTAAACCGTGTCCTCGCTGTCGTGCCACCCCTTGGTACACTGGATACATGACTTACGAGTCGTGAGAGAACCGTTTTCGAAAATGGAGTTTCACCGTGACTTTTCCTTTGGTGAATGGAATATTTTGTCCCAAATCTCCTTTTATAGTAATGTTGACCGTGTCCAAATACGACTTGCTGACCGGCAAATAGTGAGGATGGACAAATTCGCGGTGGATGTGGTAAGTGTTTCCACCTTCCTCGTCAGCGTTCGTGGCAGAATCCACTTTGAAAGGAATGACACGCAGTAACGGTACGGAGGTGTGTCCCACCACGTTGTATTCCACCACATCGGAATACACAAAGATCAAATTCAGTCCTTGGTTCAGTTCTACCGGGCTATTAAAATACTGGCCAAAAGTCACGTTGTCGTGAATGATGGGTAATTCGGGTTGTGTTTTTTGTTCTAATTTCTTCCTCAGCTCCATGTTACCGCCCAACATGTCAAACAATTCAGGACAAAATTGAATGCCCACGATTTTACTTCGCTCAAATTTCATCAAGAAGCGACGAGCTACTTTGTGGTACTCCATGGTGACACTTTTGTTCTTGACAATGTCAAAAGCTTTCCCAAACACGCCATTAAACCTGGAGGCTATGGCGCTGACCAAATGATGACCACTGAAATAATAGCCTGGGAGAATGGACAACTGGTAGGTCCACGTTTTAGTTTTGTCATCATAGTCTTTAATGTCATATATGGTTCTCTTATCCAACTCCTGTTGCAATTGCTCGTCATAAACTTCCACCTTAAACCAATTTTGCTGGGCAATGACATTGTGGACTTGGGTCGGGTGAATCATTTCTACTAAAGCCACTTCCCAATGGGCTTCGTGATCTAACGCGATGGCTTGAGGTAATTTGGCCGTGTAACAGCACAACGTGTTCTTGGGAAACACCTCCATGGAACTGTCACTGGGTAAAGTTAAGTAAAATTGGTTTTGGTGACTCATAATTCCAGAGTTCTGTGGCTGTCCGAGGGGTTAGTGGATGTCAGAGGCGTGTCTCCGCCCAAAATGGGGTTTTGGTTGTGGATGTTGGAGTGGTGACTGGCACTGGCACTGGACACAACGTTCCCGTTCGAGGAGAATTTCAGGGAGGGATTGGGAAGTAGGTAACCGATGCAACTGCTCAATAAAATGGTCCACAATTGTTTGTCTCCTTGTTGCAAACTCAAATTGGCAATGGCTGCCCCGATGACACAATACACCACGAAGATTTGGCAGAAAAAGACGATTTGCGTTTTAGGCACACGTTCTCCACACCACACCCACAAGGGTTGTTTTTGTAAATCTTGCACAGAAGAACTAGGGGAAGAAGGACTGGTCGACGTAGCTGCGTCTGATGTGTGAAAGGGCATGATGGTCACTTCTTCTTTTTATAGTCGATGACTTGCGAAGCGTCGATCCAAGAATCGAAACTGGGTGGATATCCTTTCCAACGTACTTTGACTTCTTTGACACGTCGTTTGCCCACTTTACGGGTTCTGCGTTCGAGAATGCTTTCGATGTCGTACACGTCGTCTTCTTTTTTGGTGACACGTTGTAACTCGGGCAAATAAAACGTTCCTTTGAGTACTTCTCCGTTCATGTCTTCCAATTTATAGACGGCAGGATGACGGCCATGCACTCGTCCAGTGACGCGAAACAATTCGGTCGTCCAGTTAGGTAAGTAACCTTTGTCGAAAGTGCGTTTGGTTTTGCCAATGCGCACCCAATCTCCTACGGTCAACTCTCCACTTTTCTTGGGGACAGCCCTCGTCGGGGACGTACCGAACAGGCGCTCGAACACCAGCACTTCGTTGTCGGGAGTCACGTCTTGCGGGGCACGTCCGATGCTTCGATGGTAAGATTGGTTGTACGCTTGCACCAGGTGCGGTAAGATGTCGATGTACTTCAGAGTGTGGTGATGCGTAAAATATTTCCACATGCGTTCTTTCAAAGTGCGTTGAAAACGTTCCACGATGCTGGCTTTGGTTTCGGGATTCTCGGTGGTAAAAAAATGAATGTCACGTTTCTTTAATTCTTTTTGGAAAGCTTGGTTCAGAAATTCGGTGCCTTTGTCCGTTTGCCATCGAAGAGGGCGACGACCGCTTTGTTTCAACACCCGTTGCAGGGCTCGCACTAACTCGCTGCTGGATTTGGAAGTCAAAGGTACGACCCAAGCAAATTTGGAAAAGACGTCGATGACACAAAACAAATATTTGTAACCACGATTGTAGCTGGCCAAATGAGAGACATCGGCTAAATCGGCTTGCCATTGATGATCGATGCCTTCCACTCGGGTGCGACTTCTGGCAAACTTGCGTCGAATGGGTTTGTGTAAAGTGTAGGTAGCTTGTTCTTGTAACCATCGTTGCACTTGAGGTAAACGGAGACTTTTCAGTCGCGTTTTGGCAGCACGATACAATTTTTGAACTCCTGCGTAACCTGCAGGATGGGAGGGATCGTAGTAAATGCTAGCTAAGACTTTTTCCATTTTTTGTGTTGATTGGTGTCTTAATAAGGCACCCACTCTTGGAAGAGGCTACTCTTTTTCTCTTGGGGTATTTTCTTGGATTGCAAGGCTTTGCGTGTGCGGCCAGCAATAGGTGTCGAAGAGGAGGAGGATGTCTGAGCAGGGGATATCGGTTCTTGTTTCACTTCTGTCTTCACTTCTGTCTTCACTTTCTTTTTCTCTTGTGAGGAAGAAGGGGTGGCCATCATCTTTTTAATCCATCCAATTCTGGAGGTAGGTGGTGTTGTTAACTTGCGTACTTTTTCTGGTGGAGTTTGAAACCCTTCTTTTTCTTCTTTTCCTTTTTCTGTCTTGGTCACGGGTACTGGTGGTACTGGTACTGGTACTGGTGATGGTGCTGGACTTTTCATCAAGGTCTTAAAATCTTTCAAAGTGGGTAGAGCTGTTTCGTCTAAAGCTTTCTGGTGAAAGAGTTGCAGTCGTTGCAAGAGTTGACCGTACTTTTGCGATTTTTCTGTTTCGGACAAATCTTGGCGATCCATCAAGGATTGCAATTCGTGTTGTAACTGGGACATCTCGCTCAAATTGGGATTGGGAGGTAAATGCGGGGTGCGTTGTTCTTGCCACCGATGGTATTCCATCCATCGTTTGTAAGGCACTAAAGCTAGTTTTCGTCCTTCCATGGGGTTGTCAGGGGTGAATTCTGAGATCTTGGGACTTCCGAAGGCCTTTTTATCTTGCTCCCATCAGTCCTCCTAACATGGTTCCCAAGACTCCTTTCAGTATGGGGCCTAACAAGAGAGGTAAAATGCCTCCACGTTGGACCAACATCTTCTTTTTTTGACGAATGGGAATTTTCTTTTGAACCATTTTCCGAAGAACGTGACGATGTTTGCCTAAGCATTGTTTCTGGTGTTTGGACAAAGGGATCGTGCCTTTCAAAACGTTCAAACAACATTCGCACACGGTATCGATGACCTCTTTGGAGGCCGTTTGAATGAGTTTTTTTCGTAGGGGTGGAGAAGCTTTGGACAGGACAGATAACAGGTCCCCATGTTTGGCTAAACGTGGTGGTAGTCCTTTTCTTTTCTTTCCTTGGGGTTTTCTGGAGGGTGACATCTTTGAGTCTTTAGGAGCACCTAAAAACACTGATACCCTACTCGGTCACAGGCCTTTTTTATACTGAAACGCGTCGCCACTGATTGTCTTTACGTTTTATCAGTTTGAGGACAGGCATGACACGTCGTGCAGGGGTACGTAACGGACTAAATCGAGCCAGTTCTTGCTTGGACAAATCCAGTAAACTTTGTAACATGCCCGATCTTTCTTGAACTTTGATTTTGGGAGAAGGTACTTTGTGAGCAGCAGCCACTGCCGCTAAATTGGAAGGTCCTGCCACTGGGGAAGTTCTTTTGGGGGTCATCAACGGAGAAGTTCTTGGTGTGATCAACGTCTCCAAGTACTCTTCAGTTCCTGGTGACATCAACGGAGAAGTGGACAAACGTGAGGCTGCCGGAGACGCTGTGGCAGGTCGTGGCTTGCGAGTGTAAGGTTGCGTCCTGGCCGAAGTGCCTCTCTTGCGACTAGTTTTCTTCTTCTGTGGACTTTTGTTTTTCTGGGGACTTTTTCTCTGTTTCTTTTTCTGGGGGCTTCTTTTCTTTTTCCGGGGTGATGGTGGTGGTGTCTGGTAAGAGGAGGGTCCTGCCACTGGAGAAGTTCTTCTTGGGGACTTGGTCTTTTTCTTTTTCTTCTTAGGGCTTCGTTGGACTTTTGTCTTAGGGATAACTTTGGGGGCATTAGGATCCCATCTTAAGAGTGAGCGAATGATGACCCCTCCTAGAGTACCGCTCCCTCCAGGTTTCAAAATGATTTGTTTTTTGGTTTGAGTGTCGATGCGGGGATCGGCCAGTTGGACCAAAGCGACTTTGTTTCGATCGAAAAAGCGTTGGGTTTGATGAGGAATCTGAATGATTCCTTGGAGTAATTGACGTGCCGTCACCGTGAACCATCGTAAGACTTCTTTGAGACTAGCTTCTAAGACACGGGCTCGTGTTTGTGGATCTTTTTCTCGACTGATGCCATACAAGGCACGAATCAATTTGACGGGAAGATGCGACTGAAGGGACGTCATGTTCACACTGTGTGAGACAGACGAAAAAGGGTCTGAGGTTTTTATAGATTTTTTTCATGGGGAGTGAAATGAAGTCGAGGACGGAGACGTGTACAGGACAGGCCCTCCGTCTTGGCACCAGTGGTGAAACAAGTGGGTACGAAATCGCAAATCCTCGGGAGTCGTAGGTTTCAAATCGACGAGCAAATAGGCGTGTGGAGTTTGAGTGGCATCGTCGTACGCCTGAGTCAGCCAAGGCGTTCCTAACTGTTTGGCTAAGACTTGCACTTGCGATTTATCTCGAGGGCTTTTAAACAAGACCACGTAATGCGCATTGAGACTGATGGTGCGATGGGCTTTACTTTGTTGAAACAAATTTTGGGTGATGTAAACGACACTGGCATTACGGTGATGCCCTTTGCGCGTAAACCACAATTTAATTTCTTCTTCGTCTTCTCCTAACATGTCGTCGAAAATGACCAAATGGGTTAGACGGGAGTCAGAGACGATGCCATCGTCTTCTTTAGGAATGCCTTCCACAAACACGATGGAATCGCCTTGACTTTCACGCAAGAGGTTGTACGCCGATTGCCACTCTTTGTAACACCACACGATCCGTTGAGGGGGCCGATCGATCAAATGATGTTTATGTTCGATCAAACGTTTGACGAATTCGGTTTTGCCTGAACCGCTAGGTCCAGCAATGAGCATGTTAAAGGGATGGCGAAGATACAAAGCCTCCCAACTGGCACGATCTAAGTGTTCGTCGATGACTTTGACAGTAGAGGAAGAAATGTCACTTGTGACACGAAGACAAACAAGACAAGAGTTTATATACTTTTTTTAGAACACGTTTATTGAATGTTTCAAATATGAACACGAAAGAGAAAAATACATACAACCCAAATAGTGATGTACAGGAATAAAAAAAACACATCATAACAATCAAAGTGGAATATAAACAAGTGTCTGTACAACATGTTTTGGGTAACGAAGATGTCCTAGGGACAGTGTGTAATGTTCTTACAGTCTCTACATGAGGTATTGTCACACAAGTGTCCTCCCGGAATGACCTTTCAGGCATGTCCATGACAGTCCTGTCCTGAAGCGAGTGGTTGTTCTCGGTGACGGGTTCTTCTGGCACCGTCACTAACACAGGTTGAAAAGTAACTTTTTTCCTTGAACAACTCTTGTGCATACTGGGCCACTTCTTGGGTCCAAGCCTCAAAACCCCCCTTTTTCCAGTCACGAACATCTGTCCAATGAGGGTGTAAGTCACAAGCTACACACACATCGTCATACACGTCTTGGGTCGCTAAAAGTTGACGAATCTTTTTTTCCTGTTGAGGTCGAGAAGTATCCAGATGAAAACGCAAGGCTTTGAGCAAAAGGAGTTTTTCGTGACCATTTAAGGCCATGGAGGTGGTAAGTACTGATCGTAAAGAGTCCACAAAGAATCGGCTGGTAAACGAAATCCCAGAAAACAAGTCACTAAGACACACACCACTTGTCGTCCCAAATTGAATGGATACAGTTCTTGTAATAATCGATGGTAATGATCCACGGTTTGAATATGGTCATTGAGTTCCTTCCACGGAATCTGTTGGATGACATACGACATAAGTCGTGGCATAACTGCCTGTTTTTATAGTCTCTTTGTTTCGAAAAGAATACACGTACTTTCTAGCCAGTGATCTTCGTTCTCCAGTTGGGAATGTAAATCTTGCATACTGTAACCGAAACGTCAGAGTTCGATTAGAAGTTTCCTCTTCCGCTAAGTAGATTCCACGTAACAAATGTTGGTAATCCTTTACCTCGTCTTCCTCAATGGGTTGCTCTAGGTGAATCTCGAAGTAACCAAAATGATCAACACGTGAATCATCGGGGGCCTGGAAGTATTGAACAAGGTCTGACCACTGAAACAATTTCTGACGAATCAGTTCTCTTATACCCTTCAGGTACCAGTGGTTAAAGATTTGGTGACGTAACGGATGCAATTGTTCTTTACGTTTCACTTGTATTTTCACCAGCTCTCGGTAAATGCGTTCTCTCAACTCCACAGGCAAAGCACGAATGTTCTCTAGCAAAGTATCCATGAATAGGTCATACTAAATCCTCTTTGGTCTGACACAAGAAATGTACTCTTTGCACAAACATGGTTTCACTTCAGTGTCGAATTTAAATCGTTGAGTCACTAATCTACACATTACAATTCGTTCAGAAGTTTCCTCTTTTACCAAGTTGACATTGTGTTCAAGATGTTGGTAATTCGTTAACTCTTCCTCTGGAATTCGATGCAGTACGTTTACAATGATGTAACTACAATCGTCCATACCAAACCAATCCTTTTTAAAACTAGAGGATCGTTGATCAATGTCTGTCCAATGGAACACTTTCAATTGAATCAGTCCTTGTATAGCCTTCAGGTACCAGTGGTTCAAACACCGGTGACGTAACGGATGCAATTGTTCTTTACGTTTCACTTGTATTTTGACCAGCTCTCGATAAATGCGTTCTCTCAACTCCACAGGCAAAGCACGAATGTTCTCTTGTAAAGTATCCATGAACAGATTATTATGGTAAGAAGTTACTTCAATGTCTCGGTCCCACTAAAGGTAAGTAATGACAATTCGGTGACCATCGAGCATGTTCTACGTAGGCCGAATCTTGCGGTTCCCAGTGGTGAAGTGACACACCGCAACTGAAGCACTTGACTTTATCTCCTTCGCCCAAGTAGAAAAATCCGGCTCTGGCTAATTCTTCGGGGGTCGGTCCTCCCAGATACTTTGGCCATTTTCCTTTGAACGATTGAAGACGATTTTCAAAGTCGCAGTATTCCGACAAACGCACAGGAAACGAATATTCGTTTTTCACAGGTTCGTTTCGATGAGGGTTGAGTGAAATGGGCAGGAGTTTGCTCAGGGCTGGATGACATCCGTAGGGAGGTAAACGTGAAGGTCGACATTCCCCTTTAAAACGAAACCCAGTAAAATGTCCAAGAGGACGAGCAGCATCGCTTTCGCATCCCACAGGTTTGACACGCACAGCATCACTTTCCATGACAGGGGTAGGGGCACTAAAGTTCCCATGATGCTTTACGGCATCGCTCAGGTCACAAGGTACAGCATCGGTCCCATCGCAAGGCTCACAATCGCACTCGTCTGCAAACTCCGTTACGCAATTACAATGGTAACCACATGGACAATCGCAGTTTCCTTCCGGACATTTTCCGTCGCAATGTCTGGGTCTTATCCATCCAGTATTAGTCACACTAGAGAAAGATACAGCTTTTTTACAATCCCCAAACTGGAACGATGTCTCTTTCAAAGTATTCATCTTGTTCGCTCGGTCTTGGTAGTCACAATGAACTATCGATCTTGACCATAGCCCCCTTTTTATACTAGTCTCAATGCAGTCTCCAGCTTGTACATCTTTCCTTTTTTACGTTTTTTATGTCTTGTTTCGGAAGGTACCGTCTCTAAGGTACCGTCAACATTGTACCGTAGTGTAATGGGTGGAAAGGCCATAGAAAGGTAAGGGCAGTGCGGAGACCATCGAGTATGTTCCAGAATAGCTGAATCTTTATAGATACATAGATCCATTCGTAACTTCAGTCCGCAAGCGAAACACTGTACCTCGTATCCCAATCCTGACTCAGGTCCCAAGTAGACAAATCCTGTTCTAGCTTAAACATGCGAAGAAGGTAATCCTTCCCTATCCGTAGGCCATTTCTGAAATGTGTCCAATCGACGGGCACAATCACAATAGTCAGGTAAGAAGACTGGAAAATGGTAGGGTTTGAACTTGGAGTTCTCATCGGGTTTCTCACTCGATTCTTGCTGTGGCGAAGTCATCTTTCTGGTGGGTGGCTATCCTCTTACAACCAATGTTTTATACCAACGTGTCCATACGGTAAGGTGAAATGATTGGGAAGTCGAACTCGCTTCTGGTACACGATTTGATAGACTTTTTCCAGGGGTCGACTGACGATGTGGTGAGTGGGTAAACGTACAATCTTGTTCGGTTGGTGAGTGGTCACTTTAAAGTTTCCATCCTCTCCCGATTGCAAGGCTTCTTTCAATACCCCAAAGTTGACCACTCGACTGGTACGATAATTCAGAGTCAGTCCTTTCACTTTGCACGTCGTGTGCACTTCTCCTTGTTTGTCCCGGTATTCGTAGCCGTAATTTTTGGGACCGCCACTGACGAAACTTAGAATCTTGTCGTCGGGATGCTCGTCTGTCCAGGCTCCTAAACGGTCTCCTTCGATGTTAGGGTGATGTTGAATCGGGTGATGAATGTAAATGCAACTGTCCGTGTCAAAGTACAGGACGCGTTCTTCTAACAGTTCTAAAGCTTCGTACAATTTTAAACGAGCATGGGCTGTCACGTAAGCCGCAATGATGACATTTCCAAAAGGGTCGTCTTGTACAAAGTCCAGATCTTCTTCGTAATTGACCAAGATTAAATTCTCTCGAACGACGTCCACGTGTTTCATGTATTTGGTTTTGTCGTGAATCATCTGGAAGTAGCGGGAAGGTTCTGTCAAATATTCCGTCTTGGGTAAACACGGTCGTTGTGCCATTTTACCCCACAAGCAATTTAACATCACTTTGGCAAACGATCGCCTGCATTCGTTTTTCTCGATGTGGTCTAAAGTGATGCCTTCTTGTTCGTAGTATTTCTCTTTGAATTGTATTTGGTCTTCGGGAGTGTGACACCAGGAAGGATAGCCGCTGGCTTCTTGCTTCAGTTTCAAAAAGGCATCCGCGTAGTCGGCGAAAATGCCTTTCTGACTGGGATCACCCTTGCGGTACTGTTGTGTCTTGGGAAAGTGGCAAATTTCGTACACTTCTAACAGTTGGTATCCCATGTCCAGAGCTTTGAACAATTCTACGCTGACCCAGGTTCCCGTCAAGGCCCGTTCTTCCTGGCTCTGCTGACAAGGTTGGTCTTGGTTGCACGTTTCGGCACAAGTACGGCACAAGGGAAACATCAATTTGCCTTGACAATGGTGAGGTAAGACGGGATGGTATAGGTTCGTGGGAGGCAAAACTTTGCACTTGATCAAGCCTTCGTATTGTCGAATGTTTTTCAGGTCGATGTGTTCCGTTAACAATTGCGGGTGCCCTACAGGAAAGCGACAATATTTACACACGTAGGGATACAGCGAACACACGTCCAAGTATTTGATTTCTTCTCCTTTCTCTTCGTCGGCTTGGTACAGCAAACAGGTGGCATTGGTCCTTCCTCCGTACAAACTATCCCTCGGGTTCAGCGGGTCCATGAACTGGTAACTTTCCACGAGGCGTTTAAACTCGGGATCGGTTTTCATACGGTGATCGTACTCGTGTTCCCACATTTCCACCACTTGGTATCCTTGCTGTTCTAACTTTAGGCGTCGCTGACAAGTGTCCTGGTACAAGTCTTCCATGGTTCGTTGCAAAAACTGATTTTTAGTGCCACGGTCAGGGTAACAGACGGGACATCCGTGAAATAAGCAACCGTTAAACTCGTACACGATCTTGGGGTTTTCTAAGTCCCAGCCATCGACCGAATACGTTCCGATGGTCTTTTCGCCCCCTCCGTTGCGGGCATGCTGAATCCACTTGTCTTCCTTGTCGCACAAGTAATGTAACCAACGTAGGGCTTTGACCGAGTATTGACGTTTGACAAAGTGGGCCGTTTGAGGACTGATGACAGCCACGGTGTTTTCAGGCATGAATCGTTGTCGATACACTAAGGAACACGCTTTGGCAATGGTGCAAGCTTCTTTCAAAGGATCGACCCCTCCGTGTTCCATGAACAGTTCTCGAAATTTTCCACAGCAACGCCGTAAAATGTCCACGTCGGAACGACAATACTTTAGCATTTCTTCCTGAAAGTCGAAAGGGTCCGAGGCGTGAATCTGGTACCAAGCGTAGAAAGCTTCTCGTTGTTCGGTACGCATGTTGTCGGGGTCGTAATAGTGAGCCTCTGGTAAATGGGGTAGAACGGCATGTTGATTGGCTTCCGTATTGAAAAAGTGTGGAAAGTACCCTTTAGCCATTTCTGTCATTCCAAACGTTTTAGGCATTCGACTCAAAGGCATGGCCAAATAGCTCATCGAATCTTTAAACTGTACTTGTCCCACTTGCATGAAAATGATTTTGGCTCCGTTCAAAGTCACTTTAGGACGCTCGGTGCCTTGTTCCGTATAGTATCTGAGAAGAAACTGTCCATCGTATCCGGAGAAATTGTGAGCCATCACCGTGGCATGACGATGACAATCTCCGTAACGTTCGATGTCCTCTTGGCTCCACGTCTTGTCGATGGGGTCTAAGACCCATTGGGCAAAATCGGCTAACGTGTTTGGTCCCCGAAAGATTTTTTCACGCCCTCCGGGTATCTTGCTGCAGTGAGGGCAATGACTGAAGATAGGTTCTTGAATGCACTTCTCGCACGCTCGATGAGCCACGCAGAAATTAGGAATGTGAATGCCAGTCTCTTGCATGCATTCGAAATCGAAAAAGATGAAATTGCCTTTCTTCTTGTGACCGTCCTCTTTCTCTGATGGGGGTTGGTATTTTTGCACGTAACATTCGTGTTCCAAGTCCACGATGTGGTGACAAATGTGACATTTTTTCTTTCCTGAACATACGTGTGCCTTGGTATTATTGGTACGTATGCCTTGTCCACACGTAGGGCACAATCTCAGGAGTTGACAAGCGCATTTCTTCTGTGAACCTTGCGTCTTCAAATGTTGTTGGTAACAGGTAGGGCTGACAAACGTTCGCAGACAAGTGGAACAAGGCACTGGTTCTTCGCTCAGACAGGGTGGAGAGGCCAAACATCCTGAGCATTTCCATCCACAATGTTTGTGTTGCTCTCGATTATTATAACCATAGTCACATTTCTCACAGTAATAACCGTATCCCAGGAATCCGGTGATACTGGTAATGGTATCGAAATGGTCATCGTGATGATAAACATGAATGTATTTTCCGTCCTTAAAATCTTGGCCTCGAAACAATAGAGGCCCGCGCATTTCTTGAGGGTGCACTTTCAAGGTGTATCGTGGAGCTAGGACATCTTGCAATTTTTGCATCTCAGGAATGCCGCAGGGTGTGTCTTTGGGCAGTCCGGCTTGTTGTAACAGGAGTTCTGCTTCGTTTCGTTGTTTGGCTCGGTCGGAACGTTGAATAGTGTCCCAGGTTCTTTTCCATTCTACCGTGTCGTTCTTGTTGGCATAGGTTCGTCCCACCACGATGGCACGGGCTAAACACATCTGGTCATGAGGGTTGTTAATTCGGACGAGACTCGTTTTGGTGTTGCGAAGGTCGTCCACCAATAACATCTTTTTGCGTCCTGTCCCTTGAGGAGGAGAGACGTGGGTCATGTCCAGTGTGGCTTTACCATCGGTGATGTCAAACTGATCATTAGATTGTTGTACGTGTTGAATCTTGTCCATGACTTTGGAAGCAGTCAATTCTGCAGGGGTGCTAAACTCGATCCAAACAGGGGATTTCAAACCGTCGTGTTGTATGGAAAGTCTCAAGCGATCGTCTTCTTTGGGTTGACATTGTCGCTTGAGTGCAGTGAGCAAAGAATCCCACACCTCGGTGATGAACACTTCTGCTTTCTCTAACGGCACTTCAGCCTTGAAATCTTTAAACTTCACCGTGTATTTGTAAGCCGTGGTTCTAAATTTTCTAGAGGAGCGCTTTTCCGTCTCTCGAATGGAATAGTACTTTTCAGGGTTAACTAAGGGTGGTGAACTTGGTTTAGAGGGTTCGGATTCTGGTTCACTCATGTCCTCTTCAAAATCACTGGCATGAATTTGTGCCAAGATTTCAGCCCTGGTACGAGGCGATAGATCACGTTTCTGCCTCTTACTTTCTTCTTCTTTCTTCTCGAATGAATGGGATCGTTTCATCTTGAAAGCAAAAAGTCAAATGACTCAAGTTCAAACACCATAAACTACTTTATAGTCATAGCAGACCAGCGTATATAAAAGGGTGTGTGTCTTGTCCTTTCACTATTCATTTCACTCTCAAGCCGAGCACAACGATGGAAGAGACTAACCAGATGGAACGTTTCGTCAGAGCTTTGCGAGGGGTCATTAGAAAATTCTCTTCAGACCAGCCTACGGACTACTCTCCTTCCTTTAGAGATAAAAGTCAAGATACTTGCTATATCTGTCAGAAGAAAGGGCATTGGTCTTCAGAGTGTCCAGACCGTCAAAAAAGAAAAAAAACAGGGGATAAAAAAGACAAAAGTCAAGATACCTGTTATTATTGTAAAGAAAAAGGACATTGGTCTCCAGATTGCCCAAAAAAGAAACAAGAGGAGTCAGAAGAAAAGAGGAATTCTTCAGAAGAAGAGAGGGATTCTTCAGAGGAAGAGAGGGATTCTTCTGAGGAAGAAAGAAGACAGGTGAAGAAAAAGAAACAGGAGAAAAAAAGAAGAAGGGAAGAAAGCGAGGAGGAAGAAGAAGAGGAAAAGAGTGTGACGGTGAAGAAATTCAAAAAACAGAGAGACTAAACAAGGAGAAAAGAAGAAGTCAATGAACTTTTTATTAAAGTGTTGTGTTGTGAATTGGATTGTAAAAAAAATGGAGAAAAGAATAAATGAATGATATAAGGTAAGAGTCTTTGAGTTTTGATTTTAAAATAAGAAGCTACACTCACGCACTCATACACAGACACGTACTATAAGGGTAAAATGGGTGAGTTATTTTTTTGAGTTATTGGCAAATTGAAATTGTATTTCTTTTCGAGAAATGTGGGTGGCCCTGAAAAGGGCCTTTTTTCTTTATGGTGCAGGGGTGAGTTTAAGCAATCAATTTTAACTGCCTTAAGCCTTTGCCACGGCCAAGGCCTACTTCTGGACTGCGTAATGATGATAATGATTGGGTTGAAATCACTAAGGGTGGTACGGTAGGCTTAGTCACAGGGTTGACATGTTTGGCTCGGGAAGGTCGTATTCTCTTCGGTCGTGATAAAGAAGTCTGATACATTTGTTTCAGACTTCTTAACTCCGCTAAAATGTCCAACAGTACCGTGACCGTTTGATTTTCACCCTCTTGTTTCTTTGCTGCTACTTCTTCTTGCTGTTGTTTTTTTCTTATCTCTTCTTCTTGCTGTTGCTGTTGCTGTAGGAGAAAAGCCTGTTCCGCTTCCTTTTGTCGTTGTATAAATTTCTCCAATTCTTCTTTCTGTCTCTGTCTAAAATTCTCTACTTGCGGTAATGAAGAAGGTAACGAAGGTTCCGGAACAAATTCTTGCGAGGAGAGAAAATCCACAAAATCCCAATTCACCTCTTCTGAAAGTAAGTCCGGGTTCCCTTGGGCGGTCTCCCCTGCTGGTGCACCCCACTGGATCGTTTTCTGAGTTTCCGTCATGTTGAATCACTATCGCATAGATTGACTGCACACAAGCGCTAGCGAATCTATATTGACTACGTGACGTCACAGACTGCTCTCTTCGGATTGGATGCGGGCTGACTGAATTCTGTAACGCGTGTTAGGATTGGTGAATGAACTCAATCCGTTTCAATCCTTCCTGTCCCTATAAATAAGCGCCGTTCACTGCATTGATTCACCTATTCTCGGAGCCTCAACATGTGGACAGACGTTGAATCTTCAACCCTTGTGTCAACAATGATGTTCAGGACGGACATGCTCATGTATGTCCGATCCAAGTGGACCGTTGTCCACAGGACCAACAGCAGCCTGTGGATAAGAAGAGTCTATATAGAGAGACAAGGTTGCCTCAAGAGGACTCTGATGTATGGCCCTGCTGTAAGACGAAGTTTGAGGAAAAGAAGATGTCGCAAATGCCCTCTATGTTAAGGGCATATTAACATAAACCAAAGGCCCTTTTTAGGGCCAGCCATATTTCTCGAAAAGAGATAGTCTTTGAATTGCCTACCCCTTTTTTAAAAAAATTTAAAAAAAAAAAAAATCCCATGTTAAATTCCCCTTGTCCGTAGATTGTCCCACGATTTATTGCCATGTTAAATTCCCCTTGTCCGTAGATTGTCCCACGATTTTTCGCCATGTTAAATTTCCATTGTCCGTAGATTGTCCCAAGGGGTTCTGTAATGCTAATTCCCATTGTCCGTAGGGTATCCCCTTTCACTACTCTTGATGTATGACAATTATATAATCCCAACTATTCTTGAATGAATTCACAGTAATTACAACATAGTGATATAGTCCAAGAAGTATTAATGAGCACTTTGTAGTAACAATGCATAATGTAAATAAATAAATTAAATCCTTGCCACTGAAACAACTAAACTGATTCCACTAAAGTCAGATGTTAACATAGAAATGAGTAATTCTGCAGTAAGCAAAATTTATGTAAAAAGCTAAGATACAATAAGAGAACCAGGATGAGGGTCATTTTCTCATCAATTTCGTAAACAACTTGCTTCTAGAATATTCTTAATTTCAAAGTAAAGTTAGACCTGGAAACTCAACATCTGTAAATATGTTTACCTCCAATTAATAATTATCTTAATATATGATCTAAAATCATACAGAAATATTAGCTGTGTAATGTGTTGTTCAAATATATATAAAAAAACGTGAGTAGCCAGGTAGGCCCTGAGCTGTTACTGTTTACTGTTAGTAATTGCGTTATTTCTAAAATAAATAAAGTTATATATTTCAATTCAGAGGTGACTGAGCTGCTTTGAAATAGCTAACTGTTAAAGTAAGAATGCAAAATTAACGATATTAAATTATTACATTATATAATTTGATTTGTATACATAAATTATAGGCTACTGCATTTGTATGGGGGAAAAAAGAACTAGTTGTTCTTTATTAGCCATACTGCACGACGTTAGAAGTACAGTATAAAACTGAAAAAAACGAGTTTGCATTTTCCAGTACAAACATAGTACCCTTTTTATTATATACTCATTTTGCATTTCTTCTTAAGGCTGACTAATAAAAAAAAAACAACACACTATAAGAAACATAGTACATGCAATTGAACTTCTGCTTGATTCTAATGTAAATACAGAAGCTTTGTGAACACACAATCACAGTATTCATTCGCTGATTTTCTGCTAAATCATCCACACAGTAAACCTTAATATCTCTTCTTTTAAATGGATGAAATAGTTTCTTTTGATTATCCACAGACACATCTAATAAATCAAAAGCTCCGGCCTTCGCTGTATGTGCGTAAATTGTTTGTTTAGAGTAAAAGGTTGTTTCTAACACGCCGAACTATTTTAAGATACGTGTAGTACAGTATGGAGAAATACTGCACGATTCTGACAATGCAAAGTTAATTGAGGAAAAAAAGAGCATATCTCACGTAACATCTGGGTTTTGTTGCCTTGACTTGCTGAACATATCTGGGAGTTATGAGAAATATAATATTTAAAATAATTGTAAAAAGCACATCTAATTCTAAGACAAAACATATTTAATAGACGATATGGTATAAATCAGCTCGTAATTTTGTCTGAATTAACATAGTCCAAATCAGCCTGCACCGCAGGTTATAACAGTTTTGTACTATCCAGATGACATTTATAATCAGGGATGCTCCGCTATAGAATAGGAGAGCTTTACAACGCAAGAACAATAACATGGCGGCCTCCTTATACACGTGAACTTTATGAAATTATCTTCCTCAAAAGGAATGTCTTTATTTAAGATTTCAAGGTAGTTTTGGAAGGATATTTTAATGTTCGCATAACAAATATCGAATCTGCAAGTTGCAAGCTAAAAAGTGTGTTAACGTGGTCATATAGGCGCATTTACTCATCTTAAACACTACATAGCTTATAGTCTCACTCTACATCCCCTTTTGTTTGTACCCCCCTACCGATTTCAAAAACGAGAAAGTTTAATGTGATAAAAAGTGCACAGAACTAAGTCAATTTAATCATTGATTTATAATTTCTAACCTGACTGTGACCAGAATGGCACTAATGTTAGCATCCCCTGCACCATTTCATGCTTAACGGACTTGCCATACTAACACGGCGCCATATTAAGTACACTGTAGGCTAGTTTATTTCCATCAGACAACATAATGATGTAGTTCATCCTGTTCGGTAGCTGCTGAATAATTGCGTAAATTACATAACGTTGAGAATTTGGAATTATATGCCTCTGCATATATGAACATAGAAATTAAACCGCTTGTTATATCCACTTGAAAAGCAAATTTGTAGCTGTCATTATTTTCCTTTGCTTGATTCGATATTGTAAATATCGGAAGCAGACGACTTATGTATGTACATCTGTAGTCATGATACACCTCTTTGCTGAAAATGGACTTGTCCAGAAACTGGAAATGGATTCGAGCATGTCCGTCTATTGCATGAAGACTGAAAACTTCCGTTAAGCATGAAACGTGCATAAGATGAAGGTGTTAGGGCCACTCTACTCAGAGTCAGGTTAGAAACTATAAATCAATGAATGAATTGACTAAGTTCCTTGCACTTTTTATCACATTAAAGGTTTCCATTATTTAATTCGGTAGGGGGTTACAAACTAACGGGTTTGTATTATCAGACTATAGTCCTACACTTAAGATCTCGACGCTGATATTTATGTTGCGTGCGTCAGGGTCTTACTGCCTAACTAATGGCGCAGTGTAGCATGTTTTGATGTCGACTATCATTGTAACGAAAGTAACTTTTCAGGAATATCTCACACAACTGGCAGCTAAAATAATGATGCTTTTCTACAAGGTGAAGAAACAATGTTTTAGTCAAACTTTACTTACTCTAATGTATTTTCTCTAAAAAATTTGAATTCTCACAGAAGAAATGGACCTGTTTTCAAGTTTCGTTGTCCTACATTTCATTTGGCTGGAAAGCAATGAAATCCAAAAATGCCGAAATCGGGTTAAGTTGAAATATTATTCTTTAATGAAATGAATAAAAGTATATTTTGCCTATTGGAACTGTAAGCAACATTTCGTTTTGTTCAAGAAACATATCCCCACATGAAACTACTTGAACATCGGCATACCTCGACTACCGTCGCATTTCAACAAATTTAAATGTATGTCAGACCGCTCCGGTGGCCTAGTGGTTAGAGCGTCCACCTCGGATGCGGGAGGTTGTGGATTTGATTCCCGGCTGAGTCATACCAAAGACTTAACAAAAATGGTACTAACAGCTGCCTCGCTTGGCACTCAGCATTAAGCGGTTAGTGTTAGGACCGGTCGGCCTGGTGTCAGGATAATGTGACTGGGTGGGACATCATGCTACATGTCTGCAGCATGATGCCCCAGTGCTAGACATCACTATAAACTGCCACACTGCAGACATCATAGCGATATGACTGAAAAATTGTTAAAGCTACATTAAAAATCCAGATCACAAACACAAACACAAATGTATGTCAACGGAACATGAAAATACGTCCATTTGCTGGTGTCAGATTTTGATTCCACCAGGATAAAAACAGCGCAGTAAGTATATTAATTACATATCAATTTGTGGAAGAGTGTTGATATGGGCTGCCAAGTGTGTGAGATATTCCAGAAACTTTGATTACTTGTTCAAATGTCAACTGACATCAGAACACGCTATACAAGCACGTTATTTGGGTAGTAAGACATAGCACTAAAACAAAAATAACATGTGCTATGTCTTACATTCTAGGACTATACATAGCTGTGCTCAAGGTAGTTCTGCATGTAAGACCTAGACACTGATATTTATGTTTTGGGTGTCAAGGTCTTACTGCCCAAAAAACGGCAATATGTAGCGTTGTTCCAATGTTGTTTAACTTAAGAACGACAAGTCAAATTTTCATGAATATCTCACACTTGGCAGCCCATATTGTCGTTTTTCTACAAATTAAAGGTATGTTTTATTCAGACTTTGTTTACTCTGATGACTTTTTCCTACTAAATTCAAATTCCCACACAAGCAAATGAACATGTTTTGAAGTTCTGTTGGCCTACATTTCAATTGGCTGGAATGCGATGGAAGCTGGGACTACTGAAAACAGTTAAAAGGATGATTAGAATCTTGAACAAAACAAAGCTATCTAAACACCTTCAATATTAATATATTTGTATTCATTTTGTTAAAGAAGTATACTTCAACTTAACTCGATTTTGGCATTCCTGGCTTCCATCTCATTCCAGCCCACTGAAATGTAGTCCCACAAAACTTGAAAATAGGTCCATTTATTTTGTGAGAGTTTGAATTTATTAGAGAAAAGACATCAGAGTAAGTAAAGTATGACTTAAAGATTGTGACTTTACTTTTTTGAAAAGAGTTATTATTGGATGCCAGTTGTGTGAGATATTCCTGAAAATTTGACTTTCGCCATGATGTTAGTCAACATCAAAACACGCAACACAGCACCATTATTTAGGCAGTAAGACATAGATGCCCAATACATAAATATCAGTGTGTAGGACTATGCTCAAATCATTTTGAAATATGTGTTTTTAATGACTATTAACTTTTCTGGGTCTTACTGGGGTCTCCTTATTACATATTTATATCCCCCCTCCCCCGTAAACTCTGATATAATACGTGAGGAGGTGATTAAAAATTGAAATCAAAATAGCATGATACACAGGGGCTCATATCATTGCTGACAATTTAACTGTTAGTCATACATATAGTATAAAATTATACAAGGGAGGACACTTCTCTCCTTTCTTGCGTGACCTATTTAAGAACCAATGCTGGTATTTCAAGCTACATTTCGTATAGCATAATAAATTTGGTACTGATGTTTAGCTCAATCATTCAACTTTTTATGCCTATCCCAAGTTTGGTATATACTCAGATCTTTAAGAATGCCAGACCATTTTCCCACACTGCTGCTCAACATGGCCATGTCACAGTTTGAAATTGCCAACCCAAGCATTTTTTTTTGCCCATGGTAAAGAAATAAATAAATCACATGAAATATATATAATGTTTAAAAGAAACTCCACTCACCTGTGCAATAAGAAACACACATGGTGGGGGGCTTACTGCCAGTCCACAGTGCTCAGTAATTATCATCTGAATGCTTTGTGAGACAACTAGGGTGCAGATTACTCAGTCATCAAGAATAAACAGACTTAGGTAAAACTAATTTAGCATTTAATTTTAGAACAAAAATTAATTATCTAAGAACAGTAAAGGTGCCAGCATAATATTGTTGGCATATACATTAAACATGTACCTGGTAAACGATGCCATATAATCGAAATGGTTAGAAACAACTTTTCCCTCTCTCATTAGGCTTACTGACAGTGGATAGCTATTAATAAATGCATGTTATGCCATGCTTAGATTGTAATTGTTTTTATGGAACATGTCCCTTATTTTATTTTAGCTTGTGTTATATCTATCATTTGGATATTATATGGTCATATATTTAAATAGGCCGATATCTTTTTAAAGACGTGTTCAGTTTTACCGTCATGAGGATTTTATAACATTTGTTCAGCTCTTTTTGCATACGAAAGTGCTAAGTTAATGGCTGTTGAACTTACCAGCATTTCAGTCAGTCCCGGACAACTATATTGTAAATTAACTGCAAATTTGACTTTTTTTTCAGTAGATGCCTTTTGTTTTTACAAACTTATCATGCCCAGAATGTCACGTCTTAAACAATAATCTTGTGGTTGAATCACATTATACGTTGTCTTTGCTTCTGTTGTGGAGTGATACCTGACACCCAATAGAAATATAGATTCCATATCCTCACAAGACAAGATTAGCACTTATGATCCCAATATAGGAAAAAATCCAAAGCTCCTGCATACTATTTTCATTCATTGTTGACATCTAATATTAACAGCCAAAGAGTGAGATTCATTTTTTTACTCCATTTTCTCCACCATTTACACGTACCAAACTTGACCTTGAAAAAGGAAGAAACACAATGATTTTGGGGTTGATAGGTAAAGATAAAGGTCACTGAATGATAGAAGAAATATGTTTTCTACAAAATAGCACTTGTTCTGTGTCACAGACCAGAACCAAACTTTACGGAAAAATGTAATTGATTCTGGATAAAGGTTCATAGGTCAAGGTCATAATCAACCCTTGAAAATCCCACTCGCAAGCTTGCAATTTGTGAGTGGAAAAATGCAATTTGCGAGCTCAGAAATAACAAGTAGGCTATTATACAGCAATTTTAAAAAAAAATAGTGATCTTCTATCTACTTTTAAAATATTTTATTTATTTACTGGCAATCAATTTAACATGCGTTTTCAACTTAGACTCAAGTTGCGATTGCTGAAAACATAGAATTAGTAATACAATAATAATGTACTTATATATCTTCAATGCCTGTCATTCTTGAGCAAGAGGCATGCATAGAGGCATGTTCGGTACATAACATACCCACCCCTTTTGGCATATGGTTTACTGCGCATCTATACTGAAGTAACTCAGCAATATTCAGATCAGTTCCGATTCAGATGAGTCAATTGCAAATGCAGCAAGCACCCTGTCCCGCTCAGACATCACATGGGTATCACATGCTGTGTGTTAGTTTCAGCGTGCTTTGTTTTAAGTTCATTATTTTTCTATTTTGTGTTCACATTGTCTTTTATTCACCCCCCACCACCACTTTGCTGGGTATCCTGTGTTTGGATTATTAATTATCATTTACAGTGATATTTAATATAGCTGTTTAAAAAAATTCTAAATAAATTGGTACTGAATGGCTCCAGTCAAACGTCATGTGGGCAGACATAAAGTGCAAGCTCGCAGTGGCTGATTTATAGCTGAGGTAAAATGTTTTTATAATAACTGCAATTATTATGATAAAAAAAGAAATAATAAAACCAAAGTATTTATTATTATTAAAACAAAGATTAATATGTAATGTCAGGTTTTTTTATTACCTGAACCTATTATATATTCAGTGTTGACAGTTGTCATTGCATAGTAAAATACCAGCACATTTTCCCAACACGCAGCAGCTAATCGAAGTCTTTTGAACTTGCTACCCAGCTACTGCATTATGTTCTTTTGATGAACTTTTGTAATGACAACATGTACATCTGGGAGTCTTTCAGCCACTGAATTCATTGTAAATATCAGCACATCTAAAATGATCAATTGATCAACACATTTCCCCACTCAGCAGGTGGTTGAAGCAGGTCTGGCAAGCCTTTGAATTTGCTGCTCAGCTATTGCATGCATAAGGAGGACTCCTGCATAGGTGATTTTCTGTGTCCCACTAGTCCTACAATGTAAGACGTGTCACATGTTATATATGTTTTGGTGTAGCACCAAAATAAAAATATCATAAGATATGTCTTATGTTGTAGGACTAGCATCCCAGATGAAAACTTGGCATCCAAATATGTGTGATTAAGTGTTTCTGAGACCTCTGGTCATGAATCCTGTACAGTAAGAATGCAGGTAAAAAAAATCGAAGCATTAAGTATTTATCACTCTTCATTCCAATTAATATTTTCACAAGAGCTTGATATTCGAACATATTTACCAGTATATGTTGTTGTCTAAACCATTTCCATATAAACCGTATAATAAAGACAAAGACAGACAGTGGTAATTTTCATTTATAGAGTTGATTATTTTTAAAAAAATTCATACCAGTAGATAATTCCTACAGGGTGTTGCTGTCGCATTTTTCAGGGTTAAATCCCTGCATTGAACAGTTTCATTGGCTGTTATTTCTAAATGCCACTATGAGAAACTTGCATCATTTTGGAAGAGCTGATTGGTTGTTATGGGTTTGGTGCCATTTTTCAACACATGATGGGCTATACATAACAGCCAGTATATTTGATGGAAGAAGAACCCATGGAGAACCATTGACCCATGAGAAGCTACTGGCCAGCTTTTACACATACCCATACTGGTCAAGCCAGAGACCAAATCCATGCAGGCAGTAGTGGGATGACAGTGATCTGTAAAGGCAAACACCTTGGATCACTTGGCCACCCAGGGCCCCATTTTGGAATAGAGAAAGGGGAATGGAAGTTTTTTATCTGCACGGATTTCTGGTCTTTTCATTGGTAAAAGAATGCCCCTACAAAATAGTAATTTGAAATTTACCTATCAGAGATCAGGCTCTTATGAATAAAGTATATATTTTATGACCATCATAAAAGCAATTCCAATCACACACTTGCATACACACATCTGCAGGAGTAGGTTTTGTAAAGTAATCACATTTATTCTCTTTGAAGATATCTTGGTGAAGAAGATGGTGTCGATGGTGAAGTTCCACAAGCTTCAGATATCCTGAAAAGACTACAGGCAGACGCTAAAGCCAGAAAACAGGAGAGATCCAAAACAACAGGACAAGAATCTTTTGGACAGTTGAAAAATGTAACGAACGCTGATGAAAAGGATGTGGCTTCAGCAGCTAGAATATCTGATAATAGTACAAAAAAGAATGACTCTCAAGGTAAAATAGAAAAAAAGCAAGGTAGAAAGAGGGCATTGAAAGATGATATATTAACAATTACAGTATCAGCAGATACAGAGGAAAGTAAAGTGAAAAAAAAAAGAACGGAACATGATAAAGAAATTTGTGACAAAGTTGATGACCTGGAGAAAATTGTGCAGTTAAATGAAGATACAGACAATAGCAATACAAAGAAGACAACAAAAAAAGAAAAGAAGAAAATTAGAGATTTATCTAGAAAGATACTCACTGTTCCAGAAAGTTCTGATATTAGCAAAACAAAGCAGGATAAAAAGAAAAAAAAAGATCCTGAAACCGTTTTTGTCAGTATTGCTGATGGCCCGCAGGACAATAATGATGTGAAAATAGATTCAGATGCTTCAGGCGATGTGGATAGTGATGCACATGAAGACAAAGATGGGGACCAAGCTGATGAGGAAAGAGAACAGAAGGATGAAGTGGGAGGCTTCACTGTGCTGGGGGAAATTAGAGGAAAGAAAAAACAAAAGGTGAATATTTAACCTCTATATATATTTGTACTTCATATTTATGCATACATGTGTTTAATCTATTATGGTTGTATGGAGAAAAAAAGTTTTGAAAGAAAGCTCAGTTATTATATGATTATAGACTTATCAGGGAAAAAATTTTTGAAAGAAAGCTCAGTTATTATCCAGTTATAGACTTATCAAATTAGGTGCCTGTCGTAAAGCTGCTTACTGATGTTGATGGTAGCCATGAATACGATGTAAAGACAGGGTTATTTCTTTTTCAAGTACTGTGCTCCAGCAAAAGGTGGAATGTATAATGTTATAGTGCAGTCTGTCCATGTTAATTATGCACAATAAGTTTAGTTTTAGATTATGCAACTTGACTAAAGATTTGTAAATTGTGTGCACTAGCCACAAGAAGAAACCTGTTGATTTTTGGGTCACAAGATCAAAGGTTAGTGTCATTGTGACAGAAAATTATGAAGAATGGTTTTTGCACAAAAACGTAAGTAAACCACATACATGTACTTTGATTGTGAGGTCACAAGGTTCTGGGTCAGACGGAATGGCATAGAAAGGTACTTAGGGCTTAGATTAGAGCACTACTGTTTCTTTTTCAAATCACCACTCTCTTTCTTCATCTAACACGTTACCCGGTCTTTATATCTTTTGAGTATTACTGCCACCTTACAAGTCGAGTTCTTCCAATCTAAAATGTGTAGGTATGGGAGATAAAAATTGTGGCAGAGTTATGTCCCCTTGATTGAAGGATTTGGCATGAAATTCAGTGTGTACCTCAGTTACTATTTCTGCTCATGCCAAGAAGCATGCTATCTCTTAAGAGGCCTTGCAAACCGACGCCAGTAGTTGCTGGTTATCAACTACAGAGCAAGATGGCAGAGTTTCTCTTCTTGGAGGAAAGCATACTCAATCTAGCTTTCCAACTGTGTCTTGCTCTTGTATACATGAGATAAAGTATTTCTATTTTATGTAGAATTACAACTTTGTCTTAAATATACATGTTTGGTGCCCTTTTTTAGTTCCCAGTACTAGTTGCTAGAACGTGCTTTCAGTAATGTGTTTGTGACGTTTGTATATCTTGCATTGTAAATTACAGACTTATTAAGTTGTGCAACTAATGATTTGTCTAGAGAAAACTAAAATTTTTCACCACATTCAGCTTGGTAAGTTTAAACATACATTGTATGTATGTGTACTTTATCAAATTCCACTGATATTCAGATAAGTTTTCTATAGATTATAGTCAATTTTCGTCCACTTCATAGTTAATAACCAATGCTTCAGTGACTTCATCTGTATAGATAGTCACCTGGGCCCTTGCTACTTTTCAACAATGTGGTGTAGTAGCATAATACTGCATGAGTTTATAAAACAGTGCTTGGTAGGCCACACTCAGATAAATATTACTTGCTCTGTGTCTAGAATATAGGCAGGACTAAATGCAAGCAGTGTAAACACAGGACTAAATGCAAGCAGAGTAAACACATGAAGGATGTAGATGATAATCATAATACATATAGGATGGTGTAAGAATACCTTCAAACATGCTTGAGGGGACTGTTTTTGGGGATCAAATATCACGTCTTCTGTCCCAGCAACTGTGCATGGATGCTCACTGGGAAGAGACATCCAGTATTGTTGAATTGTCCAGTATAGCGTCACATTGGTTCTATGACCCATAAATGGCCAGTTTTTTGCTTTTGTGCCAAACTGCTATTGCAGACCCAAGGTTGCAGTAGACTTCATTGGTCCATGTCTGTTATGAATCACAATCGGTTCTGGTACCTTACAGAATGATCTCAGTCCAATGCCATTATCACTGGTGTTGAACGGTTCCAGGACTCTTCATCACAACTTAATTCCAGTACCAGCTGCAGTGATATTTCAGTCCATGGTTTCTGGACCATCAGTACTACAACAGTCTATATCACAGTTCACATACTCTCTAGCCAGAGTATGACCAATGCCAGTCTCTGGTCAGTACAGTGCGATAGTATCTAGGAGCTAATCACTCTTGCAAAAGAAATCACATCATAGCAAATGGGAAAACCTCACTTGGATTGGATAGAGTGTTACCTTGCTGGTTCAGCCTCAAGGAATAATGATATTTATGGATGCAAGCATGTTGGGCTGTGGTGTCCACTTGTTGCCTTTGTTTCAGGAGGCAGCAGGTTGTAGCCAATTCAGGATCAAGTATTGCACATTAGTATCCTAGAGATGATGGCAATAGACATCAGTATCCTGGAGATGATGGCAATAGTGAAAGCATTTCATTGGTGACAAGAGACACCTTGTGGAAAGGGCGTACTTTCCATCTGACAACTCCCTTATGGTCAATTATTTCAGAAGGGGGCATGGGGGTGACAAATCTGCTGGCATTATCCTTTTGATTTGGGATTTTCTAAAGTGATGCAATCAGTGACAAATCCACATGCAAGTCCATCTGATTCCTAAGGCAGGCTAAATGTATTAACAGACTGTCCTGAAGGAATAAATTAATACAGACAGAATGATTCTTTCATGCATTGGTTTTCAGTGGTATCTGTACTCTCTGGGATCAACCATAGGTAAATGTATTTGCAACAAGGTGAATGTAAAACTGTTTTTCTTCCCAATCACTCTATTTGACTGCCACCTTTTAGCTCCAATAGCTGAAAATTTTAGATGACTGGATTTGCGAGGTTATGGTATGGTTAAAAAAAAAAAATTGGTTTCTGTTGAGCTGGAAATGCTGTAGTAGTGTCATTTAAACTGTATTCAAAAAATAATTTTCGTTCACTTTAATTCTTTATTATTAGGATTTTTTCGTGTCAAAGTTGTATCCATTTACCTTACAGTTTGTTTTGTGTCAGTTTGCTATGTGTGAGTTTTTTTGTGTTAGTTTGGTTTTTGTGTGTTTTGTTTCTGTCAGGCTTGCATAACTAAACTAAGTCAGCTGAAATCGCATACATATGCTACATTCTAGCGAATATTGACTGTGTAATGTGTGACATGAAGAATAGATTTGACATCAGCATCTTTCACATTGATTTTTGTAACAGGTACATAGAGTGTTACCAGAATGGTTGGCCAAGCCAAACATCATTGGGTCAGATCTGAGAAATCTAACACAACTAGTGACAGAAATGAAAGGACTAGATCAAGATTTGGTGGAGAGGTTACAGGAGAACAATATTACACACTTCTTTCCAGGTAAGAACAGGACATTTTAGTGCATATTGTCATAAACTAAACATGCTGAAAATTTGAAATATATCTTTGCCATAATAATGTTGTTATCCTGGGTCGTCTTAGCTTCATTTCATCGTCTGTATGTACACTGCTTCATTGATAACTCTTGAACCTGCTTATAATGTGGTGATCGGCATGGATTCTGTTTTTTAAGAAATATTTTTATAAATTGGCCTTTATTTGTTGAACATGAAAAAAATCACAGTCAGTATTGGTAAATGAAACTTGGACATATTTCTCATTTATTGTTGAAAATGACTTTGTTTGTGCTGGAAAAGTTAGAATCAACATTGTGAAATACACAAGTTTTAAATACTTAATTTCATATTTTTGTTAGATTTTATTGGAAAAATAATTTCTCAGTACACTAATTAATAATATATGGCAAAATATCAGCCAGTGAAAAATTATGGTAAATACCAACATGTAGTGTCATTGAAAGAAAGAAACACCAATTAAACATGTCTTGTCAGGTGAAATTAATGTTTAATTCTGTTTCAATGCAGGTAGTGTAATCATGGCATGTTCTCTACTATTAAAACACAAAAGGTAACAATTGATCATCACATCAATACACACATTAGCACTGCTATGAGAACCTAATTAAGTGATGACTGCATTTTGATCTACAACTTGGGAAAGTATTTGTTGCATTTTAAAAATCAATTAAGAGACCTGTGTTGTTTTATCATGTTAATTAAGTATGTCTTTTGTATCGAACCAAGTAAGGGAGGTACAGTAAAATAGCTAAAAGGCATGCAAGTCCTACCTGCAAAACCTCCAGTGGCCACTATTTTGTCTCAAAATGAATCCGTTGTATGTGACCAATCTGGTTTCAGATATTATGTATTCAACAACATTAAAGTATATATATATATATATATATATATATATATATATATATATATATATATATATATATATATATATAAACAGCAATTTATCCTATTCATTTGTAAATGTGATCATGGAGAGTAAAGGAACCAAGCAAAAGGCATACTCGGTGAATGGAAAGCTTTGTATCATAGACAGGATTCATAATGGTGAATGAGAATGAAAGTTTGTAGTGTACTTAAATTTGCCAAGGCAACAATCAGAGGTTGGCTCAAGAATGAGCAGACATTTTGAGATGTTGATGATGGGTTCAAATGAAAGTGAGTATGGACTGCAGAATTAATGATGCTTTGTACACATGGTTGTTACAATTCCATGTTTTTAGCAGAAAGGATAAAAAACCAACCAGTTTAATAAAATTCAACAAATAACTTATTTCCCCAAAGGTACGAAGTGAAAATTTAAAAACAACTTACATTATTATGAATTCACTCCCCAATATTCCTAAAAGTTCTATCACGATTCCAAAAGTATGGAGTACTCTGAATGAATTCCAGTGGTGTTATGTATAAACTACAATCTTGAATGTGCTGATTTACTAATAGCCTGGAATAGTGTTGATGTGCTATCAGTCTTGATGTATCACAGTGATATGATCTAAAATATCTCTAAATGAATCCAAAATAATCCCAAAATTGTGTTAGTCCTAAAGTCAACGAGCACTTTGTAATTACAATAATTTAATAAATATTCACAAATTAAAACTGAGCACAACTAAAAGACTGATTCCATTAGTCAAATATTAAAGTAGGATTAAGAATTTCAGTTTGCTTCATATAAAAATCTAAGACACAATATGAGGACCAGGATGAGGGTCAAAAGTTCATTTCCAGAACATGCTAAAATCAGGTCTATTACTTAAAGTGTAGTAAAGAACATGTCAGACACCAGCTACACCAGGAATTCCCAAGGGTTAGATCAACATATAGACAAATGTTAGCTATGTAATATGTTGTCTAGTAAAAAAAATAAGACATTTGTCAGGTAGGCCCAAACTCCTACCCTCAGTTATGGACAAAGGCGAAACACACAATACAGGTTGAATATACAGAAATATGTATTTGTGTGTGCAGCAGTTTTGTCTGCTTTGATATACAAGGTCACTTTTTGTTGTGCAGAATATTTGTATCAGTGGTTGTCAATAATCAAAAATTATTGATTGGGTTTTTGGTACTGAAATAATCATTATTCAGTATCTCCAATTACCTTTTTGATTGATGATCAGATCTCATTATTTTAAAAAGTACACTTATTATGCATGTAATTCTTTACTTACACCAAGCACTTGTGCACATTTTGTTATTATTTTTGTTAATCAAAAATGGTATTAGTTTGTATTTCTTTGATATTGTTGCATAAATCTAATACAGTTGAACAGGTATATATGTAAATATTAAAATCAAACATTTAAACTCTACCAGATTTTTAAAATTTCCTGTTACCAGCATGGAGAAAATCCCGTGCATGAGAAATCTATAAATATTATTCTTTATTTAAATTGTAACAAATTGCAGTCTTGAAATTACATGTACATTCCAATAAAACTTAAACAAAAATATTATCAAGAAAGTGAAGTAAATTGTATAAGTTTTACTAAAACAATAATTTTGCATATGATACAGACATAGAGTTGTGAACCTTTATTGTTTTTGCTGAACATTTTATCCTGAAAATTAATATGGTGTCCAGATATTTGTGAAATTTAATATAAAAATATGCAAAGGATTTATGACTAGTTGTAGCAAGGAAGAAACTTTTGATATATTTAATAATTAAATATACCAGAAAAATGTGTAATTTTTCAGTTTGAGATTTGATGTTACTGTTATTTCAGTGTTTTCCTTCCATTCAATCAAACTGTTGATTTAAAAATGATGTTTTTTTCTTTCATAAAGTTATTCTATAGGATTTAACCAAACAACTGTATTTTGTAGCATTCTTCTGTTTTTATTAATTAGGTAATAAAATTGACCACTTACAGATTTATCATTGCAGAACTTAGTTTTATTTCATCAGATCCTCAAACAAGTGTTGGAGCATGACAGTTAAAACTAATTGTGTTGTTTGTATCCTTTTTTTAATTAGTACTTCAGGTACTTGTTTTCAAGGTCTAATATGTGCTAACCCACCACCACGCAATACAGTTGAAAAGCACATGTTAGGAGGGACTAAGGTGATGTCTGTACCCAGTGGTAATCATTCAGTTGTTGGGTTTTGACCAGTCCATGAGATTTCATTTACACTTCTTCCATGAGATTTCATTTACACTCCTATTGTCTTATACCTTGTGGCTAATAGAATGTTTAAACACTTGGGGAAAACATAATGACCAGGCATTTGCATCATGGGCCTCTTATGTACATCATTTAAGCTCATATGTCTTTCATGTTCAGTTAATATTGCTGTTTTAGGATCTGTGGATACAACATACAAGACAAAAGCTACTTCTTGACTGACTCAGTCACTGGATAAGATGACTGCTGTATCTTCAGTAGCAGCATTATGTTCTTGGAGTTATGTCCCTTGCTGCTACCAACGGCAGAGACATAATTCTTCAATCAATTTAGAGTTGGGTTTTTTCTTCTGATGTAGTCATTTAATTTGTGTTGGTACAGTCTCTACTTGCTTATAAGTGAGTTCAACTGCAAACAATTAAGATCTGATCTGCCATAGCATAATGTGCCTGCAGACCAGGGTATATGTTGTTTGTTCTACTGATTATTTCTAACAAACTGCACAGACCCAGATCTGCTGGAGCATTATGTGATGGCAGATCAGGGTCTGTGCAGTTTGCAGTTGGACTCAACTTATTAGCGAGTATAGATGGTACCACAGATCAGTTCATTACAAGCCAACATGTTTTGTCTTGCTGTGAATGGCAAAACATCTGCATAATTTTCCATTAGCACACCACCAGCAGCATCAGCAATGTTAATGTGTTATGTTACAGCTTTTGAAAGTTGCACATCTACATCATTGGCTGTATTCAACCTCGCTTTTGCAAATATATTTCAAAATTTTTGTACCCTAAGGTGTTTGGAATTTGTGTATTACCAGTGAGGCATGTTCTGATGTACAATTGGTTTTCTTGGGCTATTTATTTTCAACAATAACCTTTCTTTGCTTTCCGATGGTTCCTGGTAGTTTCTATCAGCAGTCTGTGTGAATGTATCAACACGCCTCTTTTCATTTTCCAGTTCAGGTGCAAATCCTCCCAGTCATGTTGGAGTCTTGCCAGTATGGATTCAGTGTTGGTAGAGCTGGCTACAGGCCCAATGACCTTTGTGTCTCAGCCCCCACAGGAAGTGGAAAAACTCTGGCTTTTGTTCTACCCATTGTTCAGGTGAGACAATCTTGTTAATTCAAATGCACTTGGTGATATGAAATCATAGAGAAAGGGTGGAGTTTAGTTGTACGAAGTTTTGTTTATGCCTGATCTGTGTATTTTTGGGACATATCTAGTTCAAACAGATTCCCCTTTTTCTGATACGAAATTTACCTTTTTAACGAAAACAAAGTTGACCATTGGTAAACAAATAGAACGAATCCCAAATCAAAATTAGTGCTTTGTAGGAAAAATTTCATGGATCAGGCATGGTACATTAGGTAGAGTTAAGCTTGTTGTTTGGATCAATGTATGAGTGAACAAGATTCTGCTGTGTTTATTTTATGCTGATTGGGCAAGAAGATTATGACCATGAATCTTCCTCATGCACAGCGTGAGGCTATGCTATTAAAGTCTGTGAGGAAATTTGATATAGGTGAGATGGCAGTGATCAATAAAGGCCAGTGCTTTAGACTACTCAGCCACCCATGAGCCCATCAACTGCATTCTATAGTGAACTGGAGTATGGTGACAATAATAATAAATGGGATGAATGCATGCATATGTGTCAGTCAGACATGTAGTAATAGTTTTAATTTATGAAAATTAAATACATTAATTTTGTGCTCTTGTGCATTTTTTTATCAAATAAAAATGTTTTCGAAAGGATAAAAGATAAAATACTAAGCTTCATGTTGTTTTCTTTAAACCCATAATATCATACATTTGATAGAACAGTTCAAGTACAATTGTTTAATTTTGGTCACTGGTTCTGTAGTGGTACCATGTTATTTATGGAATCACATTATAATGCAGTGTGTTGTAATGAGGGAGAGCTGTACGTCTTTACCTGCTGTGCATGTTCTGTCAGATATGAACTTCACGAGAAACAGCAGCACCAAATTTTCTGATATAGACAAGTTTTTCTGAGATGACAAGAGAAAAATAGAGAGTTGTAACACATTATTAGATTTAGGAAACTTGATGTCTAAAATGGAGAAATGTCATTTTAGTTGGACAGCTGAATGTATTGTCTGCATTCATGATCCCTCTCTCACATAATTTGGTTAGTGGCTGTGCAGAATTATCAACTTATGAGGAGTACTGAAACAGACAAGACAGTAGATTGTATAACTCTGAGCTGTTTGAGATTGAAATTTCACACTCAACTAAATAAAAATTGGTGCTACCAAGTAAAGCGTGTTTTAATTAGCTCACACAAAATCTCAAGCTAAGAAGTTTTAGGATTTGTAAACCAGTTTCTTGTGAACTGTGGGCTTCAGGGTAGGAAAACTGGAGAACCTGACGTGAAAACCATTAAACAAGAGAGCTCAAATCTGAGGTACAACTGTACATTCAGCCAATCAGAAGAGGTGTTACAGGAGTAAAGTTTATTGTGATTGGTTGGTCATACATCTGAGACTCAAACTCAGACTCAAGAGGTTTACACACATGCCAACCATTACGCTTTTGGTGTAATCATTACACTTTTTTTCACTAAATTATGCCTTACGTGTAACTGTATTTGGATCACCCATTCTCGGTGCAGGCCATATTCTAGAAAAGATGGATTCTATGTAACTACGACATAAGAGTACGCTTGTCCGAAGACTTGCATGCACTTTCCTAACAGTATTATGTTCTATTTATAGCAGTTGTCATATTTCCAATAAACATGCTGGTTTCTACTTTCAGCTTTTGACCTCGGTTTCTATTTATAGCAGCTGTATGGCTTAGGAGAGAACAGACTGGTTTTCTAATTTTTAATTTTTTCTCACAGATTCTTTGTTCTAATTTATATCTGGTACAGAACCAATCTGTAGGTATATGATGATAAAAGTCAAGTCAGATTTATTCTAGTTGATGCATGTGTTAGAGCAAAAATATTTTTCACAAAATTTCACAGATGGATTAGAAAAAGAAAAAGGATGAAAAACTGATTCAGAGACAAATACATGAATTACACAATACAGCATTCATTTTAGGGCAGCTTCATGCACCTTACAGGCTGCATGTAAAGGATTTTAATATTGGTCATGGAGATAAAACAAAAAAAAACTTGAATTAGCTCATTTTACTAATTCCAATACTAAAGTAACTTTTTTTACAGCAGAACTAAATTGTGGACACAAATTTTATAAATGCAGAGGCATTACCTACCGAGTTCTTAATAAAACACAGACTACCCTTAGCAGCAGAAGACTACATTGGTCCTTTGTTGAAACGGATGTTTCCTGATTCCAAAATTGCAGAAAATATGCATGTGCAAGAACAAAATCATCTAGTATTGTTAGGTGTTTAGCAGAAGATACTTCACTTAAAATTGCAGAAGCCATGAAAATTGGTCCGTTTAGTATTGCAACAGACAGGAGCAGTGATTATGAAAAAAAGTTGTACCCAGTTTGTGTAAGAAACTTTGACAATGAAAAGGGCAAAGTCAGCGTGCTCTTCTTTCATTATCAGAATTAACAGTAGTTTCCACTGGAAGAAATAATTTTTTAATTTGCTTGATAATGCTTTGAATAAAAGTAAGTTGGCAGAACTGTATGAGGTTTTCAGCTGATACTGCATCAGTGATGACTGGAATTCATAAAGAAGTTGCATTCTCTATTTTGAAAAATGTCTCCATCATTGTACATATCAGGTTGTCTCTTGCTATATGATGCACCTTACTGCAGGAAAGGTTGCTGATAAATTAGAAGGAGAACTCCTGAAGTATCAAGTTGGCACTCTACCTGACAATGTACTTCATGTGGACAGAGTTGATTTTTTTCATCTTATTTCCCAGATAAAAGACCCAATAACTGTAAGATATAAATTTCCTCTTCTTTGTCAGGTTATGAAAGAAATATTGGTTCTTTACCATTCTAATGCTGACTGTGAGAGATTGTTCGATATTGTTAACAAAAATAAAACAATTCAATTCCAGACTCTGTAATCCAGCGCTAAGTGCTCTACTAGTCTCAGCTGGTACAAAGTGTTTTGAAATGCAATATGAGAGTCTGTTGCTTTTTAAAGCTCAAAGTGTTATATACGAAAACTTGAAGCAGTAGTTGATGTTAAAAGTCCAGAGGGATAAATAAATCATTTTGTACATATGCTCAATGAATTTTTATCATGTTATATGTGGATTACTCTTTTTCTGCTCGGATTACTCTTTTCGTCCACTTGGATTGCACTTTTTCCTCGCCAGGGTTTGGCATGTATGGTTTTATGATTTTCAAGCCAGGACCAAACACAAATAGCATTATAATTAAAAAGTAATTTCTGATTGGCTGAGTGTGGAAATTCAGTTTCAAACTCATTTTTATTGGCCAGGAGGAAACCACCATTCTTGGATTGGTAGCCACTTTCCCTTGCATGTGCTGGAATTTAGGATCGAGTCCAGGAATACATTGTTGAATGGGAGGTGTCACCACTATGCTATTCAGGCTTCATAACAATCTTTTGCCTCTGATCATATAACATGGAAGTGGGTGGGGTTGGGTTGAAGATGTGCAGTATTCAACTATGGAAATATAATGAATATATTTGCCTGAAACAAGTGATTAATGGGTAAATTTTATCTAGTGGGTAAAAATACTTAAGGTTTTCACCCACGAGATGAAATACATTCGTTATTCACTAGTAGCAAGCAAATTTTCTTTCTTTCCTCAAAAGTATTGGCTAGCAAGATGTACTGTGTAACTGTATTGAAGTAGCAAATTTCTTACTTGATCCCACGTGATGTCAGCAGTTTACCATTTATGTTCTGCTGTATTTTTGATTATTTGTATTGAAAATATAAACTATTTTGCCTTCCCAATTCAAAGTAAAATAGCACACGAAGAAAGCAATTATAATTCGCACCTTCTTGGATTTGAACTTGAGTCATATTTAATAGGAGGTGGCCATATATATCACTCAGCCATGTTAGCATCTTAGAATCAATACAGTTTTCACAGTTGTCATGTTATTGACATGGCAGTGAAAATATTTATCATAATTCACAGCCTAGCATAAAATAAAGAGTTGAAAATGTACACCAGCACCTCCAGTGTATATTTGAGGAATACAGATATCTGGGTTAAGTTCAAGTTGGATCAGTATTTATAGCCCACAAGATTTTCATTTTTACTTGGAGGCCATTTCTTGGACTCGAAGATATGTGTGAAAATCTGTATTGACTCACTGCTTACAGCTGTTGATGTGACTCGGTGTTGAAATCTGTATTGACTCACTGCTTACAACTGTTGATGTGACTCAGCGTTGAAATCCTGTGAAAAACCTTGTTTGATGGTATAGTACCCAGATGGCAAAAGGGAAGTGTCTGATTGCAGTCTAGTTATGGTAATGCACATTTTTGAACCCTTTAACACATATTATGTTTGATTCCACGCCCTTAAGCATCACTTGTCAGGAGAGAGCACTGATTGTGTTACCTGTGCAAACTCTGGCTATCCAGGTGTTTTTCTTACATAAAAATCATTAAACTAAAGATATATATAGATACAGATATTATGTAAACCATTTGTTTGGGGACTTACGTAATTGAATTGCATATCAGGAGAGAGCATTCACTGTGTAACCAATATGAGATCTGGCCATCCGATGTCATATTTGTATATATACAATTATCATTTTAATGTAGATAATATATTATATAGATATGATATAACTTTATGGTTCCAGGCCTTGAAGAACCGAGTCACCTGCCAGGTGAGGGCATTGGCTATATTGCCTGTACGAGATCTAGCCATGCAGGTTTTCAAGGTATTTCAGACCTACTGCGAAGGAACCAAGCTCAAGGTATAACAGTCATGAATGATCAGTCTTCATGGTTCTGTTTATTTTTGTATGTGGTTAAACATAAAGAGATTTTGGTCACAGGTCATGTTTCTCTCTCCTTGTTTACGTAGCACTCTTTAGCTCACTCAACACTAAAGAAGATTTGTTGTACTGAATCCAGTATGAGCATTGGTATTTGTTTAGGCATCTTGACATGTACAAATATATACATATGTGTTTATGTAGGCATCTCAGCCAACACATACAAGTATATACATATGTGTTTGTGTAGGAATCTCAACACATACAAGTATATACATATGTGTTTGTGTAGGAATCACAACATGTACAAGTATATACATATGTGTTTATGTAGGCATCTCAGCCAACACATACAAGTATATACATATGTGTTTGTGTAGGCATCTCAATATATACAAGTATACATATGTGTTTGTGTAGGAATCGCAACATGTACAAGTATATACATATGTGTTTGTGTAGGCATCTCAACTTGTACAGGTATATACATATGTGTCTGTGTAGGAATCTCAACACATACAAATATATACATACGTGTTTGTGTAGGCATTTCAACACATCCATATGCAGAATCTCACTGCAGCACAGCTATTCTTTATTCCTAGGTCCTTTTCAATAGTTAGTAGTAGGTTTCATGGCCTCTGCACCCTAGGGAGGGGACTAAGAAGGCTATCTTTGCACACTGCCATGCCATATTAAAGTTCCCAAGATGGCTGATGCATTTTCTTGAGTAAATATAATATATAACTTCACCATAATATAAAATAAAATATAGAAGAAAATTACTCATACGGGATGTTCAATGTTTAGTTACCTGACTTTTCTTTCTAAAACTATTCGTAGAAGCTTCAATGCTCTCAAAGGCTTTGAATGTGAGGGAGGCCATACCAGATTTCCTTGACCTAAGCTAATAGATCATCCTTGGAATGAATATCACTTACTCTTCTCTGAACACAAATTTTCAAAGTTCTCCATTTGTTTTGGATTATATTTAAACCTGGACTTCATGTTAATCATTTCAAGGCAGGGATTGGGTCTTCCATTTCCATCCTTTCTCTGTCGCCATATTTAGCTAGACACAAAGGAAAACAATTCTCTTTAGCTCTCCTCCAAGTAAAACATATTTTTGTATTTGTTCCTATACATATTCGAGCTTCATTACTAAATATCAGTTTTGACTATTGATTTGTAACATTCCAGTAAAATGTGTCTCTACAAAGCACTCATTATTTTGCACGATTTTTGCTGTGAATGTGATGGGCTTAGTCATTGCCTCATTGTTTAATGTTGCACAATGCAATTTCCTTTGCACTATTCTGAAAGAAATTTTGTATGGTGACTTTGTTTTAAGGAAGATTGCCAGGTTACAAAAAGTTGGCCTTATATTTTACTTCAACACATGAATCACTGGATGATCTGTTCTCTTGTCTGTTTTTCCCCTTTGCCCAGTTTGAGTCCTGATTTCTACAGAAAAGTTCTTTCCCTACATCCCTTCAAGAATTTTGAGATGGTTCACAGATTTACTGATGTCAAGACTCTAATTGTTTAGCTTCTAGATCATTCTTGAGATAATTTTTAAATCAGTTCTCTCTGGTCATTGCTCAGATCATGGCCTCTTGGGGCCATGTTTATCATCCAACAGAATTTAGGTAAAAACTACTATGACACTGCAGTAGATGTTTATATCATGTAAAACATACTCTGTAGATTGTACTACCCCAAGTCTATTCTTTTTCATGTATATTATAACTCATATGGCAAACTTCTACATTTGATTTAATATGTGCACTTTGCACAATTTTGGGAATTTTAATATGGCCTGACAGTGTAGATACCTGTACATGTACATTATTTGTTCATTCTTATTAAAGTTTTTGCAGTTAGCTCAGGATGTTTGAACCCTATATACATACTGTTATACCAGGAATCATGAAAGTTGGTGAGAGACACAGCTTGATGAGTACTAAACCCTCATGACAAAAGTAGGTCAATATGATCCATATTTTATGCTTCACTGACTTGTGTTCTTTTTCTTTATATTTATTTCTCAAGCTCTTGTCATTCTTAGAATCAGCAGACTAGAATACTGTATGTGTTTCTACACTTAAAACAAGAAAAGATCGCTATGACTTAGATTTGACATTTAATGGGTCTGGTTTTCATTTTCCTCATGACCACATAGACGTGCACCCTATATACATAGTGTTATACCTCAAATCATAAAATTTCATGAGGGGATGAATGTTGATGAGTACTACACACTCATCATATAAGTAGGTCACTGCAACATATTTCATATACCACTGACTTTAGTTAAATTTTGTGTTTATTTCTCAAGCCTTGTGCATGCTAGAATCATCAAACTAGGAGTACTACAGACTCATAAAGGTAGGTCACTGTAACCCATACTTCATACATCACAGACTTTGATTGTACTTTTTGTTTTAAGTTTATTTCTTAAGCTGTGCAAAGCTATAATCATCAAACTAGATGATTGTATGAATCAATATTAGTACCACACTCTTACAACTATGGAAGGTTGCAGTGACCAGCATTTCACATTTTACTGGCTTAGCTCAAATTTGAGCATTTAGCTTTTGAGTACATAGCATTCTGTATAGCAAATGTTATACCTGGAATCTAGCAACTTGGTGAGGGGATGCATCTTGATGATTGCAGGGTTCCTGCACTAGTGGGAAAATGGGAAAAAAATTGGGAGAAAGAATAGGTTTGTTTCCAACTGGGGAAAATCCTTTCATTTTGCAAATAGTGATGAATCATCTCAATGAATTCATTTATATCCTGAGGTCATGGTGGAATTAGCTAAATGTATATGTCAGAATTGCAAGATAATTTTGATAGCCCTTTGCAGATGGGACAAGTCCTGGGTCTGTGAAATGCTCCCATTGGTGATAGATCTGCCTAGGAATATTATTGCAAAACCAATTCTTCTCAAACAACAAAGGTCTCAGGCCTTCCACCCCTATCTGGACCTTCTCCTACATACATCACTCTTGTGAGGACAGCCTTGCAAGAGAAAGAAATTTAGACCGTTGATTGTGGAGAGAATTATGAAAGCAAGATGGTCCTTCACTCTAACGGCTTACGAGAGATAGTATCATGTTTTCAGGGACTATTGTTGAGAAAGTAACATCATTCCCTTTGAGTGCCTCAATCTCTTAGCTAGCTGATTTTTTGTTTTCTCTGGCTTTACATGGAGAAAAGTTGGCTCCACTGGCTGCTGTCACATGATGTCTGACACATTCAGGCATCATGGTAGGAGAGATAACCTTCATGATAAAGACCTATCAAATCTACTAGCCAATTTTGATTTGACTGACCAGGATCTTATCATGGCTCATTTTAGGTAAATTCAGGCCATTAGCTCAGATCTTACTCAAGCTGTTGTCATTCAAAGCCTGCTTCCTGCTACCTTTAGCTTCAACATGCACTGCATATGTGTGACTTGCATGCCTTTTTAGTTATTCTGAACTATTTTTAGTTCAGATTGGATGGTTCAGTGTTCATCGTGACATAACCAGGCTTTGTAGCCAAGAACCATTCACTACCAGTGTGTGGTCAGAGAGTTGTCACACACTCCCTCTAGACTATAAATAAGTAGAGAGCAGCAGCTATGCAAGATCCTGCCTTCGGGTACTACTTGAAGTGTGCAGAGCCAAATCACGGCAACCACAAAAGTATCTTTCTCTTGGGGAAGGTTATCACCTCCAAAATCTTGTCTAACTGGCTAAATGGGTTATACACTCTGCATACTCAGATCACCTCCAAAATTCTGACTAAATGGCTAAATGGGATATATCTCTGCATACTCAGATCACCTCCAAAATCCCGACTAAATGGCTAAATGGGTTATACACTCTGCATACTCAGATGTCTCATAAGATCAAAGCTGCATCATTGGATATCATCTCATGAAATTAGAGCGATATCTGCGAGCCTTGGATTCAAATGCAATGTTTCGATCCGAGACATCATAGAAGCTGTTGACTAGGATGTTTAGTAAACCTTCTCAAGTTTTTATCGAATTGATTTAGCTTCGCAGAGACAAAACCTGAATCTGATGGATCCCATAGCTGTGGCCTAGATGACTATGAAACCCAATTAAACCAACACAGCTTCTTAGCGCTGTTGGATTCACCAGTGAATTTGTATGGTTAAAGATTTCAATAATCATCATCTTAACCTGATAGAGCAGTCAAGGTTAACAGGACCCTATGCTGTGTTGCTTTACATTGACATAAGGAATCTAATCATCTTCCCTAGAAGAAAAGTTAAAGTATAGGTAGAATGCTTAACATTGCCTTCTCCTATTACCTATTCACATGGGGCCCCGAGTGGCCGAGTGGTCTAAAGCGCTCTTCGTTACGGATCACTGCCATCTCACCTCTGTCTGCGGCGGTTCGAGTCTAAGATTCAGCCAATGTGGGTATGTGAGAAAGCTTGCCAGTAGCTTCTCGTGGGTCGGTGGTTCTTTCCTGGGTTTTCCCAGGTTCTTCCTCCACCATTAATACTGGCCGCCATGTATAGCCAATCAAGTGCTGAAAAATGGCGTTAAACCCCACAACAACAACAACAACAACCTATTCACATAATGTTAATTTGATTGGAGAACGTATTTGAAGGATAAAGCAAATATGTTAGTAAATTATGTTTCTCTGAGCCTACATACCCAGTCACAATAATTAAAACCTCCCAGCCACCCTGCCATGTGAACACCCTTGTTGGTATTTCACTCAGCTTATATGCTAGCAACACATGGTGGTAGCAGAGTTGGGTAATGTGCAAGAGTTGTTGCTCTTTGTTTATATAAAATAGAGAAGGCAAATTTTCGTTTTTTTAGTATGGCTGGATTCTGGAGGCAGCAGGTTTCTCCTTCAAATACGTTCCCCGATCACATTAACGTTAGGAATATAAGCCTGCTACCTCTTGAATCCAGCCCTACTAAAGACGAAAATTGTCTTTTTGGTCTATCTTATATAGACCAAAGGGCAATAACTCTTGCCCCTTACCTCCCCTTGCCACCGCCAGGTGTCGCTAGTTTTTAAGCTTCGCTTGTACGGATAACACGTACATTATACCTCCAAACAATCCAAGCCATCTTAGCGTTAAATTGGACCATCCGAAGTTAAATTTGGATTTATTGCATTGGACAATCGTTCTTCTACAGGTTGTATACATTATTTTAACAATTTTTCTCAAAATTGAGTGACTTTGTCACCTTTACGGACTTCGTTTACTGAAGACCATGTTACACACGCTATCGTGGAACTCGTGTTGTTAATTAAGAGTTAACACGACACTGACTAATTTCGCTTACTCCGTTAGTAACGGTTGTGGTATTAGCGAATTAATAACATGCTGAATTGCTAATTTGTGCTTTGTTTTCTTTTCTTGTGTCGTTTCAGTAGAAATGTCAACCAAATGCATGAAATGCAAAATGTTCAAAGCAAAAGAAGACAACCATGACTCTTGTATTGTATGTACCAAGTGTACATCATCTATACCATGCAGCGTGTGTAATACTTGGACAGAGCAAATGTGGGCTGATGTAGTCCAGAAGGCAGCAAAAGGGAGGGATAGACGGAATAAATCGAAGAAAGATATCATTGATGTCCTCAGTATACATCCGAAGACAGCCTCCATTGCGAGCCTTGTGGGGGACGTTAGGGTCCCCCCTCCACCTAAAGTTTGTCGTTTGCAGCCACAGTAACATCAGCGGCAGTGGAGGGAAATAATGTTGACAGGGTACAACAGTCCAACTGAACAGATGCGTCGTTTGGTCCAGGAAACGACGACGCAGCTATTGACATCAGGCCAGATATTACCCTTATTTCCCTCGCTCGCTAACACAGCTTTGTCTGACTCGTTGGGGGAATGTTCCCCCAATTTTAGGCTGCCCAGTGGGCGTAAGTCCCCCCGCATGTCCGAGCATGGACTTCAGGCCTGTAAGTCAGGACGCATGGGATTTTTACTGGATCCATCGGATCCATTTCTTTATACAACCTCTATGTCACCGGCCGTCCAACCGTCCCAGCATGAGGACCCTATTGGTAAAACGATGTGACCAAACATGACTTACGGTGATTTTAGTGATAAACCCGTCCATCAAGCTGTATCGCTGGCAACATACCAATACTGTGGCAGAGATTTTAGTGAGAAATCTGTCCGTCCAGCCAGGCCATTGGAGCAGCCGGTACCAGTGATAGCAGGACCGTCGCCAACATTCAGACCGACCACAAGCCAGACAAACCAGCCAGCAGGGCCGTCCGTCCATATGTTCACGACTTATCTACAAGGGAGAGTTAGTGACAGTGTTAAGGATGATGGAATCGCGTCATCTATGCCACCTGGTATGCTCTATCCAGAAATGCAAGCTATTACAGAACACGACTCGGCACACAGTGAGGGTGACGAAACTCCTGCAAATCAGCCGTACACAAATCCAACCATGGAACAGACTGAGTTTGGCTTCAAGGTGGCAGTGGAAGAAATTTATAGGGTGTTGGCAATTTCAGAATGCCCTCCACCTCCTACCGCCACTCAAGACTACAAAGTTAAGGCGTCTGTAGATCTTGATGGGGAGGAAGAGATGCTGTCCTTCCAGCTCCGTCCCCAGTCGGCAAAAATTAAGGAGATCAGCGATCGTCTATCAGGACGAATAGGTGATCCTGGGAATGCTAAGGCGTTCTTTTCAGAAAGCCAAATACCAGCGACGTTCTCGGGTCGCTGGTACAAAACTCATTCAGACGCCTTCAGTACGGATCTTCCGGCCCTGGACAAAAATATGGCAGCAGTTCACATGTCTGCTCCACTGTTTTACAAAGTGGACAAAAATGTGTTCCATGCCACGTCAAAGCTAGTCAGGAACGTAGTCGCTACGTCTTCAATGTTAGACTTGGCTTCATTAGCCATTTTCCGACTCACAGAAAAATCCGACAATGACCATGCTTGGGAAGCGACGGCCCGGATTGTTAAAGTTATTAACAGGGCAGCTCACCATTCCATGGCTAATGCATTGACTGCTTCTGCCAACTTAGACCTGATATAATGTGACGCATGTCTGCGAGTCCACGTCGCTCAAGCCCCATCATACTCTGGCATTACAGATGACTCTGTTTGGGTCGCCTTTACTCTTTGGAGGAAAAATTGAAGAAGTTCGGAAGCAGGCAGCTCAGGAACTGCCCCTCCAACTCGCCGCCCAGCCCTCGCAGGCGTTTAGAAAAAATCAGCCCCTGCCACAGCGGAGGGATGATTGGCGGACCAGGGACAAGGGATCCTTGCAATCAAATGTGCAGTATAGATCCCAACCCAATGCCAGGAGACAACAGTCTAATCAAGCTAGGAGGCAACCATACAGAGGCGGTAAGAAACAAAGTTTCTCCGTCTTCAAGCCTCCTAACTCTAAAAATTGACATACCCTCTCCACTACCCACGGACAGCCTACCTGTGGGCGGCGGCCTCCTGCAATTTCAGGACCACTGGACCACCTTTTTTCCTCAGAACGATTGGGTGATCCAGATCATTTCAGAGGGACTTCGGATTTCATTTATCCAACCCCCTCTCCTGTCCTCCTCTCCCCTCTTCACGGACGTACCGTCCGATCAGGAGAAGGATACCTTTCTACAACAGGAGATACGGTTGCTCATAGAAAAACGGGCGGTGGAGATTGTGAAAAACCCGCAATCGCCGGGGTTTTATTCCAGGCTGTTTCTTATCCAGAAGGCAAACAGCAAGTTGAGGCCGATCATCGACCTGAGTCGCCTCAACCAATACATTTTACCACCGAAATTCAAGATGGAAACGGTGAGATCAGTCCGTCTTTCCATCTGGCGGGATGAGTATGCCGTCAGTCTAGATATGACCGACGCATATTTTCACATCCCTATCCACCCCGCGTCACGGAAATTTCTCTGATTCGTTAACCGCGACATGGTTTATTAGTTTCAGGTCCTACCCTTTGGCCTCAACATCAGCCCTTGGGCTTTACCAAGGTTATGGATTGTTTCGTCACCCTGTTCCGCTCGACTTCATCTACAGGGATGGCAGTGTACTTGGACGACATCCTCCAGAAACATATGGTAAGTTCTATTCTGCTCAAAGGCAGAAATGATCTTTTAGCACTTTTAGATCGTCTAGGCTTTCTCGTGAACTGGAAAAAGTCCGATCTCCGTCCATCTCAGCGTTTTGTCCATCTGGGTATGGAGTTTCTCACCGATCTGAATCTGGTACGACTTCCTCGCGCTTGTGTAATCCGGATCGTCAAACTCGTCGAGTCCGTTTCCAACAGGACGTGGATTTCAGCGAGAGAATTCTTGCAACTCCTCGGATTATTCAGTGTGGCGGCGGCGGACTTGATCCCGCTTGGCCGTCTTTTTATGCGTCCCTTACAAATGACGTTAATGGCACAATGGCGCCCCTTTTCAAGTCCCATCAATCAAACAATAATGATCACGCCCGAGATACGATCATTCCTGAGTCAATGGCACAACCCAGGTTGGCTGTCCACGGGGATTCCTCTGGAGATGCCCCAAGCGGAGATAACGGTATGTACCGACACCAGTACCTATGGTTGGGGTGCCCACCTGTTGAAGGACTTCGCTACAGTCAGTGACACATGGGAGCCAGAGGAGAGGTCTCTCCATATCATCAACCTTTTAGAAATGAGGGCTGTCATCAATGCCTTTCATTTCTGGAAGGATCAACTCTCAGGAAAAACTGTCCTCATTATGTCAGACAACTCTGGGGTGGGGACTTACCTCCTCAAACAAGGGGGCACCAAATCACCAGACCTGTGCATTCTGATCTGGCAGTTTCTATGTTGGTGCGACAACCTCCACATCAACGTACAAATCAGACACATTCCCGGCAGACTAAGTGTCTTGGCCGACACTCTATCCAGGAAAGGTCAAATCATTCACACGGAATGGTCACTCCATCAATCAGTCTTTCTTCAGATTTGCACACTTTGGGGGCATCCGATGATCGATCTTTTTGCGACAAGGTGGAATCGAAAGTTGCCCGCCTTCGTCTCTCCGGTTCCAGACCCAGAGGCTTGGGCTGTGGACGCTCTGTCAATCAGCTGGTAGAGGTTGTGGGCATTCGTCTACCCTCCCACGGTTTTGGTACCAAAAATAATCAAGAGGTTAAGGGGTCAGAACTGTCGGATAATTCTGATTGCCCCTCTCAGATGGAACAAGTCCTGGGTTACCGATCTACTTGATCTAGCGATAGATCTACCCAGGAAGATTCCAACCAGCTCAAATCTTCTCAAACAACCGTGGTCACGGGTGTTCCACCCCTGCCCGGATCGTCTTCTTCTTCACGCTTGGCTCTTGTCCGGGCAGCCTTGCGAGACAAACAATTTAAACCTTCGATTGTGGAGAGAATCTCAAGAGCAAGAAGACCCTCCACTCTGAAGGCTTACGAGGGAAAGTGGCATGTTTTCAGGGGCTGGTGCCATATCAATAACATCGTCCCTTTGAGTGTCTCAATCCCTCAACTGGCCGACTTTTTTCTCTGGCTTTTCGCGGAGAAACAGTTGGCCCCAATTACTATCAAAGGCTACCACTCCATGATATCAGACACATTCCACCATCATGGTAGATGTGACATTGGGCATAACAAAGATCTATCAGATCTTTTAGCCAATTTTGATTTCAATCGACCAAAATCCCTCACCCTGTTTCCAAAATGGAATCTGTCCTAGGTTTTAACTTGGCTCAATTCAGACAAATTTGAACCTTTAGGCCACACTTCGTTAAAGCTACTATCATACAAAACATGTTTCTTGATAGCCTTAGCTTCAGTATGCAGGGTGAGTGAGTTACATGCCCTTTCCAGTGACCCGAACTTTCTTCAGTTCAGATCAGATGGTTCGGTGGTCCTCCTGACGCAGCCAGGCTTTGTAGCCAAAAAAAAAGTTACCATCCATTGGCAATCAAAGAATTGTCATTCGCTCGCTCTCTTCCATAGATAAATCAAGAGCAGCAGCCATGCAAGATCCTGTTCGTGCACTCAAGCACTATTTAAAATGCACAGAGGCATGTCGGGACACACGTAAGCGCCTCTTTCTTCCGGTCAAAGCTGGTAAACGGGATATCACCCCTCAAGCCCTTGCTTCATGGCTGAAGTGGGTTATACGCTCAGCGTACTGTGAGGTCTCACAAGATCAGAGTTGCCTCAGGAAGATTACGGCTCATGAGATTAGAGCAATCTCGGCGAGCCTGGCATTCAAACGCAATGTTTCGATCCGAGATATAATAGAAGCTGTTGGCTGGCATGCAGAGTCAACCTTCTCCAGTTTTTATCTCAGAGATTTGGCTTCTCAGAGGCAAACCTTGAATCTGGTAGGTCCGGTGTCAGCAGCCCAGATGACCACCAGACCCATTTAAAACAATCAGCACAGCCTATCAGCTTTGCTGGATTCGCCAGTGAAATTTCGTAGGTAAGAAAATTTCAATAACTATCTTCTTAACCGTATATAGGGGTCACATATAACGGGACCCTAGGCTGTGTTGCTGATGAAATTAGGAGAACAGGTTATCGTTCAAATGGGGAATCCAGCCATCATTCCCTAGAAGGTACCCGGGGTGGAGGTAGGATGCTCAGCATTCCCTCCTCCTATTACTTAATCTCCTAACGTTAATGTGATCGGGGAACGTATTTGAAGGAGAAAGCAAATTTTTAGTAAATTATGTTTCTCCGAGAATACTTACCTGATCAAATTACTTAAAAACCCTCCCAACCACCCCGCTATGCGAGCATCCTTGTATAATATATATCGCTCAGCTTAAAAAACTAGCGACACCTGGCGGTGGCAAGGGGAGGTAAGATGCAAGAGTTATTGCCCTTTGGTCTATATAAGATAGACCAAAAAGACGAATTTTCGTCTTTTAGTAGGGCTGGATTCGAGAGGTAGCAGGCTTATATTCCTAATATTAATGTGATCGGGTATCTATTCTCGGAGAAACATAATTTACTAAAAATTTTCTTTATATCATTATTGATAATATGATCAGGTAGGTTTTCTCAGAGGAACATAATTTACATTAAAATTTAATTTTTTATTGTTTTGATTTTTATGTCCTGTCACATTATGTATGTATGTATGTATGTATGTATGTATGTATGTATGTATGTATGTATGTATGTATGCATGTACATACATATGTACATATGTTTTTATGTATATGGTTTAATAGAGCATCAGCACAGTACTGGCCAATTAAATGTGAAATACTGAAATATAAAGATAAAATAAATTTCCCTGACCAGTCTTTAATCAGAAAAGGGGCCAGTGTTTCATTGTCAGGATTACTTTGATTAGAAAAGGGGCCAGTGTTTCATTGTCAGGATTACTTTGGCCTCAGTTTATTTTCAGCTTGATAATGCTTACAATGTCTACTACTCTTGACCGCTGAAAGTTTTGTGGAGGTGATCTATGTTATCAATGATATTTTTTCTCAGTTTTTGAGAAAGAGATACAGTTGACCTGGTTATGTCAGTAAAGTGTTAAATTTACAGCATTTGATAGGAAAACACGGTATCTTTACAATACGGAACATTTGAGCATTATACGCAACCTTTTTTATAAGTGACATAGCCTATTATTGAGATGTTTTGTCATAATAGAGCATGCAGATACAAAAAAAAAGGTTTTAATGCAGTGAAATCATTCTAGAAATCCATATTACTAAGAATAAAAACTGAAATCCCAGTTACTAAGAGTAAAAACAAAAGCAAATGATGCTGCAATGATAAAACAATTTAACAAATTTATTTGGTTCAATCACCATGTAAGAGGAGAGGGATTATTATGAGGGGCATTATAATGAGTGACAACTATAATGGTATTGTTACTGCTGATGGAATCCAATGCATCCATTCCTTCTTGAATAGCTTGTGTCAAAAAGGTACTGTATATACTCCCTTGTAAGTTGAGTCAAACTGTAAACAACAAAATTCCTGATATGCTGTAGCATAGTGTGCCTGCAGATAGGGTCTGTGTTGTTTGTTCTACAGATTACTCCTAGCAAACTGCAGAGATTGAGATCTGTCAGCGCATTATTTGCTGGTAGATCTAGGTCTGTACATTTTACATGAGCTTATCTTACAAGTTAGTATATATGGTAGTTTAAATAATTTGAGGTCACAGTAAAAAAGAAAATTTATTTGGAAATGAAATATTGAAGAGGAGTGCAAAATTCATCCAGTAAGACAAGTTTGTGTGTGTGGCTAATAACTACGGAAGAGTTAACTTATTTTTATAATTTTGTCTTTCAGGTTGGCTTGTTGATTGGTCAGACAACTTTTCATAGTGAGCAGCAGTCACTGGTAGCACACAGGTAGAACAGTTGTTAAAGTTTGATAGGGTATATCTTAGATGAGGTTTATTTCTTTGACACTTATGCAAATTTAGTCATTAAATTTCATGAGCACATTCATCATGATAAGAACTGCGCAAAATTGTCACAGTGGCCTACTTTTCACACTAGTGGTTTATTTAAAATATAGCATTTTAAAAAAAATCTGTTTTGCATAAAACTTTACAAATTGATATATGAGGAGGAGCACATTGTTGCTGGTACCAAAGGTAGGTCACAATGACTTACTTTTGGGCATTAGACAAAACGTCATATTGTGCACAACATGAGCAGACAAGACATCACATCAGTGGACAATTGGTCAGTTACTACTGATCTTTGACCCCAGTGGACCATTGACCAATTGAACCATGGTCCCTGTGACATTTGTTTTACAATCACCTCAGTATGCTGGACTTTGACATGTGGGTAGGATTTAGCTCACCAGACCTTAAGGCAAAGTGAAGTTTCCGGTCTGGCCAATTTTACACTGTGCATCTTTGTTGTCCGTACATCTTCTGTCAATAATTGACAAATTTGGCTTTTTTTTTTTGGACCAATTTAAACTAAAAGCATCCTAGCATAAAGACCTTTCAAGTTTGTATATGGATGGATCCATCATTACTAGGTATAGAAAAACCCTTCAGTGAGTTTTTCTTCAAAACCACAGGAAAGAAATGGACCCAGTTTGACAGAAAACATCCTGGCATCTAAACCTCTCAAGTTATAAAATTGAAAAACCATAAAATGACTTTTTCAGAACAGCAGTTTAACTAAATACAAGAGAAAGTGTCCTGGCGTGAAGACCTTTCAGATTATTACAAATGATTGTGATCCACCATCAAATACGGTCTCTATAATTTTAAATGACTTATCAAAAATTGCTAGACAGAATTAGACCACTTTTGATAAAAATCTTTATTTTGTAGAGGGCTTTCAGCTTACTAAACACAAAAATTCTTTTTAAACAGCATTTGTTCTCTTGTAGTCTGTTCAAATGAATTCGACCAAATGCATATTGGCAAAGAGCATTTTCCACAATTTAAAAATTATGCTTATCTGGCAACAAATACGGTTGCCATTACTAAATATATTAAATGACCTCTTCACGAAAACCGCTAAATTGAATTTTGACCAAAATTGATAGAAGGCATCGTGAAAGACATTCATATTTTTACAGATGATGCTAATCATCCCAAAAATATGGCTACGGTTAAAATCGTTTAAAACATCTTTAAACAACTTCTTTGCAAAAATTGCTTAAAAGAATCTGACCAGATTTAAGAGAAAGAAATGAGGGGTTTCAAATGTGGATGTCATTACTAAAAATAGAACACTTTTAAATGATTTCTTAAAACCACTTTTAACATTTTGACTAAATTTGGCATAAAGGGCTTTCAGATTTTACAAATAATGCCTAATATTCCTCCAGTATGAGTTCTGTTAATAAAAATGAAAATGGGACTCTCTCCATAGAATTTACCAAATTTCATAGAAAGCATTTGGGCATGAAGGCCTTTCAGTTTGTGCTAACAATGCCAATTCATCATCAGTTATTCCTGGTATTACAAAAAAATATAAAGCTTTCAAACAACTTCTCATCAACCACTGAGCTTTCAGTTTGTGCGATGCTTAACTACCATCCATTATGGCTTCCATTATTAAAAATAGAAAAAACATGAATTATTTTTCTCAACAACCACTGGATAGTTTGAGGTCAAATTCTATATAAAGCAGTCTGGCATGAATTTTTTTTCAGTTAGTACAAATGTTGCTAACCAGCTATCAAATATGGCCACTGTTACTAAAAATAGAAAAATTATTTTAAAAAAACTTCTTCTCAAACACCGAATTTGATACAATTTGACCCAAAGATGTCTGACTGAGACAATTTATGAAGATAAACATATACAAACAAGCAAACAAACATATGAATGTACTAATGAACTCATCGGCAAATGAATGTATGAATGAATGAGATTGTAATTCTATTGCAGATTGACTGGTTACAGCAGCCTTATGGACATCATAGTGTGCACACCAGGAAGACTGGTAGATCACATCAACAAGACCAATGGTTTTAACCTCAGCCATCTCCGATTCCTGGTATACTTGTATATTTCTCTGTCATGCATTGTGCTTTTTGGTTTATTGTTGTTCGTTACAAGAATCTTCTCAGTGTGAGTGACAAGGGTAGGAAAATATTACCAAAGGGGGCAAACACTGTGGCAGGGATAACTGAATAAGGCTTGCTGAATATTTTTAATACAAATCAATTAAAACTCTGGTTAGAGCTTCCTAATCAAGTTCCAAAAACTCTGTAATTAAAAAGAATTAATTACAGAAAGTCTGTACACTTTTCCAAATTATAATATACAGTAATGATGTCACATCCGCTGGACTAATGTGCACATAAAAAAGGTAACCTTTTTGTGTCCCAAAATGTAAAAAAAATCAGATACAAAATTTCAGTATAAAATACAAAAAATACAGATGCAGAAATTTTAATGCGTAATCATTCAGATTGCCAGACATCACACAGATGTGACCAGCTCTTGTTCAGTTACAATTCCAGTAAACTGTTTTAAACTGCTATGATTGTTTTTATGTTATTATTTTGTATGTGCATATTTTCTGCTTTTGCCATTATGTAATAAAATAATGGTAAATAAAGACTTCATAATTAAGGGGCCACATAATGTGTACTCGGAAGCAGAAAATAGGCCTATAGGATACAGTGTATTTTGCTTAATTTCACTTTTATACTTGTTTATTCCTACAAATAACATGCGTGGATTTTGCATTAATTGTTGTTATTACCAAATCTCATTCTTCCAGATCACATTTTAGCCATATGTCTGTTGTTGCTTTATTATTTTATTTCATGTGGTACCTTTTTTCATTTATATAAGCAACCCAACAAAGTAGTGTAAACTACTGTAGTATTGTTTATTTTCGTGGAGCTCAATTATTTGTTTTTTATATATAATAAAAGACATTTTCTTGGGCACTTCAGTTCATCGCTTTGCCTGTCAGAGTTTGCATATTTGTAATTTCATGGTTAAACCTCTACATGACCACTCTGAGGGCCTTGTGGTTAGAGTGGCCACCTCAGATGCAGCAGGTCGGTATTTTGAACCTTGGCTGAGTCATACCAAAGACAAAAAAGTGGTACTAAAAGCTGCCTTGCTAGGCACTCAGCATTAAGAGGTTAGTGTTTGGACTGGTTGTTGTTGTTGTTGTTGTAGGGTTTAATGTCATTTTTCAGCACACGATAGGCTATACATGGCAGCCAGTATTAATGGTGGAGGAAGAACCCGGAAGATCCCCGGAAAGAACCACCGACCCTCGAGAAGCTACTGGCAAGCTTTCTCACATACCCACATTGGCCGAATCTGAGACTCGAACCTACACAGACAGAGGTGAGATGGCAGTGATCCGTAACGGAGAGCGCTTTAGACCACTCAGCCACTCGGGGACCCCTGTTTGGACTGGTGTCAGGGTAATGTGACTGGATGGGACATCATGCTACATGTCTGCAGCATTGATGCCCCAGTGCTAGATATCACTATAAACTGCCACACTGCAGACATCATAGAGATAAGACTGCAAAATTGTTAAAGCTACATTAAAAATCCAAATCACACGCACACATACACATGCACACACACACACACACTAACCTCTACAGATACCCAGGAGAAAGAATATGAAAGAATAAAACTATACTGATGCAAATGGCAGTCACATAAATGTTTAAAACAATAACACTGCATGTCTGAGCACAGATCAAAGACCTGAAAATTCAATATTTACACTGTGTTTTCATCCGAATGCCCAGCATCAAAAGTAGCTGACACTGCCAAAGTGCTAAGATGCTAACTAAATTGAAAGACAGTGGAATCACCCACTGTTTATGCCTGCCTAGTGTACAGACCAAATTCAGTCTTGACGATAATAAAGAGTACAGAGAATTAAAATTACACCTCCACAACTCATATGTTAAACAAGTCATGGAGGCTGTCATGTAACAGATGTTACCGGTGATGATCATTACACTGTATTAGTTAACCTTGCATCCTCATTGGTCAAGCCAATTCATGCTGGATGGATAAATTGCAGCTTATGAAACATTGAGTGAACGACTGGGCCTAATCAGTGGTTTTGAGAAATCTGGATTTGTTAATTTTGCAATTTGCGGATTATTTACTTGACAAGCGTTGATGTATACAGTGGCTTTGTTTGAAAATCAGTGAAGTGTGAGCTTTAATACTTGCTGTAATTAGTGTAAATACATAGCGTTTAATTTGTAATGCTGTTTCAAGCTATAGTTCTAGTATTTTACAGGCTTCTTGTTCTTTTGGATTAAAAATGCATGGATAAAATCAAAATGTGCTTTTTTGAGGATTAAAATTTTTCAACAACAGTCACACTCAAATGAAGGATTGATTTGAATAAATATTAAATTTAATTTTCATATACTAGCTTTTTTATTATTCTTTCTTTCATTTCAGTCCTACTAGTGTTCAAATACTTTATGCTTTTTCTCATTTCTATTTATTCTTACTTATCTCACATATTGACTTTAGGCAGTGAGTGGAAATTACAGCTGCTGGATACCTTGTCGATATATAAACATTGAAACAATATACCGTGCTTTATTATTCATATTCCAAAGAGTTAAAATAAACCAAACTTGTGTAAAAGGTAATATTTTATTACCAGTTTACATTATTGACAGGTTAGAGTCTTGGATTCGGCCAATGTGGGTATGTGAGAAAGCTTGCCAGTAGCTTCTCGTGGGTTGGTGGTTCTTTCCGGGGTTTTACTGGGTTCTTTCTCCATCATTAATACTGGCCACCATGTATAGCCTATCGTGTACTTAAAAATGGCATTAAACCTCACACCACCAACACATTATTGACATTGATTTATCAGATACTAGTAGCTTTGTTGATCTGTTGGAATTAAATACAGTAAGAAATTGGTTGTGTGGGGTCATCATCATACATGGTAAATTTTTTGTTGGGTCTTTAAACTCTTTGTTCAGAGCAACAATGAAAACCATGCAGATTGGTTCCCTATGACATATTCTGATACTACAGTATGTGAAAAGATGCACAAGTTCATTGCATATTTATAACTATGTTTGGAACATAACCATTGTATATTCACATAATTGTCATATGTTCACTAAAGAATGACCATATTGTAGGTTAAAATTCTGAATATAGTTTGACTAGACCATGATGGATTTTAATTTTGTATTTTGGCATCTCTGTTTGATTATAACTGTGGATTTGTCTTTTGTTTACTGAAAGCAGTCCAGACGAGTTAATTGTTTAAGGCCTGAGACTGGCTGGGTAAAGAGGGAATTTTGTCTGGAGGCTGTGCCAGTACCCCATTTTTTCTACAACATTAAACCACTCTAATTATCTATTTAGAATAAGATGTGGATTGAAAAGAATCAAATTTTTGGTGCATAACTGTGGTAATAAATTAAGTGGTCCCCAAAATTGATATTATTATTGTCTATCGATTAAGGTAAATTTTGCATATTTCTAGTAAAAAAAATCAAGTATTGGTTGATTAGAAATATGCACAATTTATGAGACTTTGCTGATTGGTGAATTTGTATACTGAATTTGATGTGTACTTGCCTCTTACTACACGATTACCATAGCCAAATCAACATATACTTATAATTTAAAGGTTGCTTACATCAAAGCAAACTACCACTGCATTATTATTGCAATTATTTTCCAGTAATATTATCCTGGGACCAATTTTAGAGTCATTATTGAAGTCTAATGATGTGGTGCCTATGATTGGAAACCTAGAGATGTACTTCATTGAGTTCAAGTTAGAATCTTCAGTGTGCATGCAGTGATGCCATAATGTAAACAAGGGTGCTAAATGTGAATGAGGAACCATATACTGTTTTTTTCTTCTTCATTGCTGTAATAATGGTATCACATTTTAATGGGATATGTATTGAAATTTTCCAGGCAGAAAATATGATTACTACAATAGAACCTTCTTGAAAGACCAACCCTTCTGCCATAAAATTATGGTCTGTCAAGACAGGTGGTCTCTCATAACAACAGGTCATAACACTATATATCATTCAATTTCGGCATTGACAATATGGTCTCGAGACAGGTGGTCTCACATAACAGTGGTCTTTCAAGGCAGGTTTTACAGTAGTAACTTTAGATAATTTGAATGCAGCAATGCATAATCTGCCAATATTAAACTAGAACAAAAAAAGGGAGAAGTTATTGTAGATAGTTTGTCATTTTTCAAAGAAATTATAAATATTTGAATATTTATTGAGTTTTTCAAATAGGTTATATTAATTTATAACATTTCTGTCTAATAATTTATATTGCTGGTCCCTTAGCAACTGCAAAGCCATTTTATTTGCTGTTGTATAACATGATGATTGATAAAATATGCTGGTAAGTAAATGAAAACTATGTACAAGGTGTCACAAGACTTATTATTCCTGAAAAAAGTGCTATAATTTCATGTCCTATCTTTTTCTGAACATGAATAAAATATTTTTGAAAATAATTAAGGGTGTCCAAGCTTTTATGATGTCCCAGTACATGCCGTAATTATGATGTCATTTAAATAAGGTGAACATTGCAGTAGGAATGCTGCTAAAATTTTCTGCACAGGAGTTTTTAGTCCAGGGAAAAATTTGGGTTGATTCTGTTTGGTTGTAAAGAAATTTAGATTCTTTGTGAACATCTGAAGAATTTCATTCATAGCCTTTATTTTTGTATCATGACTATCATGGAAATAACAAATATAAATGATTTTACAAGGTTTCCCAAATCAGATCTTTTATGATCATGTGTTGGCAAATTACTAAAGTCCAATTGCTTCAGCACTGAGTTGCCGTTCATGCACTGATGTTGTGTTAAACACCAGTCAACTAGTCAACTACCATGAAAAAGTACAAAAATGAATACAACTGTTAGGTTCTTTCTGTCATATAGATAAACAATGGGAAGAAGGGATACATTTTTGGTCTAAGATCAGAATTCAAACCTTCAAGGTTCCCAATTGGGTTTTGGGATGTAGAATAGGTTCTGCATGTCATAAGAGGCATATATTGGAGGCAACCGTTTCAACTTGGAATATATCCCATGGTGATATTCACACTGAGTAAGTCCTTAACTTTGTTTTCTGTGCCAAAATATACTTGTCAGAGTGTAACCTGTATTGTGCTGATGTGCTGTTAAACCATCCAAATACATGAATAATCACCCTCAATGTAAAAATCAATTGATTGTCTTGGGCAGTATCACTTATAGTAAGTTATGAAATGTGGTGATGTCATGTGATGAATTTTTATTTGTCACATACTCAGGTGGTAGACGAGGCAGATCGCATGATGGAGGAAATACAACAAGACTGGCTGAGTCAAGTGGAAGCAGCTATCCAAAGGGGAGACAACTCTCATGAGCCCAGGAATCTATCACTTCCTCTTACAGCTGCAAAGTGAGTCTTAAAAAAAAATTCCATTTAGAAGAATAAAACAAACATAATTGGCCTGGTCTTAGAGATATTTTGCTTTGAGTGAATTCATGGAAATTTTTGCCTCCATAGTCAAGTTAATCTCTCTGACCCTATTCAGTACAGTATACTATCATGTCAGCTGTTCAACTGATCAGTAATCTTAATACTTTTTTTATTAGGAAGAAAGCAACACAAGCTAAAGACAATTTAATCCATTGCAGCATCTTTTCATCAATCCAACCTTTTTCCTGCACATGTATGATCTATAGCTTTGCTGCATGAATATTGTTTAGCTTCCTCATGCCGTGAAAAATTATCATTGGAGACAACACATCTCCTGAAGTAGAAACTGCAAGGTTTAAAGTAAGATTTTTTTCTGCACCAGTTGTGCAAATTATCACACGGTTCACCCCTTCTTATTGATAGTCAGTCCAGGAATGAGATAAAGTTTGATCAGTGTTAATATCATATTGTCGATGGAATTGTCTCTTCTGTCCTTCACAAATTCAAATTCATTTATTTTTATTTTCTTGTTCAAATCTTCTGTGAAATGTTGGGTCTCAATGTCCATGCACAAATTGTGTTGCTTTTAAAACTTCTATTATTTCATTTATTTTCAAAATTCCTATATAAAGGATTCAAAGTTGGCTTCCTTATGTTGACCAATTTAGTATTTAAGAAAAGAATATGCACGCTTAAAAGAATCCAAAATTGTCTTCCAAAGTTGGCTTGCTTTGTAATAAAATAACCATTGTATCTGATATCCTGTTGGTAAGTTCAAACAACGAGTTTATTGCTTGCTGCCAGTTGTGTTTATTCACCACCCAGGTTGCGATTTGCTTGCCATCATAATTGATACCAACAGGCATTGATGTTTGCAGGGTAAATAGTATAAACAGCAATAACTTCCTTTAATAATACTTTTTGTAACCCTTTCTAGTGAAAAGATTTGCACTCACGTACGATCAATACCTCTGGTGCATGAATAATTTTTAGCTCCCTCATGCCATGAAAAATTCTTATTGGAGACAACAGATCTCTTGAAGCAGAAACTGCAAGGACTTTGCATTTTTTTTATTTGCACCAGTCATGCAAATTCTCACACGTTTAACCTCATTCATATCAACAGTCCATCTAGGAGTGACAGCAAAATACACTGGAGTTTCATCCATGTTCATGATCTTATTGTTGGCCTTCACAAATTCATAGAATCATCTGCAAAATGCTGGGTCATTGACATCCATGCACAAAGCACTAGGTTGTGTTGCTTTAAGAGCTGTTCGATTATTTCAATGTATTTTCAAAATTCCCATGAATACCAGTAAAAAGAAACCAAAGATGGATTCCCTATGACGTCCGAATTGGTATTTTAAAAGAAAATCTGCACTCTTAAAAGAATTCAAAATTGTCTTCCGCGGTCGGCTTACTTTGTTGCTGTTGTGGGGTTTAGCGCCATTTTTCAGCACAAGATAGGCTATGCATGGCGGCCTGTATTAATGGTGGAGGAAGAACTCTGGAAAACCCCGGGAAGAACCACCGACCCACGAGAAGCTACTGGCAAGCTTTCTCACATACCCACATTGGCCGAATCCTAGACTTGAACCCACGCAGACAGAGGTGAGATGGCAGTGATCCGTAATGGAGAACGCTTTAGACCACTCGGCCACTCAGGGCTTACTTTGTAATATAAATAGGTTTTTATTTAATATCCTATCAGTAAGTTCAAGCAGTGAGTTTATTGCATCTCTACAGTTGTGTTTATTAACGACCCAGGCTTCAGTTTGCTTGCCATCCGTAATCATAATTGTGTCATGTGTTATGTAATATAAGCGATATACACTGCAGTTTGGATACATACGCGACATAGAGTTCTTGGATATATTTTTTTTGTTAATAAATTTGCTCATGATGAACAAGGTGTAATATAAGATACAAATATAAGGTTAGTTTCTTTGATTTTATTATGAAATGAGCATTTTGTTTATCTATGTTATTGTAACATGCAGTGGCCGGGGTGGGGTGGGGTGTAGGTGGCTCTCATTCAACACAAATTTATTTTGTTTCCTAAGTCTTGGGACACATGACCTAGGTGCAGAGAAGTTTCACTTTAAGTTCTGGGAGAGGAAAAATATTATTTTTGGCACAAAGGTGGGGGGGGGTCACCCTTCAGGTCTGTTGACTTATCATAGCTAGAGATCTGAGAGGTGTGGAAGCTTGCACATGTAAAGTCTTATTTTTTTTCTCGAATGTTTGGTATGTCTATTGAATTTTGAACATATCTAATGTCATCATGTAAGTATTATTGGCGAAAGTGAATTTTCTAAAAGGTTTGCTGTCTCTATGCAAAGTGTACAGATGTAAGTGTGGTCAACTCCAAAGACAACTTTTTATAATCTGTACAAACACAGTATGCATATGCATAATTATGTCTGCTTATTGAAATAATTTTTTTTTTTATTTCAGTGCATCAAAGTTGCATTTACCAGTAAGTACTTGACTAACACTTTTGTATCCTTGAAATTATGGTATAAAATTATGACTTCTTTTCTTCCTGTCTTTCTTTCTTTCAAAAGTTTTTTGTGGTAATTTTTCATGAACTTTCAAATAATATTGAATCCATGACAATTTAAATATTACTCTAAAATAATTGAATGCCTTGTTCCTTGTAACCATGGTAACAATGGGTTTTGAGTTTATATTACAATTTATTTCTTCTTTAAATGTGTTACCCATCATAATACCATACGAGAACTACTACTACCTTGTAAATCCAGCCCTAAAATGATACAGACTTTTAGCAAAAAGAGCTGAAAGTTATCTGGTGACTAGAGGGCAGTCAGGCAATGTGATCTCCCCTTGGTACAGAGAAGTGAACTATATTCATTCTGTATTTCCAACCATTCTTTCTTCCTTTGATGACAGAGTTCTGCCTTTACAATTAAATCACTTTGCTGTCACTTGATAGTATTTACGTATATGCAGCTAGCCTATGTGATTTTGCAATAATGCTGGTTATAGTTTCAGTTTATATGTGCATTCAAGTCTGTAGTGGGCTATAGAAAACTCTTACGTGTATAATTTCCGCTATGACCGGATACATACAGGTAAGTTTTCTATATTAATACAGTTATTGTCTGGGTGCCAAGCTTCACTGAATTTTCCTGTACAGGCTCTCATTAATAATTGATAATCATATACGTGACACTTTATTAATTTTACCTGTATAGAACATCATTGGGCCAATTCCTCCAGGTATATTGTCTCATAATGGATATTGGGGTACCTAATTTTTAGCATGCTTCAGTTCCTTTTTTAAGTGTAGATTTTTGTGTGTAATATCAAAAAGTTTTTTATAATAATGTAAAAGCTTCCTCTTTGTTCAGATAAGTACAGGTCAGTTTTCTATACATGGTTTACTGAGTAACATCCAGCTCATGCAGTGTAAAAATAGGTGATGCTTTAATAATTTTTCTGTATAGGAATCTAAACATTTGACCATACTACTGGTAAGATGTTACCAGCACTGAATTTTTTCTTTGCAGTGTGTACAGGTAAGTACCAGTGATTCTACCTGGAGGGGCAGTCAAATTCACATGCCTACAGGTTATTTGTGAATCGAATCGTTTATTTAGCATCCACTTCTAATTATCAATACTGAGGATAATTTTCTCTCTGTTCAGGTCACATGCACCCCTGTACAGGTGTCATAGTGGGTAACCCTACACATTTTCTTACAAGTTTAAAGCAGGTGCACTACACTAGATGTATACAGGGTCTGCTCTGTTTTTTCTTGCAGATTTAAAATATGTGAGACCTGTCTGACAACCACTTAACAAGTGTACTTTTCTCTAGTTGCCATTCCTGCAACAGATGTCAGACTTGCCTGTTATTGAAAGAAGTCAGTCAAAGCTTGAGGTATGAAAACATTGGTTGCACACAAGGGTTCACACCATATCATTCCTGGGGAGCAAGCTGGAGAGCAGCAACAAGCATCAGTTACAGTCTCACATATCAGAATTATGGACTGGATACATAGATCAATATCCTGTACCCCATCCCAACCTCAAGAACTGGACTACATCAAGCCACCCAAGATGGCCATGTTCCTTCATGACCAGAATTGGCAATATTACTGATCACAATAGACCACAACCACAATGGTTCATACAGCATCAGACACCAGAAAACAGTTCCATGACTCGCATGGTGCTGCCATGCTCTTCCTGAGTATGATGCTTAGTTTAGTACCGTTATACCAATGAAACCACTTCATGAAACCAGTTAAACGTGGATTAGTCTAACTCACACAGTGCTGCCAGGCACTTTCTGTGGATGATACCCAGTGTATACAGGCACTCTCATGGCTCAGTCAAACCACATAGTGCTGATAGGCACTTTCTGTGGAGGATGTACAGTTATATAGACACACTCATGGATCAATCTTACCCACAATAGTACCTCAAAACACTTCTGGCATATGATGTCCTTCATGGTGCTTCTATTGTCAAGGGATGCCTATTCAAGTCTCTGCTACCCAGAGTCATAAGTGCTGCAAATGTAGTCGGCCACCATTATGGACATTCTTCTCCAACAGCTTCACAGGTTGCACAGGAGACATCGATTTCACTTCCTCAGTCTATAGGTGATGAAAGGGGCTTTCAGGTTCCCTCATCATTATTAGATCTTACTTGGTTGAGTTCTGTCCTTGTTTTTTTGTATATCACCTGCTGGGTTTGCAGTTCTGACATCAGATGAGAATTATCTACAGAAGATTCTACTTTCAATTGCTTTCCCAGTCTGAACAGTTATTGACATTTTGGGACTGGCACCATCATCAATTACAGTTCCAAGCATCTATGGGTGTATTATAATCACAGATGCCTCCAGTGTTCCATTTGAATACTCATGATGTAATTTGCAACATCGTGACTGTGAGATTAACCTTTTATCCAATATTTTGACGAGCCTCAATATGTGGACCACAGCTTATATCTTTCCACCACAAATTGCAATGGAATATAGGGTGCATATTTGTATGAGGGTCAGAGGCAGGTCCATCATTTCCACCAGTGTTTACATGAGACCATCCCTATCTCAATGACATACATAACAGGCCCCACATCCTACCCTTGTCACAGATTTGTGGCTTATTGGCAAATATTTACCATCATGACATGGGGAGCCAGCAGTAGTTCCTGGGTGCTTGGTATTGTGTTCAGTGGACATACTAAGCCTTTGGCTACAGCTTTTCAGCTACAATGCAGCACTTGGCAGATGTTCCACAACCTAAGCGCATTCAGTCATTCCTGTTAGGCTCTTGGGTTAGCAGTGGAATACAACAAGTCCTAATGCAGTCAATTGTGAAGGCTGCATAGTCAGTGTGGACTTGCAAGAGATGTGATTTCATGCCCCACTCAATCAGCTTTCAAAAGTTCTGTGATTCGTCTACACCAGGCTACAGATTGGTTATATGTTGGAGCAAGACATAATTTTACATGTTACTCTCATTTTATTCTCAATCTCTTGTCAGCAAGAACATCTTAGACCTTGTACCCTTTCAAGATTCGGTTGACTAGTTCTGGACTCTATATTCAAGTAAGAAGAATGCATTCCTTAGGAAAGAGATTTGAATTCATGTGATGGTAAGTTCTGTGTCTTTTTGGAGCAGTCCATCAACTTGATTATTCATTTGCTGGCCATGTTTTGCTCATTACAGCAGCAGACATCTTAGTTCTTGGTTGCTTTTTGGGCTTTTATAACAGTGGTTACCTTATCCAGGTGGAGACTGAACCTTGACAATTGGACCAACTCTCTCAATCGACAACAATTTGAGGTTGTATCACTTTGGACTTGCAATGGCAATATCTCTGTAAACACATCCTCTGGCAATCACAGTTGCTATGGATGTGAACACAGAAGGTTGGGGGATCAAGGCTCCTACCTTTTCGGTCTAACATAGGAGCGTAGCCCTCTCAGGATCATTATTTATATGTCAACATCATCAAAATGGATGCCATTTTTTAAGCCTGTTATTATTGAGCCTACATGGGAATAGAGTTCTTATTCTGTCTGATGACTTCACTGTGGTGATTGATCTCAAACAGCAAATAAGAACAAGTACCCGGACCTTTGTATTCTTGTTTCATATTTTCTAAATGGTGTCCTCATTGACAATCCAGATTTCAGTTTAACATATCCTAGTGACCTTCATGAGTCATGTCTGCCATGAGAAATTATCAGCATTGGTTACTATAGTACTGCAACCAGTTTGGTTGGTGGAGGTGAAAAGGTACTTAGAAATAAAAAATGTCATTTTGTACCTGAAATTATGAACTGAATAACAAACAGGTTTTTTTCTAAGAATTGTTAATATTTCTTGTTCAGATTGTTATATACAATGACTAATTTAAATCATTTTTGTTGAATTGGTAGATGATAAAAATTAAAAGAAAGACCAATGAACTTTGTCTCATATATGTCAAAAAAAGGAAGTCAATCTTAATATGTTTTGTAAAGATTTTGATTTTCTAAACATTATAAAAGTATGTAGGATATGAGGAGAGATTTACCATCATTGTAGCAGTGTATAGTCTGCATACTTATTTATCCACTATGAAGGAGAAGAAAGGTATGGCATTAAAGGCATTTGAGGAAATATGACAGTAATCAGTGCAAATACACACACTCTTTGCAAGGTTTTTTTTGTTTCTATCATTTGTTTGCTATTATGGTCTTTTCACAATGACCAGGGTTCAGAATGTTTGAGTTGACTGGGGTATGATGTTATTAGGATATACTAGGAATTTTACACAGCTCTGCATCAAATATGGAATTTTATGGCTGTGGAAAACAATGATGCTGTTGATGCTATTAGCTTGTTGTTGTTGTTGTTGAAGGTTTTAACGCCATTTTTCAGCACAAGATAGGCTATACGTGGCAGCTAGTATAACTAGTGGAGGAAGAACACTGGAAAACCATGGGAAGAACCACCGACCCACGAGAAGCTACTGGCAGGCTTTCTCACATACCCACTTTAGCTGAGCTTGAGTCTCAAACCCAATCAGACATAGGTGAGATGGCAGTGATCCAGAATGGTGAGCACTTTAGACCATTCTGCCACTCTGGGCTATTAGCTTGAAAAAAAGGTATGGCATTGACATAAAATGGAATCATTTGACTAACTTGGTAAACTTTCATGAATATTGAACAAAGAGAGGAAATCTTCCAGGGCTAGCTTTTTTGGAAAGCCTCTTGAAAATTGAATACTGATTTCACTTGGAATCTGTAACTTAGGTAAATGCAATTTTATCTCATTCCAAATGCGTGAAAACAAAAAGAGAGGATGAATAAAAGCCATAAGAACAAAACTTCCACCATTCAGCAGTATCATTTATAAAAGTTTTGACCCCCGACTGATTATCCTCCTGTCTTGGGTTTCCACGGCTTTGTTAGATTGAATATGGCATGCTGCTTAATGTTGATAAGACTTGGAATAAGTTTAGATTTTCCACATTATCACTTATAAGGGCAACGTCCCCTGATTGTCAATCCTCCTAACTTTGTAGATTTCTGTTGCATAGTGTTATGTAGGAATATTGAATTTCAGCTAAGGTTACCATGCACCTCTTTACTGATGACGCCTTGAATAAGTAGCATATCCAGCATTCCATGTCATCATCATTTATATCCCCTGAATATCTTTTCCATGCTTTGATTTTCCATAAGAATTTTTTCTGTTTTAAGGTTCTGCAAAGCAGATTGTGGTGTGCAGGTCCTACTGTGATGCACCCGTTGATACCAGCACTAGTTCTCTCCATAATTATTTTATGTACATTAGAGTTGCATTAAGAAATGTTGACTATACACAAGCTGATGTTTTTTGTTGTTGTCATAATCTCTCTCTCTCTCCCTCTCTCTCTCTCTCTCTCTCTATATATATATATATATATATATATATATATATATATATATATACATACATATATATATATATATATATATATATATATATATATATATATATATATATATATATATGTTTTGTATGCTTACCTACCTATCTATCTAACAATTAATCAAGCAACTTGATTTCTTTCCACAGCTGCAGAAGTTGTTGTTTTCTGCCACACTGTCCCAGAATCCAGAGAAACTCCAGCAGTTGAACCTATTCCAACCAAAACTGTTTACATCTGTTGTCAGTTCAGCCAAGGACAAGTTGAACACAACTAAAAATGAAGTTCCACAGGAAAACAAAGTTATTGGTATGTGTAGCTGTTAAAGGGATATTTAATAGTTTGTTCAGCTCATGATTGGAAATGATATCTGCATATGTTTCATCCAGGAATGACTTCTGTGCCATTCATATTGATATACATTGTGGTCTGTTTGCTTGCAATATTCTTTGATGCTGCATTGACCTGATGATGAGTCGACTTTTTTGCAAAGGAGTGATCCATTTTCATATTCTGCTTTCTTTAGTCATAATGTAGTTTCTTGCAAATAAGGGCTTTTTGTTTGAATTTAAATTAAGATTTTATTATTCAACAGACAGTTGTTGTTGTTGTTGTTGTTGTAGGGTTTAATGCCGTTTTTCAGCACACGATAGGCTATACATGGCGGCCAGTATTAATGGTGGAGGAAGAACCCGGGAAAACCCTGGAAAGAACCACCGACCCATGAGAAGCTACTGGCAAGCTTTCTCACATACCCACATTGGCTGAATCCGAGACTCGAACCCACGCAGACAGAGGTGAGATGGCAGTGATCCGTAACGGACAGCGCTTTAGACCACTTGGCCACTTGGGGCCCCTTCAACAGACAGATCATATCATAAATAAACATTAAGTAGAAATTTAATATAAATTGAAGAAAACTTCATGTTGTTGATGAAATATGTTTACCTGTGGCATGTGACAGCTCCCATAACTGCTCAGTCCTGCATCAAAAATGGACTCATCCACAACTCCTGAACCTATATGGTCCATTACATGTAAGCAGACCACTCTTTCTCTTCATGTTTCAAATGAGCAGAGTTGCTCTGTATGTTGATAACGTTGGTGTTTAAGTCATTTGTGCTCTAAATGAATTCAGTAATTTAGCAACATTTCAAGATATGCTAAAATTCACTCAGCTACAAACAGATACCATTCATGATGTTGACCTGAATGAACTGTAATAAATATTTTGTGTTCTGAATTGTGATGTTGACAGTTTGTTTATGGGTTTTAATGGACAAATGAAAGGACTTGAATTCTATGTGCAGAGTAGACAGGTGTCCAGGTGGATATATAAAAGAGGGTTAACTGAGCTGTCTCTTTTTCAGGGTGGGTCAGTTTGTAAGGCACCTGTCTTTAACATCTTGAATCTCAGTTAAAGAGATTGTGTGATAGAGTGTGTAGTTTTTTGTCAGTTATATAATCTAATCATTGTTCGTTAGGAGTAAATCCACTACCTCACAAATCTATCCCACTCAAGCTTGGAAATAGGTTCACTTAAGTCATCTGTTTGTTGAGATTGGAGTCAGATGAGAATGGTCCCCACTTTGGTATAGGAATTGGTGGCAAATCCCATCAATCATCAGTTACTTCTTCCATTCGTGACTGGTCAGCATGCTGTTATTGCAGCCTCACAAGTGCCAATTCACTTTGTGCCTTTTAATTAGTTGAGTGTTTCCTAGAAATGTTCTCACTTCGGGTATTTATATCTTTTTTCCTGTCTAGACTTTCACTCAGACCGTCAGAATAGACAAATATTTTGCACTTAAGTTATCTGATTTCATTGTACAATATACTTATGGCGCTATCTTTATTGCCTTTCCTATGGTAAATAGTACTTACAATTAATTTCAGTACTCAACATTTTTGTAAGTTAAATCAAGTATATGATTTTTTATTCCTAGTATTACGATCTTTTCTGTAATTTCTAAGGTATTTATTTTTATTCATTCCATCCTCTTCACTGTGTTTACTGTGATTCATGACTGTACGTGCTACTGCATGTTGGACAAATAGATTTGTGTAACACCAGGGACAAGTTTATATTTGGCACAGGCAAGTTCAAGTTTGCAAGGTGCAAAGAGTTGAGAGAGAATTCATGTTCAGTCCATGATGCTCTTCATTTTGCAAGTTTTGTTACTCAGTGAATTTGCCATGATACATATATCAGCTCCTTTTCTTGGTGTTTGTTTATCATATAATTCTGTTACATAAATGCCCCCATTTTTATTTGTCTATCAATTCATGATGTACTGTCAAAGTTTGTACCCACCATCTTGAATTAATTTCTCTGACACTTTTCACAATTTCTTGCACAGATGTCTTTATGTCAATGCTTACAGTTTGGAGCAAGTTTTGACAAATATGGAGTAAATGGTTTTATTTTAATTTATCAGTTGCATTTTAGTTATAATATTTGTAAGAATATTGGATTCATATATGGTTTTCCAACTTTCAGGCAGTGGGTGAGCCTGCTTACTTTCTGGAGCAATGAAATGTATCATGCTTACTGACTGTCATGAGTCTGCTTGTCAAAAGATTGTTTTATGTTGCCAATTTCAGGGTGACTTGGTGATCTATCAATCTATCTATCTATCTATCTGTCTGTGTGTCTGTCTGTCTGTCTGTTTCTCCTTGCTTTTCTTGCAATCTCCAGATATCAATTCATACCCTTTTTTCTCATCTATATGTCTATCTACATGTATTTTGAAAAATATCTTGCTTGATAACATTAATTATTAATAAGTTTTTAATTACCACCTCCCCCAATATTAAGAAAAACAATCAAAGCTGTTCACTTGTGAAGTAAATTTAGCACCATTTTAAGAAAGGATTCCATATCTTAATTTGATTAATTTTGTAACATTTTTGTAAAATTTAGGTGATGTTATGTTGTCGAGTTTTTAGGTAAGCTCGTATCTCCAAAATGGAAAAGTTCAGTTTTCCAGTTAGCATGCCTAGTTTTGTCAAATTTGCTTAGTGCTTCATTTTATTGTTTTTGCTGATCACATATATGTACAATAATGGTTAGGATAATGTATATAGGATGCAAGTGTTTTTCGAGCTAGCTGTAGATAATCACCTATATTAATAGTTTGAACCATACATGTTTGCTCAGCTACACCTAGGAAAGATTAGCAGACATCACTGCTAAGCATTTGACCCATGAAAGAGTGAAGAAATGCACATGCAGGGTTGCTGATGTCACTGACAATGCCCCAATTTACAATTTTTTTTTTACCTCTGCAGAAGGAAAGGATACATCACTCATTCAAAAGAAAATACAGCAATTTCTGTTATGGGCATTTAGCCCCATCATTGCCCATGCTGTCACAATCAGAATGTATCATCATGGCACAACATAATGGGCCCGTGGTAGCAAAACATCGTGGCACAACTAGAGCAGTTATATAATGATTATATCATACAGGCAGACTCTGGTAATGCCTACGATGATTTTTTTTTATAGGATAGACAGCACTGTACTTTAGCACCAGCCACAAGCCAGTCACGTACCACTTACACTTCAACTCCAGCACAGCATCAGCCTGTGTCTTTGATTACAGGGTCATGGTATGTTGATCTATATTTTCCTGGCATACGATGTCCACAGTGCCACAGAATATTATATCATAGTGCATAATACTGGACCACTACCAATATAGTATGGTGGCCCACCTCTACCAGTCCTGTACTTGCCATAATTTTATTCTGGTACAAGTACTGGCTATGTTGATCTTTCCTGGGATGGTTAACAATGAACTTTGGCCCCCAGACCACAACTCCAGTCTTGGGCATTTAGGTGGCACACAGTGAACACCTGGAGATCACAGTGTCCTTGCATGAACAGTCTTCTAGCTACATTGGCTGTCCCACACACCCCACTTCGTTGGCTTAGTCCCTCTGCCTTTGCAAGTATCCCATGACTTTTTTAGGTTTCCTTGCTACCCAACTCTTCTGAGTTTGAAGGCATGCATTTAAAAAGCACCAACATCCTTCATGTTTTGTGTTGTCCAGGGAAAAATTCAGCCCTCCATGCATTGATTGAAGCAGTCTTCTGGCTTTAACCACCAACTGTTTCTCATTTTGCTGTTACAGAATTCCTGCATCTGTCACTGTCATAAAAAAGATCAACCTTAATTTAAAAGATAATCATGGTTTGATCTATAATTACTTTGCCTCTTTGTTACCTCGAATTAAAAAAAAATTATTATAATATCTCAAATGTTTTATAAGCATATTCATAGTGTTAATTAGTGTGACATATTCTAACAACTTATATTAAGGACTCTTGTTAGAAAAGATGTCTGTACAGCTTAATTTTAATGCCTAGGTAAGTAGATGGATGGATAGCCACTGACTCTGACAGGTACCAGCTCTGTGGATTGAAGTGGGGCCACAGAGGTGCCATGCAACTGTGTTACCTCTAGGCTATCCATGTTGTTGTAGCCATTCTCAGGTTCATTAAAAAAAGACAATAAATGTTTCCTAGTTTATCTGAGAATGGTTTGAACATTGAAATGTAAATTATCCAGACTTCTTGGGAGGTACAGATTTTGTATGGAGGAGAGATCAGTCAGATAAATGATGAAGAAGAAATTGTAGGCAGGATATTCCATATATCAGTAAGAATGAAAATTGTAGACAGTTTTATTCTATTTGTTACTTTCCAGGGGATGAAGATATCATAGGCCAGGGAGAATTTGTTGGAAAGTACACAACACCAGCAGGACTCACAGTGAGTAATATCTGTTAATAAACTTCTCTCTTTATTATATATTTCATAGTGAGATGTGGAACTATATCAGTGGGAGAAAAATGATATTGCCAAAGTGGCATTACCGCTTTTATCACCACAGAGCAGCTTTATCACTTTTGGAACTTTTTCTTTTCCCATTAAGGAAATATATCTGCCATTCTGTACATTTTTCAAACCTGTATTTCCATATTAAGACCTATTTCATTTTTCTTCTTCAGCTCCTTCTCACCTTCTCCCTTCTGCTCCTTCCACTTCTGGATGAACCGATCCTAAAATGAACCTCCATAGTATACATATATGCATATCATAAGGTGCCATCAAGTAATGCCTAAAATGAACTCCAGACAGCAGAACTTTGACTTCAAGTATTGCCTTGTTAACACTAGTTATGAACCATGGAAATTGTCAGCAACTGGACTTACTTGGCCTTTTGTTAAGTGTCACACATACACTATTGTATACATATTATATTCTATGACAAATGGTACACATTTTTAAGGAAAATGAAATTGTGACTAAATATACTAATAAAATTGTTAAAGTTTTAACTTGCTTCATTGAAAACATTAGATAATTTAGGCATTGATTAATACTAATTGCAAACCTAAATAGAGTGACAATCAAAAATCAGATGCAATGTCTGCTGCTGAACTAGCCTACAAGTTTGCCAAGGCCACACAAAATTTCCAATTTGAGTGTTGAAATAAACAAAATAAAGAAGAAACATTCTTACAAGGAAGCTCACAGTCATGAAAATCTATTGTTTATAGATATTACTCTTTGAAGTCTGTCAGATACAACCACACTTTGATATTTCAACATTTCTCCACCCTCATAGTATAAATCCATACTTGAAATTGGTTGACAAAAATTAAAGTCATTTGTTTGACTAAATACAAAATTTGAAGCATATGTAAAAGTTAAATTTGTAAAATGTCACTGTCCGAACATTATTATAAAATTTAGGAACTTCATTTTATCAGTGTAGTAATGCAGCTGTTAATCACATTGGCGCAGAATGGAGAATATCCATGTAATCTGACACTTTTAGACTTTAAAAAGATATATAATAAAAAGAAAATATACATTTTTTGAGTAAATATTATTTTCTCATCTGCAGTAAATGTTAAATGAAGGATGATTGCTAAGACTCTTAGATGATGATCATCATGTTAAAGCTGGCATCTATATGTATTGTCTGCATGGTGCTTCCCATAGGTCAACTTTTAATTTTCACTGTAAAATTTATCACAAAATTTCAGTGACATTTTGGTGGCAACTCCAGTTAACTGCCAGCTTCTACTTATGCCTGGTCAGCATGATTTTGCAAGAGGTCTCGCAAATACTTGCTGCCTTTTTGTCAGTTTGAGCAATCCTTTGGATTTTTCTCACCTCCAGGAAGTATGCTCCATTTTTTTTCTGTCTGACTCATTTGTTTTCTTTGTATTTCATTTGCCTCTGTTGTGTGATGTGTGATAAGCTAACCGGCACCATATTAATTGCCTTCCCAGTGGTCAATAGTACTAACAGTTCATCTAAGTAGTTAACATTTTTGTAAACTGTATCAGGTACATTATTATTTATTCCCTGTTGTAAGATCCTTTCTGTTATTTTCTTTGGCATTTATCTTTATTCATAGCATCCACTTAATGGAAAGTTCAGGATGACACCAGTTTTACCTATATATGTATCATGGTTTTGCTTTCTTTAATTACAGGTAAGAACAATAATAGGCAAGATTAAATATGGGATATGCCAGTTAGGTTGCCTGAGGATAATAATAATAATAATAATAATAATAATGAGGACTTTGTATTTTGCCTAATCTTTAGAAGCTCTAAGCACTTTACAACATTAGACAACACCTATAAGATAAAAAACATATAATGATATGATTACAGAAACAAACACCATGAAATTAGAAAACATTAAAAAACATGCTGAGAATATTTAAGGTAGGAAACATTATTAGGTCTTTAAGTTTGTTCTTGCAGTCGAAATAAGTGAGTTTTGAGAGCACTCTTGAATGGGGTCACTGTCTTTTTGTCTAAGTTCAGTGGGCAATTCATTCCACATTGCTGGGCCCTGCTATGCAAAAGAATGCTGTCCATATGACTTTGTTTTCATAGTGGGAATAATGAGTATATGATTGTCAGAAGAGGAGCGTAAGTATCTTGCTGGTGTGTACACATGAGTGAGGTCGGATAGGTATGTTGGACTAGAGTCCGACAGTGAAACGTAGCACAGACAACAAATTTTGTGTTTGATTCTGGATTGAATGGATAGCCAGTGTAGGGTACAGAGCAGCCACCCTGTATTAATTATATGGTGTGAAGTTCAAACCATAAATTTGCTTTTACTGATCCAAAAGAAAGATGGGCAACTCTGTTAGCCAAGCATTTAACCTGGGCAAATTAGAGAGTCAAGAAATGTGCACACAAGGATGAAGACAACATCAGTATTGCTGCAAACTCTGTGTCACCATCTACCTTATGACTGAGTCACTTCCAGTAGAAACATTGCCCATTAAGTAAAGGACCTTGCAATCCATGCCATCACAAACTTTCCACACAGTTACAGCATCACCATTGCCCACAGTGTCATAACCAGGGCATACCATCACTGCACAGACATCCAGCCAAATACCATCATGGTACAGCAGTCTATCTGGACGTTCTATTGCCAAAAAGAAACCTAGTACTACCTTGGCCCTCACTACTGATACTGAGTTTAGTGATCTGTCTTTCTGGTATCTCAGTCCTGGACCCAAGAAAGACAGCATCCAGCGCCCAGTCGTGCCAATTCCAGTCCCTTTTCTGTCACAGACATCCAGGATAACCGGCACTAGATTTGATTAATCATTCTTCCACACTATCCAGTACTAGATGCATGGTAGTATTGTGGACCTGCACTGGACAGTTTCACCAGCTGCTCTGTCACAACTAAGTATCAACTACAGTTACTCCCCATTCCAAAGCATCCAGTGCCCACATCAATCCTGAATGCATGGAGATCACAGAATGGACAGACTCTCAGACTTATATGCTGTCTCTCACAACCTGCTTCACCAGTTCAGTCACTGGTATGTTTGCAAGAGGTTTCTCTCTCACCCCACTTCTCAGAGTTTAAAGACACAGGCTCATAATTGGCATCTTGATCTGAATAAGGGAAGACTCAGACTACCATGCATCGATTAAAGAAGCCTTCCAGCTTCTGCCTTCAGATTTTTGTCCTCCTCTTCCTTCTAACCACGAAAGATCAGTCTTCTTTTAAACAGCTTCCACAATCTGGTTATGTCACTGACAATCTGCATTGTTTCAAAATACTCCAAAACCCATTGTCAACACTGTAGTGATGGCTTGCGTAAGTTCTTCCCCAACACCTTCTCACATATTTTGACCTGTCTCAATTGAAGGCCTTGGCCCATTGCCTGAAGTGGACTCTACCAATGTGGGTTCTGTGGGGGCTGAAGAAGACAGTCATTGAAAAACTCTCTGGAGCTTCTCGTTTTTCATACAAGATGTGCTTCCTAGTCACCTTATCTACAGTGAGCTTTCTTTTTGTCCATCTGAACTATCTGTAGTTCTGCCATAATGGCCCCTGGTATCACTGCCAAAAGTTGGTGTCCACACTTGAGAAGTTAGTCTTATGTCTTGAAAATGCTTCTTTGGACCCTTTTTCCCAGGGGCATCTACAGGACCTGTCAGAACCATTTAGCGGTACTTGTTCTTACCATTCAGAGCTCCATCAGTCTTAATTTGTTGGATTATCTGCTATAGACTAACCAGTGACCAGATGAACTTCTTAAGCATATGGGCTCTTGAGGTTCAGACATTCACCACCAGCATAGCATCAAGCACAGCTGTTCTGTAGCAAGTATGATTCAAGCCATATTATAGCAATCATAGATGACTTACTCTGGCTTTTACCTCAGAGATTTTACGCACCAAATTGCACAGTTCGAGAACCAGTCTTCCTTTTTAGGTCATCTGGCAGCTTTGTTGCAATAGAGGTTATTCTGCTTCAGCTGGATTTTTTTTAGCAATCATTTTTCATTAAATTTTGTCCATACATTTACTATGTACTGACCCTTACCCGTATTTCACACAATACTCAAAGCTGCTGCACATACATCAGGAGACTGGGGCCCCAGGTGGCTGAGTGGTCACATGTGCTTGACTTCGCTGATAACTGTCATCTTACTACTATCCATTTGGGTTTGAGTCATGGGCTTAGCCAGTATGCATATGAGAAAGCTTGTCAATAGCTTCCTGTGGGTTGGTGGTTCATGTTTGGATTTTCCTGGGTTTTTACTCCACCAGTTATACTGGCTGCCATGCATAACCTATTGTGTGGTGAAAGAAGGTGTTAAACCCACAACAACATTGTCAGCAGACTGGAGGTAGGGCTAACCCCTGGATAAGGGGATGTAATGCCCTCTGCCCGCTACTTGCCTGTTAATGTATTTTGATTGGAGTAACATATTTGAAGAAGAAAACAATTTTGGGAGTATTAATACTAACCCAGTCATAATGCTGGCACATTCTTCCAAGCCTCCAGTCAGTTACATAACTGGAGGAGCAAGCGCATCCACTGTAGTAGAACTAATCATTTACATAATTTAATACCAGTCGCTCTATCCAAGGAAAGATCACTCTATTCTGACTTCTGTCTTGGCCAGCTGACTACATTTTAACTTTTTTTGTTGCTACAAGACAATGTGAAATTCTCTATTAATTTGGGACGGCTGAATGTATGAGGTAGGGGATGTGCTTCTAATGTAAGTATTATTGAAGGAAGATTTTAAATAAACAATGCTTTCTCAGGCATCTCAACCAAAATGACTATTTCACTTATGTGGCCTAGTGGTTAGAGCATCTGACTCGGATGCAGGAGGTCACTGGTTCGAACCCCGGCCGAGTCATACCAAAGACTTTAAAATAATGGTGCTAACAGCTGCCTCACTTGGTGCTCAGCATTAAGAAGTTAGTGTTAGGACTGGTCGGCATGGTGTCATGATAGTGTGACTGGGTGGGACATCATGCTACATGTCTGCGGCATGATGCCCCAGTGCTAGACATCACTATAAACTGTCACACTGCAAACATAGTAGCGATATGACAGAAAAATTGTTAAAGCTACGTTCAAAATCTAAGGTGGCACTATACAGTTTCGCATTTTGCATAGGGTTAGGATTTTAAAGAAAAAGAATGTCCCCGGCTTTCCTCACTGGTTATACTGGCTATTTAAAAAAGACCTTGTATATCTTAGGTATAATGCAAAGAACCTTTAATTCCCTTTATTTTGGTGTATGATTGATGGGTGTACTATGGGTTATAGAGTATACAGCTTTGCCTTACTTCAAATGTGCACCTCTCAAAAAAGTACTAGCTCTACTTGGTCATTTTCACTTCCTGAACTTCAGAGGTAAATTGTATAAAAAAGAGCCGATAACTTTTTTTACATTTTATATATTTGGTAATTCATTCATTGCACTTTCAGAAGCTGGTATTGTCTAGTCTGGCAAAATTCATTTTCCCTATTTTAATAGCTGCTATGTATAGTGTACTTTAGACTAATTCAGACTGATTTTTTAACACAAGGGAGCAGTCATTTTAGTTCGCAGTGTGCTTAAATCATGTAAAATTTCCAAAAGTACAATATCCAAAAGAAATATCATCCACATTAAATTAATGTAGCATAGAGGTATGCAAACATTCTCTCCACTGTGCATGTTTTAAATGCAAACTACTTCACCTTACATACGTCACTCTCTCAAAAGTACATATTATCTGGTGAGCACCACCATAAAGAAGATATAGGTATTATTTTTGTATGATTTAATTATGTTTATATGGCTGAAACATTTAAGTCGCAAGCATCAAAACAATCCTTTTGAATAATTATCCTGCCTTTTCCCACACAGAACAGTATTTATGAGTGTCAGAGTCTCTAACAAGTCCAGCCTCCCCTCTCATGATAAAAGTGAGCTATTTTAAGAATGCACATTACATTTTGTAAACATAGCAACCAATGTTATGCTGAATGACAGGAACATGAAACTAGCCAGAATTATTTCTGAGATATCAACAATGATTTTTACAATTAGAAAAGGGAGGTAACTCATCAGGTTCATAAAGGTCAAAGGTCAAAGTGTAAAATATTTGCCTATTGTTTAATATGGAAGAAGCAAATTCACTTTCTCTTCATTTATTTTTTATTTCATTGCAAATAAATGAAAAGAAACACTTTCACCATATATTTCTGTCACTTATTGCAACAGTTTTAAATTTAAGTTGACTCTATTCCTATATTCTAAGACTTCTAATTTCCCCATAATTAAGGTCACTACTCACACAAACATTCCTCATGGCAAATTATGTAAGCAAGAGAAAAATGATCATAATTAGCTTATTTTCATGCTTAACATCAATATGAATGTACCATTTTATTCAGAACTTCATACATAATTATATGAAAATAAAAAAAAATAATTGCAAACATTTTTATATTTTCTTTAAGGTGGCGCTATACAGTTTCGCATTTTGCATAGGGTTAGGATTTTAAAGAAAAAGAATGTCCCCAGCTTTCCTCACTGGTTATACTGGCTATTTAAAAACAGACCTTGTATATCTTAGGTATAATGCAAAGAACCTTTAATTCCCTTTATTTTGGTGTATGATTGATGGGTGTACTATGGGTTATAGAGTATACAGCTTGGCCTTACTTCAAATGTGCACCTTTCAAAAAAGTACTAGCTCTACTTGGTCATTTTCACTTCCTGAACTTCAGAGGTAAATTGTATAAAAAGAGCCGATAACTTTTTTTACATTTTATATATTTGGTAATTCATTCATTGCACTTTCAGAAGCTGGTATTGTCTAGTCTGGCAAAATTCATTTTCCCTATTTTAATAGCTGCTATGTATAGTGTACTTTAGACTAATTCAGACTGATTTTTTAACACAAGGGAGCAGTCATTTTAGTTCGCAGTGTGCTTAAATCATGTAAAATTTCCAAAAGTACAATATCCAAAAGAAATATCATCCACATTAAATTAATGTAGCATAGAGGTATGCAAACATCCTCTCCACTGTGCATGTTTTAAAAGCAAGCTACTTCACCTTACATACGTCACCCTCTCAAAAGTACATATTATCTGGTGAGTGCCACCTAAATCATGCACACACTCACACGCACTGCTCCGGTGGCCAAATGGTTAGAGCATCTGCCTCGGATGCAGGAGGTCACGGGTTTGAATCCTTGCCGAGTAATACCAAAAACTTATAAAAATGTTACTAACAGCTGCCATGCTAGATGCTCAGCATTAAGAGGTTAGTGTTAGGACTGGTTGGCCTAGTGTCAGGATAATGTGACTGGGTGCAGGGCCTTCCTTGGAAATATTTTTCTTTGTGTCATGAAATTCACCAAATTAAAAAATTTGTAGCCACTTTTCAGCCATAGGAGTCATTTTACGCCACAATACAGGGACCTTAATATATGTGTAAAAATATTGGCCCTATTTTTAATCTATATCAACATGACAGTAAAGCAGTTTTTACATGTTTTTATTACATTTCAAAGTACAAGAATAATTGTCAATAAATATAACAATACCATTTTATACACGTGAAGTTCAATCTATATCACACGAAAAGCAAGAATGAATAAGAATGTTTCTTTATAACTGATAATACAAAATACTGCTTATGAATATGTCACTGACACTTTATCAATATCCACCTCATTTTTTTCCCAGACCATTTCTTAAATGCCTTCCTGAAATAAAAATTCTCAACACTGGGCCTATCAATTGAAATTCTCATTCAATTTTTCAGAGTAGATATACCCATATAATTTCGTAAACTTGTTTTGATGACAGATTCTGGCAGCTGAACCCCTCCTCTCAGTCTGCAGTAGAAATTGGGACAACAAGTAATGTGGTAGCTGCCTCAGATGCAGCTGGATATAAATCTTTGTTTTTCATAGCTAGATTAGCCATATTCTTTGTGCTGAATACAGACTTGTTTTATAAAGTAAATTTTTAATTTTTCATTGATATAAGTGACAAGGGCCATTTACATTTGATGGCATCCTTGTAGCAGCATCCTGTGTTACTCAGTTAAGTTCTGACCACAAAAACATGTTATCTAAGTAAAAAACAAAAAACACTAAGCAGTCCCAGTTTGCAATAAACATAAATTAACACCACGTGCAAATCACAACAAATCATTTTGCTGACCTGTTCAACAATAGAGTATATCCCCTGGTCATTCCTTATTTCCTTCCAATCACATTTAATTGCTTCTCAAAACTGACTGACAGCCTGCAGTTAGCTGCAATCATGTTTGAACAGTGTCTTATTTATCATCTCCCAACATAATCCACTGACTTCTGTTGATAGTGAAAACAGTTATTAAGTGGCCCAAGTCGCTTATATCAATAAAAAAAAAATTACTTTATAAAAAATTTTGCCAGCAGCTTTTGCCAATTAGTAACAAATAGTGCTACTTTCAAAATTCTTTCATATTTGGCGACAAATACGAAGCCTAGCGGAGTCCCTGTGGGTGTGACATGATGTACATGTCTGCAGCATGATGACCCAGTGCCAGACATCACTAGAAAGTGCCACACTGCAGACATTGTAATGATATGACTGAATTTTTTTTAAAGCTACATTAAAAATCCAAATCACACACACACACAATTCTATTGTAGGTTAATCATTATGCACTGTGCATGTTGAATATTGTGAGAAATTCTTCCATATAATCGATTCAAAATGCATGCACTGCACTTTATATATTGTGCAAGTTGACAGGGTTCTAATATAGGTTTTGCTGTTTGCAGATGTTTTCTGGAGCAAAAAAGGGAAGAGTTGTAACTCAAGGCAAAATGCATGTGATTGTTGTTTTTGCATGATCAATTACAGAGGTGCCAGCAATTCAGGATTTTATTGGAATTATTATAAATCCATTGTGGAAGGTTTGCATTCCGAATTGTATTGACAGAATTATTAAAAATCATGGATACAATTTAGGGAGAATAGTACTTTAGCGCTGATATGATAGACTGGCACATAGAGTATAGTTTTTGAATGTAAAGGCTTTATGCACTTGATAAGCAACCAGTCAATGAGGCTGTCATTAAGTGAAAAGGATGACACAGGAAGGGGAAAGAAAGATGCAGATGATTCATGAGGAAAACTGTTTGTTACTTTTTTGACCAACAATGCTGAAGATATTCAAGCTTTTTGGATTGGAGAAATGTAAACACCATTTTTTTCATTCGACATTAATTGTTACTGACTGTGGATAGATATGTATTAGCTCATAGGAAGATATAGTATAGAAGTTTGTTCCTTTAACTAGATACAGGATGTCTAAATTCTCCCCCCAAAAATGATGCTAGCATTCCATTCCTGATAAGTGTGCACACTGACTAGCATCTCTGCAATTTCTGGTTACAAAAATTACATTTGAAATATCTCCAGAAATGATGTTTATTTTAAACATCCCAAACAAATTTAATCAAAAAGCATGCCAGACCAAATAAACATGCTGATCGTGTAAGAATAATCATTCCGATAAAAGGTCAAAATTCAGAGGTTTGTTTCAACTAGTAAATTTCACCTTGAGTATTGTATATTTAATTTTATCTTTGCAGGAGTATGTTGTTGAATGCACAGCAGCAGAAAAACCTCTGATAATTCTTCATTTCTTGCACAATCTAAAGTTTCGAAACATCCTGTGTTTCACCAACTCTGTAGAGGCAACCCACAAGTAAGTTAACGGACCCCAAACCTTGATTGCATATTTACTTATGTATAATGTACACTTGTGTATAATGTACACCCAAGTACAAGCAGAATAGTTTCAGATTTGTCACCCCATAATGCAACTCCACATCAGGTTTACTGTATTTTTTTTTAAATCATAGGGTCATGGCAAGTGATATGCCCCATAACTGCCTTCTGACTGGGTTCCATTGAAAAGTTCAGGATGCATAAATTTTGGTGTGCTCATTTTGGCAAGAAGTACATAGAAAAAAAAATGAGAAGCAGATACACTTTTACAGAAGGAATCTTGAAACTATGTACATACATGTATTGTCTTTAGTGTCCCATTCTTAGATGCAAAACTTGTACTGAAAGAGCACTACCTTTCCATTGAATTTTGCCTTGACTTATGTATGTGACCTTTAGCACAATCAGTGTAGCTGTAAACTTTGTTATCCCCCTTTGTTCTGCTGTTGGCAAGTTCAACATTTACCAGAAACCTACCTAAAATTTTCATCCACCTTACAAGATGTGTATGGTGTAATTCTGGTAAAAATGAAAGCAGGAAGCAGGTTTCTACCATAAATCATTTAGAATTGATGAGGTTTAATTCTTAAAATAAATTGTGAATTCTGATTGTTTAAAAAAGCTGACATTCCTGTTTTTAATCTGCATAGAAGGTGATTTAAATATTGGAATATATATTTGTACATGACTGATAATTTTCATTATTTCCTTTGGGGAAGTATATATTAGTGTGTGTAGTTTCAACAGTGCTTGGAAAAATGGAAAAAAAGAGGGAAAAAAGCTTGTTTATTTATCTGTTTCCTTATATTTTTTTATTGAAATGCTGTTTTAGTCTGTTTGTAATAAAATATTTTAAAAAAATATTATAATTCATTTGGCACAGAGACAAGAATGTATTTTGACATGTTACTTTTTTATTGGCAGCTCAAGGGACATCATTTTAATTTACTTAAGACTAGCTTCACCCTGTCATGTGTATGTGTTAAAAGTGTCACGGCAAGTCTTTAAGTAGTTTTCCATTGTATGCTGATGAATTTTTCATCTGCTGTAGTATTCATGATGACCCAAAGCTGTATCATGTTGGTTGTATTTATTCCTGTTGCAAAGGAGAGCAAATTGTAAGGCCATTTTTCAACCGTAAACTAAATTTTCTTCCAAGTATTACAATACCTCAGGGACACATGATTGGTACAGGTAGTGGCAGACACTGATGGGGAGCTGATGCAAAGATCTTGCTCCAGTTACAGGTCATTAGTAAGATCAAAATTTTACTGTAGCTCGACTGTGTACGAATCGGCTTGTAAATATCATCAGCTGGTGTGGTGGTATTGTGCCTACTGCATATTGGACACATATACCGGACTCGAATATACCTCCTGAATGGTGAACCTTGACCGGAGGATTTTCCCTGCCATTGTCCACTGACAGTGGGGCACATTCTGTCAAGTGTGTTTATTTCCACCCTATGTGACAGAAGTATTTTTATGTGAACTGATGGAAGATACTATTATTATTTACCTACCTCCTGAGGAAATCTTGGAATTTAAGGGAATATGGTTTGTACAAGAAATTTTAAGTATGTCGTAAGTTGTATTCATATGTAATCTTTATTTGATGTACATTTAACAGAATTTTTACATCTTTACATTTTATATTTTATCTTGTACTTAATTATATATTTATTTGGAAAGCTTATTTTCCTAATGTTTGGGCAGATTAATTTGAAATTTTTGGAACATAACCTTTTGTCGGCACTACATAGCCACTTTTGTGTTAAAGTGCCATGAAGCACTACATACATATACATATCGGGTAGTTTAGGAGGAGTATCAAACAAAAATTGTGATAATGAACTGAAAAGAATTTGACAAAATTTGATAGAAAGCTCCCAAGGCATGAAGACCTTAGAGATTTATGTACAAAGATGTCAGTCCACATTTGATAGAAAGCACCCTGGCATAGGACTTTCAGATTTATACAACTGAAAATTCATTAAAAAAAAGTAGAAAGCTTTTAAATGACTTCTTATTAAAAATCACTCAATAGACTTTGACCAAATTTGAGAGGACACATCATGCAGTAGTGTTCAGTTTTATACAACTTGTATCATTCAGCCATCAAATATGGCTACTATTGCTAAAAATATATAAACATTAAACAACTTTCTAAAGAAAAGCTGATCTGCATAATTTCACAAAATATTAAATAATGGTCCTGGCTTTTAGATTTATACTGATGATGCTAATTCATCATGAAAGTTGAAAACATTTATTCAACTTCATTTAAGAAAACAAACAAAAGAATACATGGGACAGTCTGGCTCCATTGTCCCTCCATGAGCACAAGTTTGTAATTGCTACTCTCCTAAACTACTTGATGGATTGCCATGAAACTTTACACACACACATCATCCCATTGTCAAGTTGGTCCTGTACTGAAATGGTGTTGATTGGACATCTTGCGAATCTTATGTCTAATTCTCCTGAATGAATGGTCATATCAACACAGGGTTTTCACTTCCTTCTTACAACATCTGAATAATCCTCAAGGTAGATGGTGCCTATTGGATGTACAATACGGCTACCATGCCAGCCATATTCAAAATCTTATCACAACTCCTGAACAAAATGTCATTTTAATATCAGCAATTACTTATCCTGTCGCTATTGCTTAGCTAATCTATTTTCATGCCGAAAATATACCATCCGTATGATGTGAATACATCCTCCCAGAGTCAAGAAAAAGTCATTATGACCCTTTGACCTTTTGCACACCACTCTGTTGCATGGTCATTTGCAGAAGGTAGATGTACCTATATGTCATTCTTTTCAAGGATGCCATGCTGTATAGACATCTGAAGCCATTGTGACCAAGAAGGTATGCCTGTGGACAACTAATATACCGCAGTTAGTGGTCTGTCTCTACATTGATTAATAATTCTCAGTGTTACTACTGTCCGTTTGTTTCTAAAACAATGTTGTAGCATTTTGATTTCCCCCTCAGAACTTCATTCCTTGCAGGAATTCAGAAGATACCTTGTGTTCTGCTTGTGGTGATAGACACTTTTACTTAAAATATTAACTGAACGGTACAGGTAAGTCCCTATGTTCAAGGAACAATAACAGACCCTGCTCAAATGTTGAGGACATCGGTTCCTACATTTTTATTTTCAAATTGATGGAGAAAAAAAATTCAGAGACAAAACAGTCTGTAGGGCATTGTTGCCACAAAAAGGCCTTGTGGGATACACACAAACACACACATACACACACACACACTGCATCAAGTGCTCCAGGTGCACTTGGAAAAACTGTTCAATCATTTGTGATTTGTGGTCTTCCAGCACCTGGTATCTAGTACATTCCAGGCATACCTATATAAAAAAAAATGGAAGAGCATTCACTCTTTTTCATCTGATTTTCTGGCTTTTCTTCCAGATCTCACATGTTAGGACGAACATTTTCAGTGGCTGCTGAAGCCCCTCTAGAAGGAGGGTCTCGACATTCAAGAAGCTGTTAAACTTCCCCCTGTAGGTAGATGACAGAAAGTTTTTGCATCCCTAACAGCATTCACGCATCAAGTAGTGGGTTGCTCATTCCTGTTGGGGAGGTAGAGCACTGCGACTGCAGGTTGTGCCCTTCCATTAGGAAGGTAGAGCACCATGATGGTGGGTTGCGCCCTCCCATTGGGGAGGTAGAGCACTGTGATAGTGAGTTGCACCCTCCCTCTAAGGAGGTTGTGCACCACAACAGCAGGTTTCACCCTCCCTTGAAGGAGGTTGAGCACTGTAACTGTTGGCTGTACCCTCCGTTTAGGGAGGTTGAGCACCACGATAGCAGGTTGCTCCCTCCCATCAGGGAGCTTCCCCCTCTCCCCCCTCCACCATCCCACCCAGTGCATGAGTTACAATCCATACACAGGATCGAGGTTAGGCATGTGGACTGTTTTGGTGTTCCCCCTACCCAATTCCTATGAACCCTTACAGGATGTGGGGCCTTTCACCTCACGGACCTTGGTCCATTATGCCCCCATGGACTACTGGACCTTGCCATACCAATCAAAGTGATGCTGCGGCTTGTGTCCTACCATCACCTCACCAAGTGGTTTCCTTTCGGAAGGCTACAGGTGTTTCATCATGGAGGGTAGATAGACATTCTCATCTCCCCTGCTCACCTCCTGATCAACTAGGGGCTATGACAAATAATACTCCTATGCCTCTCCATCAAGGGACATAGTGATACTCAGCCACTTTCCAACTTAGAGTGTCCTTGACTATGAGGATGATGATGCTCTCTCGATCCTTGTGGACTCCAACGAGTTTGAGACAGAAGATGTGGCAATGACAACTTCTCTCAGGCCCACTCCCTCATCTCAGGTGGATGAGGAAGAAGATGTGGTCTGGTCTTTTGTTAAGGCAGTAAACATGGTTTACCATTTGTTACCCTCAACTTGTGCCCCAAACCATCCAGCACACAGTCCAAAAAGATCCTTTCCTGTTTGGAAAGATCTCTGGGGTACCACCTCAACCAGACCTCTTACTACTCCCACATTCATCTATGGCTGAGGAAATATCAGGGAGGTTTTCACAATCCCAAAATACTGCTAGACAGCATAGAGGGTGGTCTATTTCTCCCTCTACATTGAGACCCCTTATCACCTTTGAGTACCGGGTACATTCCCTGAAGTGGCCTATTGAACCTCCTCCTTTTGACGCTGATGTGGTCAAAGTTAGTATTTCTTCAGGATCCTTGGCATGCCTTCCCATCAAAATAATTGATGCCATGGAACAGAAAAACCAGTTACTTGTATCTATAGCATCACATGCAGACCTTTCCGCAGCTACTTCCTTTAGGATGCTGAGAGAAACCTCCCTGTATCCAGCCGCATTACGTGTGCTGGAGGCTATGGCCAAAACATCCTGGCATGCGCTATCTGTTGCCATGGCATTATTGACAGAATTTCTGCACATCTGCTGTGATGCTGCATTGGACTCATCGAAAGTCTTGCTTAACCACAGTAAAGACCTAACGGCTGCTCCTCCTTAACCTGAGACCCTCTTTGGGGGCCTCTTTCCTACAGTTTCTTCTCAAGACTTACTCGATCACCAACATCAATCTTTTACGTCCACTCCTGGTCCATCGCAATCGACCAGGAAATGAGATCAGGCAAATCATCCTCAGGGACCATCTGCCAAATTTTTCAAGCAGGCACAACCCCAGTCCAATCCAGAAATTCTTGCTTGACCACCTTCTCTCTTATCAGGTGCATGGCACCCAGGTCACCACAAATCCAAGAGGAAGTTTTCTAACCCACCTTCCTTTCCTACCAGGGCAGGAATGGGGGGAGGGGAGAGCAACCTTAGCAAGTTACCCCATCTCCTGCCATGCATCCCCATCCTAAACATTCCAGTAGGTGCTTGCCTATGCGTTTTCTCAGAGGCTTGGTCAAGTATCACAATGATGGTTGTGTCCTCTCCTTTGTAAACAAGGGTTATCAACTCCAGTTCGGGAACAACCCCCACTATCAAGGACCCCCATTTTCTTTCCCCAGTCCAATCTGGTGGCATTAAGGGAAGAGGTGCACACCCTTTGCAGAAAGGGGCAGTCGAGAGGGTTTTAAATTATCAGTCTCCAGCCTTCTACTCCCGAATCTTCCTGGTCATCAAGAAAAGCGGAAAATTTAGAATCATTATCAATGTCTTCCCGCTCAACCAGTTTCTATTTGAGGAAACCTTCAAGATGGAGACATTCTCCTCAAACCAGAACACTCTTCATCTTGGGCTGTCTCCATTGACCTTCTGGATGCCTATTTACACAACCCCATTTTTCCTCTACACCGTAATGTATTCATTTTTGCCTAGACCAGGAAGTTTTTCAATTTTGGGTTCTGCCATTCGGAATCTCTTCCACACCCAGTCTTCACCCAGGTTATGGGAATAATAGCGGCCTACCTTCAAATGCAGGGAACATTGAGTCTCCAGTATTTCAGCGACTGGCTGATTCACCACGTTCTTGTTCAGTCCCTTCATCAGGATCTGTTCCGCTGTTGGTCCACCATAACTCAATTGGGTCTCCTACCTAATCTTGAGAAGTCGGAACTCATTCCATCACAGAACTTTGTTTACATAGGGATGAACTTCCTCAGGAACCAAACTTGGTCTGGGTTCCCTTGGATTGGGTAGATAGAATCCTGGCTCTCCAAGAGATGCTACTAGAGAAAACTGTTTTATCTGTTCGCCTTTTTCTGTCCCTACTTAGAACCTTGAACGCCTCTGCCGAATTGGTTCCTTTAGGATGTCTTCAATGCATCCTCTACAGCTCCTTCTTCTGGCAAGGTGGAAACCTCACAGAGATTCTCTATCAACTCCGATCCCTCTAGGACCAGTATTTCACCACCATTTGCTTTGGTGGATGAATCAAGACAGATTTCTGATGGGGGTCTGGATGCATGCACCCAGTGCCCATTCCTGTCTGTTCGCAGATGCATCAGGTTCAGGCTGGGGAGCCCATTTAGAGCCAGAGGGCATAATACTATGTGGTTCCTGTACTCAGGCCGAATTGTCTCTCCACATCAACAACCTAGAAATGAAAGTATTTCTAGCATTGCAAGGGTGCATTGACCTAAAAAGGGGCCGATGTGTCATGGTCTCCTCAGACAACATGTCTGTTGTAGCCTACCAACAATGTCAAGGAGGCACACACGTCCCTTTGTGTGGTGGTCTGGAACCTTTTCCCCTGGGCAGTCTCAGAGAATGTCACAATCTGAGTTGACCACATTCTGGGCAAGATGAACATATTAGCGGACAGCCTGTCCAGAGAAGACTGAGCTGTCCTCACAGAATGGTCTCTTCACCACTCAGTAACAGAGTCCCTGTTTTCCTTTTGGCAAGAATTCTGGTGGACCTGTTTGCGACCAAGTTCAACAACAAACTTCCCTTTTACATGTATCCTGTCAAAGATCAGAAAGCATGGACAATCATTACATTCAGCTTCCAGTGGGATCACATATTTGCTAATGCCTTCCCACCTTTCTGACTGCTACCACAAGTTCTGCAAAGAGTCCAAACTGCCACTGCTTGGATCATTTTTATTGCGCCATTGTGGCCCCAACAACCATGGTTCATTGATCTCCTAGACCTCACGATAGATCGACCCAGGTCTCTTTAACGCAGGAGGGATCTCCTGTCAAAACACCAGGGATCCCTTCTCCACATCAGCCCAGACATTCTCCACCTTCATGCCTGGCTCGTCTCAAAAGTTTTTGGACAGAGTCACCAGTTGCATCATTCGAGCCAGGAGAGCTTCTACATCCAAAGTTTATGATGCCAGGTGGAGAATCTTTTGTGATTGGTGCAGTAGGAAACACATTGATTCTATCTTCCCTTCTGTAACTTCATTGCTGTTTTCCTTTTGTTCCTTTTTGAGACCAGTATCCGCTATCAGAGGCCATTGAGCTGCCTGTGTTCTTTGGTCATTAACCAAAGCACCTTATGAACCATTGAGTGAAGCTTCTTTATGGATCTCACACTCAAAACTGTGTTCCTTCTCACCCTTGCCTCGGTGAGAAGTGAAATTCATACCTTGTCCATTGACTCTAGCTGTCTTATCCCCTTAACCCTTTACCTCATGCAAGCGTCTTTGGACGCATCTACTCCATTCACATGGAAGTGCCTTTTGATGCCTCTACTTCATTCACATGGAAGCGCCTTTTGACGCCTGCTGTAAACATCAGCCATTTTGAGCTGGTTTTCGTAGCGCCACCTTCGGAGACCCCCCCCCATTAGATACTACATTCATTTCTACAAATGACAATTACATCAGATCACGTGGTCACTGTTTATGCGCTGGTCGATATCTGCTATTTAAAGTAACTGGGTCGTAATCTCCACTCTCCAAAATGGTAGTCGCGGATTTCATTCAGTACTTACGAAGTTTTCACAATTAGAATCACAACTATGAAAGATTCAGTAACTTAGGTAAAGGCTCTGATATTGATGTAGGCAGCAATTTGTTTTTATAAATTATCAAATTCTGATGACTTAGTGATGTAGACGCACACGAAAAACTTGTAAATTTCGAGTATGAGAAATGGCAGCAAAGGTTGGTCACGCGGCCTCACTGGCATGACGGTGAATGAGTTCTCTCAAGATTTTAAAGCACATAAAAAATTCTTCCGCGAAAAATAATTACACAGCTATAACAATTGGACTTTACTCTTAAATTTTTCCACATTTAATAGATGTGTACCAAAAATGTAAAATGGTTAAAATTGCTGTTAAACGTAACATACACTACATTGCTTAACAGTTCACAGACAGGCCTATGTGTATGGAGTCGACTAGGTAACAGGTGTTCTATTTATAGCACGCTGCACTTTGTAACTATGCTCTGTGAGGTAAAGGGTTAACCAAAGAGATTCCCAGTCTCAGTAAATATGCACTGGGGATGATCAAGATAGAGTTTTTTGCCCCGTGCATGCATTTTTCTTCTATCTTAATGTCTCCAAAGCAAAGAGAAAAGGTAGAAAACTCTCTTTCTCCCTATTAAGGGCTGCATAGACATTTCAGCTGCCACTGTTTCCCAGTGGATTGTCATGACAATCAAATGAGCCTATGAGTCTCTCACCAATCAAGACCTCGCTTTATGAAACTTAAAGCCCACGAGGTTCGATCCGTTGCTACCTCATGGGCCTACTTTAATCATTCCTATCATAAGGATATTATAAAAACGGGTTTTTGGCTCTTCCATAATACGTTTTTCTTTTTTTACCTCTGCTCATTAGACACAACAGAGAGCAGTCATTGTTTCTCTGAGTCCCATTGTTATGGCACAGTGTGTTACTCTGAGGGACATGAACATTCTATAGATGGACCTCTCCCTCTACATTGAGCACATTTAATTTCTCTGTTTTTGATCAGTTTGACATCAGCCTACCCACCTTACTGACCAATTCAGCAAGCAGTAGTGACAGGTAAAGTAATTGCTGCTATTAAAATGTAGTCTTTTGGGGGGTAAAACTGATTTTAATTATGCAATACTTTCCTGTTGCTGTTGCCAAATACTCTCCTCCCACCCCACTCTGATATCTTGTGTAATTGTTGTCTTTGAAGACATGACATATAGGTACATCTGCCTTCTGCGCATGACCTTGTGACCTTGGTGTGCAAAAGGTCAAAGGGTAATACTGACTTTTTCTCCATTCTGGGAGGATGTATTCACATCATACAGATGGTAAATTTTTGGCATGAAAATAAATTAGCTAAGCATTAGCAACAGGTTAGTATTTCATAATTAAAATTAGTTTTAACCCCCCCCCAAATACATATTAACATGTCATTTTTACCAAATGACTTCTTATGATGTCCAGTCGGTCTTGAATGAAAATTGTGCTGATGCAACATTCAATAAAAATCTCGTTATTGCCACATATCCTGCATGGGTGGTTGTATCAACATGAAACTTTCATTAGAAGACTTCCTATAATGTCGAGTTGTTACTAAATAAAAATGGTACCAATCTTAATAATATGGTCACCACATCAGCAATCATTAAAATTTTGTTATTGTTATCAGTATTCCTCCTGAATGAATGTTTGTATGAACATGAGGTTTTCATTAAGACATCTTATGATGTCTGCTTGGTCCTAAATGAAAATAATGTGGATCAGATGTCCAGTATGGCCCCCAAGTCTGTGTTTATACTGATGGACGATACATGTGTCTGATGCCACCTGTTCATTAAAATTGTAATTTTGCTGCATGCAAATTATTCCAGAACAATCCTGCATATATTTTAGACACATACTGGCAATTGATTACAGCCATATCTAGCGCAAAATTCAAATTGGCCACATGACAGATGGTTGTGCTATTCCATGTGGATTTACAAGTCACCAAACATAAGATTTTCTCCAAAAATATAATGTACATATCACCAATAGAACCTTTCAACTGATGGTAACTCCACAGCTATGAGAAATACAGGTAAGTGTATCAAATGTACGCCAGTGTGTGCAGCTGAAATTGGCAGCAAATAATTGCAGCTTTTAATAAATAGGTGATATCAGCCCCATACCTGAAAATCAGTATCATCACGGGTGAAGGGCTGATTTATCAGCCTACCACAGCAGCATTTTGAAAGTCTTCTTATCACTACTCCTCTTGAATAGAATGTCACATGGTGTTTTCACCACAAGACTTCTTATGATGCCATTTTCATGGAGTTCTGCTTCATGTTAGGCTGCTGTGTGGTAGATGAGGATACACTGCAGTATCTTAGATTGATGCAAAGTATTTCACATTATTTGATAAAAATAGAATCTCTGACTTGTGTTTATTTGACATAAATTTTATGAAACTCCCAATAGTCAGCTTGTTGCATATACTATTAAACTTGTTTCGTAAGTTTACATCAAATTAACACTTGTATCAGATCCTGTGTATTGGATGTACTTTATGTCATATACACTTGTATCAGATCATGTGTATTTTATATAACTTGTATCATATACACTGGTATCATATCCTGTGTATTGGATGTACTTTATATCATATACACCTATATCATATCCTGTGTATTGGATGTACTTTATATCATATACACCTATATCATATCCTGTGTATTGGATGTTCTTTATATCATATACACTGGTATCATGTCCTGTGTATTGGATGTACTTTATATCATATACACTGGTATCATATTCTGTGTATTGGATGGACTTTATATCATATACACTTGTATCATTTCCTGTGCATTGGATATAACTTGTATCATATACACTTGTATCAGATCATATACACTTGTGTCAGATCCTGTGTATTGGATATAACTTGTATCGTATACACTTATATCAGATCCTGTGTATTGGATATAGCTTGTATCATATACACTTGTATTAGATCCTGTGTATCGGATATAGCTTGTATCATATACACTTGTATCAGATCCTTTGTATTGGATATAGCTTGTATCATATACACTTGTATTAGATCATATACACTTGTATCAGATCCTGTGTATTGGATATAACTTATATCATATACACTTGTATCAGATCCTGTGTATTGGATATAGCTTGTATCATATACACTTGTATCAGATCATATACACTTGTATCAGATCCTGTGTATTGGATATAACTTATATACACTTGTATCAGATCCTGTGTATTGGATATAGCTTGTATCATATACACTTGTATCAGATCATATACACTTGTATCAGATCCTGTGTATTGGATATAACTTATATCATATACACTTGTATCAGATCCTGTGTATTGGATATAGCTTGTTTCATATACACTTGTATCAGATCCTGTGTATTGGATATAACTTGTATCATATACACTTTTATCAGATTCTGTGTATTGGATATAACTTGTATCATCTTCACTTGTATTAGATCCTATTAGATATAATGGCAGCCATTAAGTGGTTTTAGATAAGAGTGGTACTATGTGTACTGGTACCTTTTTAATGGTTTATTGACTATGTAGCATATAAACACTGTAGATGAAAATTACTTGCAGTTAATGCTGAATCTACAATGATCATTTTAGATTATACTGGGTAGTGAAGCTGATGGGTGGAATTGAGGTAAGGGAATTTTCTTCCAACCTGCATACCCTGAAACGCAACAAGATTCAGCAGAAATTTGAGTCTGGGAAAATAGATATGTGAGTAATAAGATATCTTTTTACTATATGAGCTTGATATTAAACATCTTTACCATTTTACAGGCTGTAGCATGTATTAAACTGATTGTGTGTACAGGCTGTTGCATGCATTACTCTGCATACAGACTGTTGCATGTTACATTTACTGTTGTACAGGCTGTTTGCATATATTTTGATAGTGTACATGCTGTTGCATGTACTATACAGGCTGTTCTATGTACAGGCTGTTGCATGTACTACTTTGCATATACAGGCTGTTCTATATACAGGCTGTTGCATGTACTACTTTGCATATACAGGCTGTTCTATGTACAGGCTGTTCCATGTATTACTTTGATTGTTAATATGTTTGTAAAATTCAGGACGGACAAATTAAATCCTCTTTGGTACTGGGAGTGGGAACGGAGACTGTCACCATCTGTGTACAAGTATATTAATTGCATACATGTGTGATGTCATTCAATTAAAGATTTGCTTCAGGAGGGAGTGGGTGGGCTAAATAGCTGAGAAAAGTAAGGAGGCAATGCTTTTGGATGCAGTTTCCCCAGGAGAGGGTGGGTGGAGGTTAATAGTTAAAAAAATCTTTGAGAAAATGCTGTTAAATGCCAATTTTGTCTTGGAACAGTTGGGGGGTGGGTGAATAGCTGAGAAAAGCTTTAATGTGATGATGTCTTATGCAAATTTCCATCCAGGGTCAGGGTGGTTGGGCAAGGTGAATAGCGGAGAAAAGCTTGAAGGCAAAGTGGTTTTATGAAAATTTCCCCATTGTAAGGGTAGTTGGGGGAGGTAAATAGCTGAGAAAAGCTTGAAGGCAATGCAGTTTTATGAAAATTTCTCCTCGGGAGAGGTAGTTAGTGGAGGTATATAGCTGGGAAAAGTTTGAAGGTGGTGCAGTTTTATGAAAACTTACCGAGGGAATGGTGGTTGGGGGAGGTGAAAAAATATCTCCCTGGAAAGGGTGGTTGGTGGTGGTGGAGATACAGATATGGTGTCAATGCTATTTATATAATTAAATAATAATGGGACATTTTACATGACATAATTTCATTATGCATCTTTACCACTGGACATTTTACACTTAAATCTATCCTTTTGGGTCAATGATTATTTGGTTAAGTTTGGAGTATTTTGTGTCTTGTGACCTTGCAGAAAGGCCGATTTGATGCTTTATTTTCTCGTCAATGTGTCATACATTTTTTGTGTTAATTTTATGCTTTATTTACAAGTTCTTGCTTCATTTCATTAGAAACATTTTGATTGTGAATTATAATTAATTTGCAGCCAACAGAATCTGCAAGTTTTTGATGATGAGGTCAAATTAGGAAATAATGATGTTAAATTTGATGAGGATTTTAATATTTTATTGTTGTATTGTAAGTTGGATATGCAGAATTGTAAAACTGCCTATAACATATTCAGTCCATGAGTACAGTATTGCTGTATTAACTCTATTATAAAAACCTTTTAGAAAATTGTGTGCAAATCATTTTGGGTATCTTTGCGTTAAAACAAGCACTGTGCTCTCAGAATGGTTGCAACATTGCTGTCATTTTGTCATGAATTTAACAATGACAGAACTTTTATGCTCACCCAATTCTGCAACATGTTAACTTTCACAAGTGTATTAGGATATTAAAGTTTATTTTCCATAAATTTAGATTAATATGTTCTGATGTCATGGCCAGAGGGATGGATGTGGAGAATGTGAAATATGTGATCTCCTATGACCCACCACCTTTCATCAAGACCTACATCCACAGAATTGGACGCACTGCTAGAGCAGGAAAAGTTGGAACTGCTCTAACACTGCTTCAGAAAAAGGAAGTATGTGGTAGTTTCATTAAATCTCGATTGTTAGAAATTTTTCTTTAAGTTTTTAACTTCTTTTTATTGACTACTAATAAGAAACTAGGTGCTTGGAAAGTGGAGAACATTATCTGGAAATTTTGAAAATAATGCTTCCAGCTTTAAGATGGATGGGTTTAATATGCTAGGGTACCCTTGATACAAGTTAGTGGATGAAAAATAGATGTGTACCTACCTTAATAGTGTTTATCAACACAACATGTGAAAATAAGTTTATCCATTTTGACATGCCTTGTTTGACAAGAAATAAAGAAATGGAATTTTATTTGTTAACTCTTAAGAATAGTTTTCGGTCATCAAATGAAAGTTTCCTGACACAAATTATACCCAGGGAGAGGTTTGATTATGTTGGCAAGGGGGAAGGAGGTTGGCAACACTGGATAAGTTCAGATTATTAAAAGAAATTTGTGTCACGTCACATCCATTGATATCATGTTTGGAATATATTCTCATTTTTGAGACTACACATGTGCATCATTGTTTGAAATTATCATTGACTCACAGGCCTGGATTTGATGTATTTTTCACATGGTACATGCATTTTGCAAAATATATGTCCTAGCTGTTTGACAAATATATTTTAATTAACATAGTATGTATGCAACAAAAGACTAATAATGTAATTTAAGTATAAATTGGGGGGTTTGTGGGTTATTTTAAGTACTTGTTCTGTTTTCATCTGATATGTTAACTATGCAAATATCTTGAATTTGCAGACTCTGTCAGAAGTGAAAATTAAAACATTTTTTACAAAAATCTATTTCTCCTTTGAAACATTCCTTGGTCACATTAACATTAGGGATGCAAACCTGCTACCTCATGAACCCAGCCCTACAAAATCTCTCTATATCAGAGCAGACCAACTACACGCCCGGAGGTAATTTTTTGTGTGGCCCACACTCATACAAAACATAGGTTCTATAATTATAATATAGTTACTGTAATATATATCATGTATGGCCCATGAACTTTACATTTTTGTTCCATGTGGCCCGCAGTGTTGAAGATGTTGGACCACCTTGGTCACTATCATATAGAGGACCACTCTGGTGGCCTAGTGGTTAGAGCATCCGCCTCAGATATATGGGCGATCATGGGTTCAATCCCCAGGCGAGTCATACCAAAGACTTAACAAAAAATGGTACTAAGAGCTGCCTCGCTTGGAGAGCATTTAGAGGTTAGTGTTAGGACTGGTCAGCCTGGTGTCAGGATAATGTAACTGGGTGGGACATCATGTTACATGTCTGTGGCATGATGCCCCAGTGCTAGGCATCACTGTAAACTGTCACACTGCAGACATCATAGCAATATGAATGAAACATTGTTAAAGCTACGTTAAAAATCCAAATCACACACACACAATCATATAGACAAAGGGCAGTAACTCTTGCCCATTACCTCCTCATGGCACCAATAGGTGTTGACAGTTTTTAAGCTTTGCTTCCATACACATTATAGTAAGGAATAAGCCTTCCATTAAATTCAAGCCATCCATTCCAAATTTTGATTTATTTGGATTAATATTCATTCATAAACATGTGTTATACATTTTTTAATTTGGTGGGTATTTTGTGAAATTTATTACCTTCTTTGACTTTTTTTGGTGAATTTTGGACATAGTACAACATGTTATCATTAATGCATTACTTTCAAGTGTTTGCACATGCTGTCTTTAGTTGGCACATCCTGTTTAGAACAGGTGTTATTAAGCAAATTATTAATACACTGATGTATTAATTTATCTATTGTTTATACTGTTTTATCATTGCAGAAACATGTAAATATAGTAAACACATGAAATACAAAGCATAGGTAGACACACAAGAGTTCTGCTTGGCATGTACCATCTTATAGCATGTGCAGTTTGTGGTCCAGTGACACATGGTCTGCAGTACTGCAAAAATCAGACAAAGGCAAAGGGAAGAGGAGAAAATCACACAAGACCTGTACAGATGTACTAAGTATTTATCTAAATACAGAATCAGATGTAAGCCTTGTGGGGAATGCTACTTCGTTCCCTCCCCTCCCCAGAAAATCAGATCAGTGACACCTGCTGGGTACATGGGATATTTTTCTAATACATTAGTTCCAGCAGGTAGGATTATCTCACCGTCCAGAGTCATACCAGCCATCCCAACCCAGACTTACACAGATAATTGTGATAGTCTGACCATTTAGCAAGAAGATTGGCTTCTTATATACATGCAGATCAGAATTGGCTTGGTAGCCAAAAATCCATCTATCCAGTCATGCTTTTGGCGTAGCCGGTACTAAAGCTGACCATACCTGCACATCCAGTAACCAGCTGTTCTACTGGCTAACCAGCCATCTGTCCAGATGCAACAAAATTGCCTAGCAGAGCCAGCTTTACTTATTTTCACTGTTTATCCGCAGGGTATAAGCAGTGGCTTAGTTTGGGACAGTGGCATTGTTTCATCATTACCTCATGGTTTGTCCTGAAATGAAAGCAGACAAGGAGCAAGAGTATTCACACAGTGGGTGTGAAAGCATTTCTGTGCAAGAGCCCTACTTCAGTCCAACCATGGAGATGATGGACTTTAGTTTTAAAGCTGCCATCAAGGAGATACACTTTGTGTCGTAGGCTTTGGAATGCCCTCCACCCTCACCGCCACTCTTGACCGTAAAGTCAAAGCATTGGTCAATATCGACGATGATAAAGAGTCTACATCTTTCCAGCTGCTTCTCAAGTCAGTAAAACTCAAAAAGAGATTAATGATTGGATGTTGGAATGTCTCTGTGACCTGGGTAATGCTAAAGCTTGGTTATTGTAATGTCAAGTACCAGCCACATTTGATATAGGACACATTCCACCACCTACCATACTGAACTCCCAGCATGGGATAAAATTGTAACTGTAGTCAACATGAACCACCATCATTTTAAAAGATGACTCCATTTGGCTCTCCATTGCTATTTGGGGGCATAAACTGAAGAGGTTTGGAGGCATAAATTGAAGAGGTTTGGAGGCAAGTGGTTTCAGAATAATGCTTCCAACTGGTTGCTTCACATATATTGTTTAGAAAACCGATGTCTCTGCCACAATAGAGTGAGAACAGGTGAGCAAGGCAGAAGGGATCATTTACACCCAAAGGGTTGTTCAGGGGTCAGCCTTGTGCCAGAATACAACAGCTGAAGCAGTCTTGGAGGCAATCATATGGGGACTGGGGTAGGTGGGTAACACATCAAGTTTCTCTACCCCCTGCTTCCTGATACTGACTTGACACCCACTACAGGTAGATGGCCTGCCATGGCACCAGACTCCTGCAGTTCTATTTACACTGGATCAGCCTATTTCTGCCAAACATATGGGTGACCCAAGTCATTTAAAGGGGGTTTCGGATTTCATTTACACAAGCCTTTCCTGTTTCTTCTCCCATTCTAATGGATATGACATCTGATCGGGAGAAGGACCATATTCTTCCATCACTTATTGACTCATGAATACTATCTCCATTTAGGTACCCAAATACAAATAAAATATCTTATGTTGCTCAGAAGAGACAACTCTACACTGATAAATCATCCCCACACCAATAATATTAACAGGTGGTTGAGGGGCTGATATCACTTATTCATTAAAACCTGCAAAAATCTGTTGCCACTTTTGTCTGCACACGTCAGTGTATATTTTATAAACTTATTGGTATTTCTAGCTGCTGTTGAGCTACCATTGGCTGAAGGGTTCTTTTGGCGATATGTACTTATTATTTCCAGTTCAAATCCTACATTTGGCATCTTGTAAATCCATGTGGAATAACACAACCCTCTGTCCTGTGGCCATTTTGAATTTTGTGCTAGATATGGCTGTTACCAAATTCCATTAAGTGTCTAAACTGTATGCAGATGTGTTACAGAGAGATTTGCATGCAGCAAAATTGCACATTTTTATAAACAGGTGACATCTGATCCACATATCATCTATCAGTATCAACACAGATTTTGGGGGCTGATTTATCAGACTAGAACTGAATTCACCTCAATAAATTCATTTTTCCACCAAGGTTCCAAATGAAGCTGGTGAGGTCTATCTGATTGTCCGTCGGAAGACTAGTATGCAGTCAGTCTTGATCTTGTAGATGCCAACATGCTTGTCCCTATTCACCCAATCTCATGAAATTTTCTTTGGTTTGCTTAAAAAGTTTTTTATCTAAATATTAGCCACTAGATCTTCACCAAAATATGGACTGCATTAGCCACTAGGCATTCACCATAATTCCACAGGAATTTCTCCTGAGAAACCTCAACCAGAAATGATATGTACTGGCACCAGTATATATGGTTTGAGCCCATTTGTTCAGCAGCATATGGGGACAAGGGGAAAGGCATTTCACATCAACCATCTAGAAATGAGAGCCATCTTACATGCCTTTTAGCTCTGGAAGGACCTACTGTGCAGGAAATCAGTCCTGATTATGTTGAACAACTCTGTATTTATGACTTGTCATCTCAAATGGGGCATCAGATCACCTGGCCTTGTGTGCTGGTTTGGTTATTTCTTCATTAATGTTACCAACTTCAGACTGACATACAAATCAGGCACATTTCCAACAGACTCCGTGTTGTGGCTATGTCCTGTCCAGATATGGTCAGGTTATTTATATGGAATAGTCTCTTCATTTGTCAGTTTTTCACCTGATCGTGTGATTTCTAGGCATCTGATGAGGTACCTGTTTGTAACAAGATGGAACCATAAGCTGCCCAACATTGTTTCACTGGCCCCTGACCCAGAAACTTGGGCCACTGAAGTGCTGTCAATCGGTTGAGATCGGCTACGGGCCTTTGCTACCCACACTCCCAGTCTTAGCAAGTACTTAGATTAATACAGAAAATCTGCAAGATAAATCTGATAACCTTTCTCAGATGGGACTAGTATTGGATCACTTATCTACTCGTGCTATCAATAGATATACCCAGAATGATTGCAATGAAAATGAATCTTCTCAAACAACCAGTCACAGATGCTTTACCCCTGCCTGAACCATCTTCTCTTTCATGCTTGACTAATGGCGGGACAGCCTTGCAAGAGACAATTCAGACCTTGATTGTGGAGAAACTCTTGAGAGCAAGAAGAACCTCCACTATGAAGGCTTACAAGGGAAAGAGTTGCATTTTCAGGGACTGGCATAGAGTCAATACCATTGTCCCACTGAGTGCCTCAATCCTGTGATTGGCCAATATATTTGTCATGGGCTTCAAGGAGAAAAAGTTGGCCCAATTTACCATCAAAGGCTACCACTACAAGATATCGGACGCATTCAGGCACCATAGCAGAGAAGATATTAGTCATATTAAAGATCTGTCGGACCTACTAGCCAATTAGCCCGGACATCGCTGAAGCTGTTATCATACATAACCTGTTTCCCAGTTGCTTTGGCTTCAGCTTGATGGATGAATGAGTTACATGCCCTTTCAGTCAAACTGAACTATCTTCAGTTGAGATTTGGTTACCATTCCATGGGAAATCATAGAGGCATCATATGTTCCTCATTTGTATCAAGCCTAATTCCAGAGATGTTCCCAGGATTTTATCACAAGGGGGTGGAACATGGTTCAATATTTACCTACCATTTAAATATCCCCATCTCTTCTTTCTTCCTGCTCCACTCTGTTAGAGTTCTATCAGTCAAAATCTTCAAACGATTTCCCCTCTTGTTGTATATGCAGTATATTTATTATTTATTGTTTCCGAGCTTTAATAATCTGTTCCCAAGTTGTGTGTGAATATTGTTCTGTGCTGACAGTCCCCTTTCACAGTCTGCTGTCTGACAGGGCATATGTATAGCTAGCTTAGCCAGTTTCAACAAGTTTGGGAAATTGTTCTGTACAGTTGTTATTTGCTATTTTCCACATCTCCAAGGTATTGTCTCTAAGGTATCTCTGGTCCAAAATAAGATTTTTTCAGCACAAGAACTCTCCCAAAGTCTCACTTTCTTTATCAGTGCTTTGCTGACTACTGTTACAGCTTTCTTAACGCTGTATTAAGGTCTTAATTCCTTCAGTGCTGTTTACTGCTTGTTCATTTTTGCAAAGAAATGAGAGTCCTCTTAGACCGAGCGTTATGACTCTATTGTCGTAAACTTAAGTAACAGAACAGACGTTTTGTAAAATGAAAAATGTGGAACTTACTGAAATGAATCCAAATGAGTCCTTACATAGCCTATTATAATTTTCAATATTGGAAATGTACTGGTCCTCCAAGAACCATGACACTGTGAAGACGGCTTTGTCCAGAATTCTTTTGAATAATTTATAAGTAATAGTATTGTAGTCCAAATAATGAGCTCTTTCTATTTCCACTAAAGAGTCCAAACTTGTTTTTCGTCTTGAAAAATATCTAAGTAGAACATAAAATAAGTCTGCAGACTTATAACAGGAACACAATAAATGTGAATGATTCCAGAAAATAGGAATGAATCTGATAGCTTAATTTTCTCCTTATATACACCGTATATTGCGACTGTACTTCACAATAGACCCAACTTGACATCATACATTATTGATTTTGCATCAGTTAAGAATATTCACGCGACCTCGCACAACCAATGGGAAGCCACAGAATTATTCTGGAAACATAGATATCCTATCATTCACTGAGAAACAATGCCGTTGGTGCCATTTTAAATCCTATTATTAAGATTATTATTAATAATTATCAACATATATGTAAACATCTGTGTATAAATCTTATGCAGTTTGTGCTCTTACAACAGAGCCAGGTCATGTCTAAACTCATTATGGCCATGAATAAGAAATATAAAATGTAGATAAAATCATGTATCAGGAGTTGCAAAATACATAGATATACATAACACCAAGTAATTGGAAAGTTGATGCAACAGATGTATTTTCTTGAGGAAATCTGTTTTATTTCATGTTTTAAGCCTTCACTGAAATGTTTTCAAAGGCAGTAAAATGTGCTGTCTTCATCACACATACAAATGCACTATATTTTTCACACTCTTTCTTTAACACTTTGGAGGCAGAGAGAGGCTTCCGAGTCGGACTTGAGTATGTTAGACATTAGTACCTGCTTATTGTCATGTGACACAGCTCGACATGTGTGAGTTGATGTCCTAAAATTCAAACAGACAATTTCTAAACTTTTACAAACATCACATAATATACCTCCTGTCTTAGAATTGTGTTTTGACCATTTGTAATCTGACAACCAAGAATTCTGAAGCTTTGTTGGACATTTTGGTTTCTTTATTGGTAGTATATCTTACTTGTCATCTAACATTGCCTTTGAAATGTGGTTCTCCAGTTCATGGTAAACTCCACTACTTTGTTCCTTCACCAATTCACATTCCACACTCCCACCACCACTGACTTGACACTGAAAATAATCAGTAATTTTACATTCCACCTTGGTTGGTCTAACTTTCCAGAAATGGGCCAAATTGGTCTACTGTTGTGCAGAGTAGATTTTTATAATCGCAATTTTGTTACAGTTCTTGCACATCACAGCTTTCCAAGTGCGTGTATTCATAAAAAATTTGCGTGAATCACGCGATCTTGCACCCCGGGAGCATCTCTGTAATTTGTTTAAAGTGTACTTTAAAAAAATTGAGAATGGGTGAATACAAAGAGGATATGTAATAATTATAAAACCACATAATTGATTTGTTCCGGGGGGGGGGGGGGAGAACTCATTGGATACGGCATAGGAATATACCACGACATATTCCTGCAGTGCATCAACTCTTTCCGCCCACTTAGAACAAAACACATGTAATTCTGTTGGTTGATATGCAGTTTTATATTTAGGAAAATATGAATGAGTATAATATTGGGCCATCTACTTCCTATTAGATTTATTTTAGGAATATAATATTAACAGTTGGTGAAATGGATGCCCATTTTTTTCAAACTTTGCTTTATGCACCTGAGCAATACCAGTAATCACCCACTTTTTCATACACACGGTTCTTCTCTTTAACTCCCCCAAGAACAGCAAGGGATCCAATGCAATGCATCCAACCAATGCATCCAAAATCAATATTTAATTATTTCTTAAAGTTTGTTTGTATTTAAGTAAACTGAAATTTATAAGGCCTGTTGATATATTTTGGTAGCATTGTCATTACTCAGTGTCTATTAACTTTTGGTTATCATAAGCTTTGTATTGCTATTGCAGATATAATTGATTCCATTTAACTTTTGAGCATTATTTGGTACAAACTTTTTATCAAAACTGAATATTACTTTTCTCCATTCTTTAATACTTCTTTCCATTTCTCTCTTTTGACAGCTACACACATACCTAGGATACTTGAATTATTTGATGTAAATGGCAAGTAAGACTTAAAATTTAGCAACAGGTGTACTCGCATTGAAAAGGTGTTGCCAGAACATTTCAGGGGAATGGTAAAATATTGATAGGATCCCGTCTAAATTAGGTTGGGACTGTTACAGTCCAACATACAGGGAACCTAGGAAAGGCACTTTCAACATGGAGTAGTCATTTACAGGTAATATCTAATTTTATATCAGTTTCACATGTACTCCTTGTGTAATCCATGTACCCAGTGATATATTTTTTAACAAAAGTGCTTCCCTCTGTACCATGTATGTCTAATTGGAACAGTCTTTATTTTTCATTTTAGCCATGGGAGTAACGTTTGGTTGCTTAATTTATTTTCCTTGTTGTCTCACATACCTGCAGTATAGTACCAATTAAGACAGGCTGCCTTTTCTGGCAGCAGCAGCAGCAGGTTAATGCCACCATTGTTTTAACATCAGATTTTGTGTCAAAGTTGTGAATTTACATAACCACAAAAGAAAGCAGTTTGTATTTTATATAACCCTAGCTAAAGCAGAGATTTTTCTTGCAGTTCTACCATTTCAAGATGATGACCAGAGAGGCAGGAAAAACAGGCATTCATAGCATGAAGATTGGGAAGAAATCTTTAAAACCAATGATACCAGACTTTCAGCAGGCACTGAAACAGATCCCAGATATACTTAAGGTTTTTCTGGCTTTTAATTTTTACCCCAAAATTTAGGAATGGTAAACATTTCAAAACTGCTCTTCATGTGAATAGAATAACATGAACTGAGAACTTTCACAGATAGACCTTTCAAATGGAATGACGTAGGGGATATGATAACTAGTATGTCCGAACCTCATTTATGAGGTCTATTTTTTTTATTTCACATTCATATTCAAGTTCTATGTACAGGACATTTTCATAAAGGTCAAAATTCTATGGTACTTTGATTGTCCTTGGAGTTGTAATTGTTGGTTGCCTCCTGTAATGATGTATGCAATTTGGGCTGTTTTTGATCAAATGTAATGATGGTTGAAAGGCACCCATTTTTTTTTAAAATTCCACACTGCTTCCTGAGGAGCAGCTTGATTTAGTCCTGTTTGTATATCCTACCTTTATAGTGAGATTGCACAAAGGCCTCTCTGTGTAGACAAATGAAATTTGGTTAGCTTATTTATATACATATATAGATGACACGATTACATTTTCAGGCCATTACATTGATTGATTGATTGATTGATTGATAATTTTTTAAATATATATATTTGTTTAATAACCTTATAGGCATATTTGTTTTCATTTGAAGCTGGGCTACTTAGATTTTCAGGACATTTTAGAATTTTTAAATTTTTTCAAAACCACATTATTGAACTTTGGAACTTTGTTTACAAAAACTCTTTATCATGATCAGCAAAACCACTTCAGGCAAACAAATGAATTGGCACACATTTGTGTTTAAAAAGATGAACAGATTATATTTTCATGCTATTATAGCAGTATAGGTACAGTCAAACCTGGTTATCTTGATTACCATGGGGGCATCACAAAATTGTCAGCATAACCGGATCCTGATATATCAAGGTTTAGAAATCTACTGCTGAACAATGATTATGCAGCTGAAGTACCAGGAGGAGTTTTCTTTCTAAAAACAAATGGCATTTTTAATGCACAATAAAAATAATAATTCAGTCATGCCAAGGTTGCAGAAAGATTGGAGGTCTTTTAAATGAGATTAAGTAACTAGTCACACATTTTTACAACACTTAAGTTACTGTTACAATGTCAGTGGTTTAAAGGTTTTATTTCCCTGTGAATAGCCTCATCCCTTTGGTAGCCTCAGCAAGGCAGTAGTTTTCTCACGCTGATCAATATCTAGGCCAATTTAAGTACATACATGTAGGACTGTACTTCTTTTAAAAGTATTTTATTTTGTTAGTACTGAACTACTAGCAAAATGTAACTGACCAAAGTTGTATGTGATCACTCTTCTTGATTATTAGAGGTTCCTTTACAGTGGTATGCCAGTTTGTACCAGAAGAAAGTTTAGTCTGTTGGTATTCGTGTACTGACAAACTGTAAAATGTGTTTCAAGTCTTTAAAGTTAACTGTCTTGACATCAAATTCTGCAAAAACAGACTTATTCTATTCATACAGTTGTAGTCCCATATCCCTCCCGACTTTGATCAGTGATTGTTGGCAACAACAGAAAACCAGGAGAGTTAGCATATCACTTTGATGGATTGCATGGCTTTGATATTTGATTCAACATAAAACAATACAAATGAAAGCACTCCTCTGTCTGTTTCATAGACGTTACTCCTGGCAGTCACTTTCTGCTTCATTTCATTTGCATTGAAAAATCTGTAATCATGGCACAGCAATGGACTTTGTTTTAAAAAGAATACTGGGTGCTATGGATTTTTAAAATATCATTTGTGCATTTGTTCTGTTGCTTATCTTGACATTTTGTTTGTGCTCTTGCTCTTGATCAAAACAACAATAATAACCACGTGTGTGTGTTGGGGGGTTCAGCTTGGTCTGGAATTTTGCCAGTTTTTACTTATAGATGATTGTAAGTCACGTGACCAAGCTGAAGTTGAAGGCTTACACTCACACCAAACATGGAAACACTTTCAACTATTTACTTTATAAGTGAATTCTGAACCAAAGTTGTTAATTGTGTATGGATTATGTTGGTGACTGACGATATCGGAATGGGATTACATTATAATTTATTCCACAAAGGATTGTGAATTTTATCTTATCTGTAAGTCTGTCAATTTTCAGGTTAGCATCATTAACTGTAGCTAAAAGTACCCAATTTGTTTTAAATATTTGGTGTAAAACGAATTAGGTCTTTTTAGGTAAATTTCATTCTGTTGACCTGATAATTTATCGAGTTACAGATAAAATATAATTCGCAACACTGTGGAATGAACTATATGGTCTTGGTGTTGACACGTGATGGTGTCCATTATGAACGTTGCTCCTGTAAAGGTCAGAAACCCATTCCTTCAGTTTCCTTACTCTAAAGTATTGTTTACAACATAATTTTCTTCACTCTATGCAAGTGATAAACGATGCTTTGATGAGATTCATTGATCAACTTTTATACTGGTAAAATTTGAATGTGTATAGACTTTTTTCACCCTTGCCGATATGTGGTACTGGTAGTAGCGGAAACAAGGAATCATTTGTTGCAAAATTTCTCCGAGACTGACATGTTGCACTTTGTTGAATTAAGCAGGTCCATATGTTACTTTGTACCAAAATTTATGCCTGACATAACAAGGTTATCGACTTAACAGGGGTCAGGATAAGCGGGAAACAATTAAAATGGACTGGACCAAAATGCTTGACATACATGGGTTCTTGAGATAACCAAGGTCTAGATAAGTAGGTTTGACTGTATTTCAAATTTTTAAAATAAGTGTTCACTGTTGACCTTTCAACTAAAAACTGAAAAAGGTGCATTCTGCAATCCCACCCACCCACTATTCCTCCCCAGTCCCCCACCTCCCAAACCTTTATAGCTGGAACAAAGATGTGCACCATAACACTTAACTTGGTTTTGTTCCACATGCACTAGTATATATATGCAACTTTAGTTGGGTTCACATTAATAGTTTTTTTACACATCAGGAGTTCATAAAAAAAAATTCTGAGCATGCACAATGGTTACATTCATTTTTTTAAATTATTTGATTTTGATTTTAATTTTACTGAAGACAAATTGACTATGATCATCCAATTAATGTCCGTACTTTATCACTGCATGAGATAACTATAATTCAAATTAATCTTTGGATCCAGCACTTTTTTTCACCTCCAGATCCAGTGACAAAATGAGAATAAAACATTGCCAACCTGTTGTTATTTTGCATGTAATTTTTTTTAATGCAATGTTTATTCTCAATAATTCTATTCTAGAGAGAAAAGGTGAACAAGAAGGGGCAGCCTAAAAGATGAGCTACAAATGTGCTCTAATCTCAAACAGGATGGAGAAGAGATTCAGCAACAATCAAGTGTTATCCAGATGGAAATGGGTCCTCATCATTTCATCACCAGTTACAATAAGAGCTTCTAGTTATGATTAAAAATGACAATGAACATCTTCAGTTGTATGCTTATTATATTCAGTTTTAGTTTTACATTAATTGTACAAGTTCAAACAACCCATATAGTGTTCTTAACTCATGCGGCCCTGATCCTGCCTGTAGGCATGATGAGGTTGTACCCTATTTCCGAGCTCTGCAGCATCAAGATCATTTAAGATACACCAACATGGGTGGTATTACAGAAAAGCAGACAGATATAACTCTACAATGATACCAAATAATCTGGAAGTTCTAGTTGCACTACAAAATACAGAGGGAAAAACCTCATTTTGTGGACCTGCTTTTTTTCACCCAAAATTCGCTCGTGGTCAGAATCCGATTTTGTGTCCGGATTTTAGACCTTTTGGCCTCAGATCTAAGGCAGACCTGTCTGAACTGCACACAGACAGGTGAACCTTTGAAAAACTAAGATAAGGTGCGCATTTGGTATAAAGAGCAGTCTCCATACAAAAAATGATGGGTCTATTAAGCAAAAAAAAAAAGAAAATAAGAATACTCTAACATTTACCCTTCTGCTCATGTGCAAGCGAACTAACCAATGGAAAAGGATGTTTCTAATAAAACTAGGCATTAGTCTCATGGAAAATCTGTTGAACGCCGATGTATTATGTTGTATTTAGAAATAGGCCTCAAAATGTCTTTTCTACTCGCATTTCAGGCGAAAACGACAAAAACCTCTGGGGTCGAATGAGTTAATGGCTCAGATGTTAGTAGTAGGAGGTGGTCTCTATAATAGAGAATTGATGAGCCAAAATAAACCCAAACAACTTGAAGTGGTACCTCTACACCTTCCAAGTCAAAGAATTCAATTTGGGACTACAGAAATGCAAAGACATTAGTTGCTTTGTAGCGTAATAGATTGCTTTATTCATGCTGGTAAATGGAAAAAGTTTGTGAGAAAAGTTTCCCCAACATACAATGTGACTAACTGTAGAACTTTAAATTGCACACCATTTTTTTTTCACACTGAGAGAGAGATACACACATAAAAGTTTGCAAATTTATTTTGCTTGAGTAAAAGACTGCATCACAACTCTGTCTACTACTTAGACTTTGTCGATTCTGATTTAAATTCTTTTTAAAACAAATGTGAACATTTATATCTCGAGTACTGTTTTTTTTAACATTTCTTTTTCAAAAAGTGTATAATATTTTAGATCTAGTAAACCATGCTAGGGAATTTTAAATACTGCTTACAAGGATTTGAAAAGTCTGGAAGTTTTGAAAAATGTAACTTCATCTATGTACTTAAATATCTGTTACATAAAAAAGAAAACGTTTTTTAAAACAAAATCCCCGACACTATTCATTAGAACATATGTTTAACTATATTGTTACAAAAATACATTGTCATGTGTTTTCAAGGCAGTTACTGTTAAAAAATATTGAAATCATCCTAATGTTCTTCTGAGAAAAAATGTTTCCAATTTTATGATGTGAGGTATAAAGCTTATGTAACAGATGCTTCACACAGTCAGTCAACCATCCATCATACCTTATTTTGTTGGTGAAAAAGTTGTTTATGTTAAATTAGAATGCACAGATAAGAGTGGGTTTAATGATCTTTCTCAGAAACAAACAAGAAGGGAGAACAATATTAACAAAGTGCGGGACATCCTCTATCGTCACATTTAAAACAACAACATTCTGCAGACTTTTATAATTAAAAAAAAAAACTACATATACTGATATACATTATTACTATATTTTATCTAAGTTTATTATGAATAAATAATTGAAATATACATGTCATGTAACAATGCATTTGTTCATGGATGAAAAATCCAGGGTGAGCACGTGTGGAAAATGTAAAGAAACCAGCACTTATTTCAATAATGCGTTTGCTTATTCTTATAAGGAACCAGCACTTATTTCAATAATGCGTTTGCTTATTCTTATATCGAATGGATATAAAACGACATTCATATATGTCTGCAACCCAGTTTATTATCACAAAATTTTCACTAGTGTAATTAGTATTTTATTTATTGAACTACATGCTGTCAATACATGGATTCAATTTTGTGATTGAAAAGTTATAGGCATTATTACACAATAATTTCTAAATGGAATAATAATTCAAATTCTTTTTTGGGGGTTAAAAAAAATTCCCTGATTACAACACCACATTCAGTGGATTACCATCTGAACTCAAGATGGCAAAATATTTTTTACAAATTATTATCCATATTGTTTTTACAACTTTCCAATGAGGAAGCGAAACTTCCCTTAGGTAACCTTTCTGTAATACAGTTTCCTGAGCAGATTAGCCAAATATTTTGTTCCCAATCATAGGGGCACATATTGTTACTTTCAGTTTTCCTATACATAATACATGTACTGTATATAAATTAATACAAGCAGGGACATTTCTCTCATCTCTCCTGCAACCTATTTAAAAAAGCAAAATGGATATTCAAGCTACACTTCATGCAGCATAACAGTGTTTAGCTCAGAGATTCAACTTTTAGATCCATATCAAATCTGTCTTGCTACTCTACCTTTAAGAAATGCCAGCTTGTTTTCAAAGGCTATTACTGCTGGACATTGCCATGACTATGCCAACTTAATATGCAAATGCAGTGTGCTGAATGGTATACTACACTCTCAATGGTCAACTGAAATTGAAGTTATCATCAGGTGTTGTTCATCATTAACATTGGAAAATCAGCTGGCATTAATTAAATATGGAACAGTATGCCAGAAGTTCAACACCCTGAGCTGAACATCAGTGCTAAATTACGTGAATTATACCTTGAAATATCTGTGTTTATTCTTAAATAGGTTGCAGGAGAAATAGCATAAGTGCCCTCCCTTGGGCTATTATATACAGCACATAAACAATTCATAGGTAAATTGTAAGCAACAATACAAGAATATATGGTCCCAATAAAGCTGTTCTAGTACTAATAAAACCCCTTTATAATGGCTACCTTTATAACAACCAAACCCCTTTATACTGGTTACCTCTATAACATGGCACAAAGTATCAGCAAGAACAAATTTTTCTTGCTTACCAATTTCTCTATTTTAAATATCAGCCATAAGCCATAATTTTATGTTTAGTCTCATCTACATACAAGGCACAGGCTGGTTTCTATATCAAAATTTGATCCCAAATGCGCCATATGTTCTCAAGTATTTTTCTCAAATCAACAATCAACATAGTATAGTTTTAACTAAACAAAAAATTTTTTGGGTGAGGAGAAATAAATTATAAGTTTTTTTTGAAATAGAAACTGTCTCAGAAATAATATAAATGGTAAATATTGTTTAGCAGTAATATAAACAGCTTTGAAATCATACAAGAAAACGTGTGTAAATAAAACAACTGGAATGATATGCTCAAGATGATATATACTCCATGTACATGATAATCCAAGCACTCTAACACCATGTGAAAAGGACAATTTTATAGAGTGCATTATATGACTGTTTGTGTGTTTTACATAACAGTTCATTCTTGTTCATTAACTGAATTATTAGTAGCACATAAAATATACAATTAAGGCCTGCCTTACAAGTGTCTAATGATGAATCAATGCATGAGTGTGTGATTTGGATTTTTAACGTTGCTTTAACTATGTTTTATTCATATTACTACAATGTCTGCAGTGAGGCAGTTTATAGTGATGTCTAGCACTGGGGCATCATGCCATAGACATGTAGTATGATGTCCCACCAAGTCATATTATCCTGACACCTGGCAAACTATTCCTAACACAAATCTCTTAACGCTGAATGTCAAGCAAGGCAGCTGCTTGTACCATTTTTTTTTATAAGTCTTTAGTTTGACTCAGTTTTAACCCACAACCTCCTGCATCCGATGTGGACACTGAACACATAGGCCACTGAAGCGGTCCAATGAATCAATGCATACTGATGACAAAAATACATGCACTAAAAATATCCAGAATGGATTTGATAATAATGTAATAATCATGTCTGTATTTTAGTACATTAAAACTGTTTGGGATATAGTCTTGGCTCATATGTACCAAATACTCTCAACACTGAGGCTCTACTAACAGCGCATCGATGGTCTTGAAATCGTGCACACTTCAGCACCAATAAATTTCAGTAATTCTGTTACCACAGAAAAGTAGCAACATAACATTTTAACTAATTACCAGTATGGGCAAAATATAAAGTTTAGGTGGTAATAGTTTTTTTTGGTAATAACAGCTTACTGAAAAGGAAGCCGCTTTATTCAGGCACATGTGGATTATCAAACCACGAATAACAGAAATTGTAGGCAATAGTAAAGTTTCTTCATATACAAATTATAACTTAAGCAGCAACCAGCAATATTGGTTTAAACAACAGGTACCTCTTTTCAATTATTAGTTTAACATTCCAAATGCAAAAAGACCTTTGTGAAATTATGATTACTGCAGCTTAACCCTGGCTACATGCTTTTTAAATCATCCATCTGGGTAGCAATCAATGTTTTTTGTTTTTTCATGACTTAATTTTAAAATAAATAAAACACTGGTTTTCAAGTTAACTTTTATATACATTATTATTTTATTTAGTATTAACAGTAAAAAAACAAACAACAAAACATAAAATGACCATAACAAATGTACGTTATCCGCAAAATCTAAATACATTGTCCTTAACTTCATTTCCAAGATACTTAAATAAATAAATATTTTCTCCTTTCTCAGTTAAGTACAAATATTAAAACAACTAACTTATAAATGGGCTCTAAGAAGCAATAGTTAAAAAATAAATGTCGGCAAAGTTGAAGTTCAGCAACCCCTTAGCATCAGTGGATTTAAATTTCAGGTAATTTAAATTAAAGAATATCTGATTCTATAAAGCAAAAAGTGCAACTTTGTCAATAATTAGACTAATTAATCAAATAATTTAGTTACTTTTGGATATAATGATTTGACCTTTTTCTTTAAAACAATTTTAGTTTTTTTTTAATTTTTGTTTCGCATAGTAAAAATGTACAATATATTCATGATTTAGGGCATATCTTTACAAAATAAGTAAATTTTTAGCTGCCCTATCTAGTGTCTGTTACATTTCCCCATTTAAAGTTGCTTCCTGTGTGACAACTACTCTTCCTTGATCATCACGATAGATGAGGACAGGTGGTATGAGTGATCTCCCTTGCACATGCTCCTCCAATCCCTGGAGAAAAAAACACAAAAAAAAACATTTCTTCAAACAAACCAATTTCCTAAATTTAGCATGTTTAATTCTGAAGCATTAAAACACCAGTTTCATCTTACTACAGGATAATCAAATGTTTAGTTTATGGAATAGGAATCCTCAATCTGAATACACATGCATTCCTTTGCAAATTTTTTTCTGTCAGCAACGATACCATACATGAAGTTAAAAAGACTGAATGTGCAAGCTACTTTTGTATGATGTGCAGGTTTTTTTTTAGTCCTTTAAAAGTAAACAAAATAAAAGAACAAACAAGAGTGTCTCAAAGGAACTTCCGTGCTACTGGCCAAAAAGAATTGTCAGAAATTTGTTTTGTAATAGGTTAGTTTTGACACAGTCTCTAACATTTTTGAGAAATTCCAACATACCAAATTTGGTTTTCCCGGGTTCTTCCTCCACCATTAATATTGGCCGCCATGTATAGCCTATCGTGTGCTGAAAAATGGCATTAAACCCCACAACAACAACAACAACAACAATGACCTTAAACTGGATTTCATCAATAGATGTGTATATATGTATATGTATTTGTGTTTAATGGAACCTCTGCACAATAGTCACTATATGGTGCCAACAAAAATGAAGAAGGTACAGATGTTAAGAGGGAAATAGTCAACTGATATCTTGAAGACGCTATTCACGCATGACACGGTGTTGGGGGCAAAATAATCAAGATTGAATTATATCCAGGTCTACTGTATGACAATATCTCGCAAAAAAAAAATCATTATTTTAAAACACATTCACTTGAGTGCAAGTGACAATCTTTTCGCCAGCGCGGGTTACATAAGTATCATTAATATTTACCCGCAGACATCAGTGCACCTTTGTATTAATTATTACTAAAGATGCCAAGCACATATAAGCCCTGGTGGTAAATAAACACAACTGGCAGCCAGCAGTAAACTTCTTTGAACTTGCCGACAGGACATCAAAGACAAAGGTTATTTTTATTACAAAGCAAGCAGACGTTGGAAGCTGACTTTGGACTCGGAAGCTGAATTTTTTTAAAGGATATCAATACAAAGGTTATTTTATTGCAAAGCAAGCTGACCTCAGATGCCGACTACTGGATTCTTTTAAGTGTGCCAATTTATTTTTTTAGCTTTGAATATACAAAGACAGCCGATATATGGAAGCTAACTTTGGTTCCTTTTCAACAGTATTCACAAAAAATTTGACAATAAAGTAAAACAATGGAACAGTTTTTAAAGTTGCACAATATAGTGCTTCGTGCGCGAACATCGATGACCAGCGTCATCCAGAAGATTTGGAGAAAATAAAATCACGGGATGAATTCGTGATGGCCAGAAGAGAAACAGATCATTTCGCCGACAATATGATCATTAACATGGACGAAATTCTAGTGTACAGTAAAACCTGTTATGAGAGACCGCCCCTTCTGCCAACCAAAAGCGGTCTCTCAAGACAGGTGGTCTCTCATAAGAGGTGTGTGAAAATGGACTGGTTTTCAGGGTCAATAGTTAGCATTGTTGAAAAATAAATAATACCCATACTCACTGTACATGTATCATATCCTTTATTCATGAATCTTGTTAAATAATGCATGCATTCCTCTCAAAATATCTTTATATAATAAAGATATACATCTATCAAACGAGAATAAAATTTATGTTTCAACATCACATTAATATATACAAAAAATTAACAGATATGATGTATATATCTTATTTTATACACTTATTCACTTGTTTTTTTTTTAAAGAAATCCATTATACTTCTTTGTTGACATGTTTTACTCAGCTATTTGGTCTGAACATGTATCTCAGTTATTGCCCTTTCATGAATCAACTTCCCACTTACTGGTATGTTTTTACTCCTTGCGACACAAAACCACTCCCATACTCGCTCGTTCAGATCTCCGTAAACTGTCCGTCGTGCCGTGGCATATTTCCTCTTTGCTTGTGCACCTTTCTGCCATTCGTTTCTAATGGACTTCTTGTCTTTGATTACATTTTGAACTTGCGTTTTACCGACGCTTAAGCTGACTGCTATTTTGCGAGTGGTCTCGTCTTTTTCATTTCTTTCAATGACATTAATCTTTTCTTCCAGTGTTAAAATTTTTCTTTTTTTCAGCGGAGATTCTGCCGTTGTTATTAGTGTTGACGTTATAAAGACTATCGGTTTTGATCAGGTTTTGGGGAATTGTGGAATAAATATATATTATGTACCAATGAATGAAACCAAAATACATAATTAACTCGTCAGGAAACAATACTGTACATTTATTCTGAGACCAAGTTTAAATCAACAGAGTTATAGCTCGATAATCAAATGTTCCGACCATCTGCACCCACGTAAACAGATTGTGGTTTGGTGAAACACTAACAAAAGAAATAAAAAATAATTTAAAAAAAATCCGGAAATGATTCTCACTTACTAGTATTAAAGACAATGAGCTCATTCACCGTCCAGGCATTATGGATTAACTGGAAAGCAAACGACGTACTCAAACCAACACTGAAGCCCTTTCAAACGATTTCTCACTTGGACATAAGGACTACCGGCGTTTTGTGAGTTTTCATACAGATAAAGAAAAAATACAAACCTCTAAATTGACTGCGTATATCCATCATTACTCCCTTTGATGTTACTCTTACTGGCTATTCACATGACTTCGGCACTACAATGGCGGTTAGTGACATGTACTTTAGTCTGGTTTACTGCAGTTTACAAATGACACCGTACGCAGGAGTTGTAAATTTCACAAAACTGGTAAGACAAATTATTTTTAAATACTTTATTAGAGCAATCTTTGCTATTTATGCAGTCTTTGTTACTAAGGATTAAATGATGGTTAGAGGTGTTTATCCCGATATATGGTTGTTCAACTATAGTGTTATTTAATGTGCACTTTGTTTGCATACTACATTTATCCCGAGCTCTAGTGTTTACAAAGGATTAAGTTAAGGTCAGTGGTGTCAATCTGTTTTGATTTTTTGGCGATGCGGTCGTTCATAGCAGTGTCAAAATGCATATTTTGCCAAGAAATCGCGGTCGCTGGTCGCGTTCAGCAGGTGGTCGTTCATAACAGAGCGTTTATATAGTAAAATCGATCCGTGCATTACGATTGTGGTCGGAAATGACAGGTGGTCGCTCATAGCAGAGGTCGCTCATGACAGGTTTTACTGTACTTTGATCGCATTCCTGGATGGACTGACGATAAGATGGGCATCAAAAGTGTGAGAATTAGCAAGACTAGTGCAGATTTGAAAAAAATCTTGTGTTCTTGCAGTTTCCACTTCAGGTGGTGTGTTGCCTCCAACAATTTTTCACGGTATGAGAAAGTTAAAAAAGTATTCATGTACCAAAATAATAGACCGTACGTGTGCAGGAGAAGGGTTGTGTTGATGAGATACTGCTGCAGTGGATTAATGAGTTTTATCTCAAGTACAGTTTTATATTTAAAAAATAAAATTTCAGTTGGATTGCAATTTCCGACATGTAATTTTCGAATGATTTAAAAGGTGTCCCACAACTTACGACTCGAAAAAAACGATGTGTCCCAGAACATACAGTGCACAAAAAAATTACTTTTAAAATTAATTTATGGTGTCCCAACAAATATGGTGTCCCAACATATACGGTAAATACGGTAATATCAATGTCAGCTTTCTGACTCAAAGGTCACTTATGTATGGTTTTAAAAATTCTTTTGCAAAAGTGTAGATATGCATCATTCTCATTCAGTGCCAATAGGGATAGTGATAACAAGATTTTAAGATGACATTTATGGATATTAGATGAACATCATTTTCATTCAATTTAAAAATGTACCTATCAACAGCCACACACAAAAAAAGATGAAAATGTGATCGTTGCAGTCAAATATGGATATTTGCTTGTCTGGGTTTGGTCTAGATCTGTTTTTTTTTTAGATTCAGTGGAGTTGGTCAGGGAACCAGACTAACTTTCCTGGAGTAGTTCTTATTGATTTAATCTGTCCATGGTTGTCATGTAAATGTTTTTATTGTACTTTATAGCATTATCTAGGAATACTGTCCAACAAATGAACACTGAAGGTGAAAGTAGATCTGCCAACCCCAACAAGATTTTCTCAGTATTGCAGCTTAAGTTTGACTAGTTTTCAGTAAGACGTAACAAAATATCATGTACTACTATTGTCAAGTTGGAAAACGTGTATTTAAAAAAGTTAGGTGTTCCAAACTGATGCATCGACGGTAACATTATGTTCATCTGAAAAGTTTGTAAAGTACAAGTACAACTTATTTACTAATAGTACAGTTGTACAAACTTCAGTTCCCAACCCTATGCAGCTCAATGGCTTGTTGCTATCTCTCAACTTGACACAATTCTTGGAATTTGTTTCTTCACTGCACACGATAGCAGTTTTATCTCCCACCTCGTGACAAACAAATTGACATGATGTCCAATAAACATAATTGTGTCCCTTCCTACTTTAATTTTAGAACAATCTGAATATTCATTTTTATTTTTCTGTTTTGATTATTAAAACTTTTTAAAGAGGCTTAATTTTTTCCTTTCATTTTTAACATCTATCAATAGCTGGATGATATTTAAAAAATTTTTTATATACTCAACAATTTTATGCTTCACTTGGAAAAATATGTGCAGTTTAAAGCATCTGATGTACTACTATCTAGTTAGTCTGGTTCTATGACTAATTCCACTAAAGTTAATGTAAAACCAAGATCCAAATCAAACTCGGATGAGCCTATTATCTAGATTTTACCACAACGATCGTATTTTCATAGTTTTTCCTTTTATTCCATAAGTCCATATTTTAAGTGTCATTTTTGGCAAAATCATAAGTGTCGTCAGGTCTGCTTCAAGTAGTAATATAGTAATAATATTAAAGATGTGGTGCCAATGTTTTAAAGACACTATTTTCATTCAGAACCAACTATAAGAAGACTTTTAGTGGAAACCCAATATCAATACAAGTCTTTTCAAGAGGACTAAATTTCAGATCCAATCTGATTAAATCAGATCTTCTGTGTTATACATCAAGATCTGACAGCGACCGCTTAGGGGTCATGTTCTGGCAACCTATGTTATTACCATAATCGCTAATTTATAAGCCAGTCAGATGAAGTCTTATATCTTCGTGTTTGTAGACTGAGCATTGTGGATGAAGAGCATGAATGTATACCTAACAATCTGATTCACTTTCATATTTTTGAAAGCTGCATTTCCACTGGCTAATTCAAAGGTCATAAGAACATGACCCCAAAGCAGTCTTTGTCAGATCTTCATGTAGGACAGCCGAGATCTGATTTTAACCAAATGGTTTCAGATCAGCTTTTTGATTTACGACTAACAAGACATCATAATAGTTCTTTGGTGAAAACCTCATGTTGATGTAACCATCCATTCAAAAGTATTGACTATATTCAAGATGGCTGTTGTGATTACCATAACAGATGTCAGATCAGCTCCATTTTCATTTTGGACCAGTAGAGAAGCATTTTAGTAAAAACCCCATGTTGATAAGACTATTCTGGTTAAATAATGATAACAAGATTATTCAAGATGGCCACTGATAGGTTATACTGGAAGTCTTAAGGTGCACCATTTTCATTTAGGACCAACTAGGACTATTTAGTTTTTAGTTATAAACCATGTGTAACGTTTAATGGTAATCCTCCTTGTAGTTTAGGAGGAGCAGTTCTAACAGACTGATAATAGATGGACAAACAACAGCAGACAATGCGCCATTAGATAAGCCTTTCATGAGATTTAAAGCTTTGAGCTAGAGTTTTGAAGTCAGAGCTTAATTAAACACTGTACTTGCATATTCTTTGATGATAAATAACTAAAAACAAATAAAGACATTTTTAAATGCATTCAAACCACAAAAACCACTTTAATTTTAAGCATTTAGTCACCAGTTGTAAGGATACTCAATGATGCATTTTGGTACAATTCAATAAATATTAACCATACAATCAGGACAAGTTACTCCATGTACTTGCATATACATCTAGTTCAACTGCAGACTGCACAGACCTAGATCTGCCATCAAATAATTTGCTGGAAGATCTGGGTCTGTGCAGTATGTTAAGAGCAATTAGTAGAACAAAAAACAGACCCTGATATGCAGGACTGGTGCATTATGCTATGGCAGATCAGGATCTTTGTTGTATGCAGTTTGACTTGACTTATAAGTGCGTATATACGGTACAGATGTTTTGTATACCTTTGAAATGAAAATATGCAATCACTGAAAACACTAAAACAGAGCCATACAACTGAAAACACTCCAAGTCAGTTTTGGTTACTGAATTATTTAACACATTTTCACAGAAATAATAAAAGTTTTAATGACTGTGACTCCACTATTGTTTGTGTTGTGCAGTGTTCACAAAGTAGCACATCAAAAATATATTTGAAAACAATTAGTTCAAAAACAAAAACAGGAAAAATATCTAATACATTGAAGTCTTAGCTAAATATCTGCATATGAAAAAACCAAGAGCATAAGGAGCCAGATTAGTATTCAATAAACTATGTGACAAAACCTTCCATAATGATCATCAAAATACAGTAGAACCTGTCTTGAAAGACCACCCTTCTGCCAAAATATAACAATCTCTAGACAGGTGGGTCTCCCATGACAGGTCATAGCTATATAATTAATAAATCAGTACAATGAGACTCTGGTCTCTCAAGACAGATGGTCTCATAGCAGTGATTTTTCACAACAGTCACTGTACTATACAATTTATACAGACCTCTCCACTGTAAGACACAAGAGGTGAGATTTCACAAATAATCTCTTCATGATCATCTCCTGAATGTTGGCTGGAAAAGATAATACTTGGATTAGAAAAGGAACTGAATAAAATGACAACTTTGAATTGAAACAAAAATCTATAAATTAATATTTCCAACTGTGACCTTGGCATACAACCTGCCTCCATTTGATTTCATGAGATAATTATCTATATGTGAAGTGGTGCTCAAAATTAGATGACAGTATATCCCAGTCTTGATGATAGTACATCCAAAGTCCTCAAGTGGCTACCTTCATTAAATTAGTATTATTTTCCCAAATGTCATTTTTCCAATTCCTCTGAATTCACTTAAATTATGGGGGATTTTGTGATTGCAGCACACAATTTAATACTGAACATAAAATGTCTTTATCCTAATTGTGCACTGTCAGAGATGCATCCATAAACTGAATTAGTTTTAAAAAAATAATACATTTCTTTATTAAACCATAACAATGTATGCCCATTTATAAATGAGTTCAATGTATATTTGATTTTTGTTCAATAGTCAATGCCATGGCCAGCTCTGGGTGAGATTATTATTCTTGCCTCATGTAACATACAACAATAAAAAATGAAGAAGAATTTATTAGTTTTATGATTTTACGATTTGCATTGTAAGTGACAAATTAAAATAATTCTACAATGGAACCAAAAACAATGGCATCTGCCTTTAAAATGTACCATAACTCATTTACTCTATCCGTGCAACATCAATGCCTAGTCCTTTCTCTACCAAAATATGTACTGCAAACTTTGGACAAAAAGTCAAGGGCATACACTTCTGAAATTTGCTTTTTCCTAAATCAAATTTATCATGGGTTTTAAATTGCAAAGAATCCCAAGACCAAATTTTGATTTTCTTGCCTCTTTCTCCAAGCTATATAACTTTGCTTTGAGTCATAAATTCATGGATTTGTATTGCCCACAATTACTTTGAGTCATAAATTTATGGATTTGTATTGCCCACAATTGCTTTGAGTCATAAATTCATGGATTTGTATTGCCCACAATTGCTCTGAGTCATAAATTTATGGATTTGTATTGCCCACAATTGCTTTGAGTCATAAATTCATGGATTTGTATTGCCCACAATTGCTTTGAGTCATAAATTCATGGATTTGTATTGCCCACAATTGCTTTGAGTCATAAATTTATGGATTTGTATTGCCCACAATTGCTTTGAGTCATAAATTCATGGATTTGTATTGCCCATAACTGCTCAAGATAAAGATGAGAAGTAACTTCACAAGAGTAGTAAAATCCAGATCTGTATACAGTCCTCTCAAGCAAACAACTGGAAGTGGTCTTTATATAGAGATAAATCTGTACTGACTTAAGTATCAGTTGTACAGTATCTATGGAACATAGTCTCTTTGTGCATGAAGATGATATAGCAGGTTGGATTATATTTGGCAGGACAGTATCAGACTTGGTGTGTTTTTAATGTAGATGACATAGCAGGTTGAATTATATTTGGCAGGACAGTATCTATCAAACTTTGTGTTTCCAATGTAGGTGATATAGTAGGCTGAATTATATTTGGCAGGGCAGTATCTATCAAACTTGGTGTGTTTTTAATGTAGATGATATAGCAGGTTTGATTGTATTGGTAACAAACAAAATTTGTTAAGAAATAGATAAGCATTTTTCAGGAGTACCTAAATCTGTATAAAAAAAAGGACACAGAATTCCAGATTACTGTATCTTGAAAATATTCTGTGCCTGCATAGGATAAGAAAGCCTGTGCATGTTGACATTCCTGATGCTGATAACATCACATAGTACTACTAAGCATGCCCTATGCATGCATGATAATAAACTATTCTTATGGTCAATAGAACTAGGTCCATACAAGTATTCTAATGTAGCTTTATAAACTATGGACATGTTTTGGGAAAAATTACATTTTTGTTGGGTACTACATAAATTCATGGAATGAGAAGAAAGTCGTACTGTTTCCAAAGAAGAATCATTAACTACTGTTTCCAAAGAAGAAACATTGTCGTGTCATTAAATTTATGGAATGATGAGGGTCCTATTGTTTCCACAGAAGAATCACTGTTCATTGGGTCCTTAAATTTATGGAATTAGGAGTCCTTACTCTTTTGGGTCCATGAATTCATGAAACAAGCAGAGTCCTATTGTTTCCCCAAAATATTACTGTTTGTTGGATTTTTAACATTTTTTAAAGTGTAACCCCAAGAATATTGGTACTGCACAAATGCTAATGGATTCATAGAATCTGGATGATATTCAATACATTATCTGATATAGGAAGATTCTAATTAGTAATTAGGAAGATCATCTGCCTAATTAATGTAGATTGTCAGACAGCTGATGCAACTAAGACAATCGTTCCCTGGTGTAGGAAAAGTTTGCTTTTATGAATTCCTGGGTATTTGAAATCTCTTTGGATCCCCAAACACATTTACATTAATTATGTTATCATTATAAATGCTTCATTATAGAACGTGATTTCTTTTTTTTACCCCATATTGTTTGACATAGTAAAGAAACCAACTTTCTGTATTTATTGATTGAAAATGTTGAATAAAAATGACAGTATCTAATTTATAAGTAAGATAAAAATTACAACTGCACAGGTGACCCACCAGACTCCTGACAAATCACTTGGCCAACTCAGATATGGAGCAAGCATGTCCAGTAAACACCAAACTGGTTGAGTAGACAGGTCAGTGAGCCCCTAGGATTTCTGTTATGCACCATGCTAGACAGAGTATTTTGGAATTGTTGACTGATGGTCACCACACTAGAGTGTTATGCAACAGCTGACAACTGGTCACAACACTAGAGTGTTATGCAACAGATGATTAATGGTCATCACACTAGATTGTTATGCAACAGCTAATGGTCACCACATTAGACAGTGTTATGCAACAGCTGACTAATGGTCACCACACTAGAGTGCTATGCAACAGCTGACTAATGGTCACCACACTAGTGCTACGCAACAGCTGACTAATAGTAAACATTTTTAACATAATTAAACTGCTTATTCAAGTATTCCATGACTAGATGATTTATTTTGATCCAAATGAGGAAAATATCCAGGATATGACAATATGCATTCCTCATACAAATAATTTCCTCTGATTAGGAAAGGGTCTTGTAAAATACACAAATGACAAACATGTAGACTGCTATTCCATTGATACAGTGATACTTCAACACATACAAACAATTATTATTGAGGTGTTTTGCAATAAGAGCACATGTGTATGCAATACTGATCAGCTTTTTTTTCCAGTTCAAGCTGAATTTCATATTCAAAATTTTTTGATACTATTGCCATTAAAGGAACATCACATGATTATTCTGTTTAATTCAGACCTGTTTGATTTATTAATGTTTTGTAACTATTAAAATAGATAATGGAATTTAATTTCCATAATTTACATTGTGAATTCAATATATCTGAACTAAACAGTACATAACACAAGAAAACCAGTTATATTATTATTCTATTAAACCTGCTTATAAATAACAAGTAAATTAAACAGTTCATAATTAACACAAGAAAACAATGATATAAAATTCTTCTATTAACAATGCCTAAATAACTGAACAGTATATAATTAACACATGAAAACAATGATATAAAATGCCTTTAAATAAGATGTACTGAAAAGTTAACATTGGAAAAGCCAATAATTCAAATTAATTCAAAATAATTAAAAGCCCAAAGCCAATAAATCACTGCTAATACATTTAAAAATACTGAGAAATGCTCTCTTTGCTATATATATCCTATCAGTAGATTATATATATCTGTTGATACATCTGTTTATTACATCTCTCTATCTTTTCATCACATCTCTATACCTCTTTATCTGCCTATCTGTTGATTACATCTATATATGTATGTGTATCTGTGTTGAGTACATCTAAATGTCTCTGTCTGTCAATCTATCTGTTGATTACATCTACATGTATGTATCTATGTTGATTATATCAAAATGTCTATCCCTGTCAATTTATCTGTTGATTACACCTACATGTCTACATCTATGTTGAATACATCTACATGTCTCCATGTCCATCTGTTAATTACATCAATATACCTCTATGTCTGTGCATTATCGATTGATTATTGTTATCTATCTACAGTAAAAACATGTCAAATTAACCTAATGGGGCCAACAGCAGCACTTCATTATATCCCTATTATAATATATACACAATACTACGTCATATTTACAACCTTACTTCATGCTAACCATGCATTTATTGTACCTATGTTCATACCATCCATGTTATAATACCATATGTAGGTGAAACAACTGTACCCAAGTTACCAAATTTCATGTAAGCAATGACAAATGCATTTTGTAACATGAAAGAAATTCTAAACACTAAAGACAATTTGAATAAAGAATTTTTCTAACATACAATTAATATAATAGTAAATATTACACTGGATAGTATATGCTTAATTTTTTTATAACACTGTTTGCTGTACAACAATATTTACCTTGGAATATCTGGGATAGGAGAACCGTCTTTTTGCACAAATTTCCCTCCTGCCCCTAAAATTAGGCGGTGATGATGACTGCACAGAGCACGTCTGCATGTTGTGGGTGTGTCCTTATCAGCACCATCTGCATTCTTCAAGGGAGAAAACTCATCTTCTCTGAGGATTTCCCATACAGCAAAGTTCCTGTTCCATTTACACAAAGGACACAGATACAACCATGCACACAAAAAGGTGTTGGGATGGAGGACAGGGTAATATAGGGTTATCATTATTAAGAAAAAACTACAATAATTATACAGATCAATTTAAGAAGTAAACAAAGGAAAAATGTTAACAGTCAAGTCATGCAGGATAAAAAGATTTACAAAGATAAATTAATAGAAGAATATGTTAGCAAAGGCATGCAAAGAATAACTAAAAAAGGGAAAAATGCAAGCACAAAAGCCAAAATTGCAAAAAATTTAAATGAAATTATTTTGGGTTTAATCATTCAAATAAGCCAAACATGAACGTAAATTATAATAAACAGGAAACATTTGCCACTTGTATCCAGGGAAGGTAAAATATTGTAATCCTAACAGGCCTATGTAGACCTGATATTACCCAAGTCTCTAATAAACCATAACTGTCATCAGTCTGTATCAACTGTTCTATTTGGCTAAAGTACACATGACTGTCTAATTTGCCTTTAGCGCTAAAGACACTCCTGGAGATCAGTGACTTTATCTCTGTAAACCCAGCTCACTGATTAGATAGAAGACTAGCCTATTGTTGACCATTTTTTAGAAATGAGAAGAAATGCCAGGATTTTAGTCATGACCATTTTATTAAATCACTCTTATGGGCAAGATTAAGAGTAAACAAAACCCTGAAAAACAGCAAAAGGTCAAAAGACCATAGAATTAGTTTGCGGGGGGGGGGGGGCAAAAAAAGGCCACACCAAACACACAAAAACACAAGCACACACAAAAAGTAGAAAAATAAAAGCACTGTTAGAAAATGTGTATGAAAAGTGGAAGAAAACATATTTTACTGAATACTGAAAATTATGTTAATTATAAAACAATCCCCCACCATAATCACCCATCTAAATACCATTAGTCTGTTGAATCACAATTATTCTTCATTCCATGGAAGGGCCCCGAGTGGCCGAGTGGTCTAAAGTGCTCACCGTTCCGGATCACTGCCATCTCACCACTGTCTGCATGGGTTTGAGTCCAAGGCTCGGCTAGCGTGGGTACGTGGGAAAGCCTGCCAGTAGCTTCTCGTAGGTTGGTGGTTCTTCCCTGGGTTTTCCAGGGTTCTTCCTCCACCATTTATACTGGCCGCCATGTATGGCCTATATTGTGCTGAAAAATGGCATCAAACCCTACAACAACATCATTCCATGGAGATTTTATTTTTCAAAAAATTTTCACCTAAGGAAGACTAAGGTCAAAACTACCAAAAACCTAAAGAGTCAAATGATACATACCATATATACTCACATATAAGTCAAGTCAAACTGCAAATAACAAAGATCCTGATCTGCCGTAGCATAATGTGTCAGCAAATCAGGGTCTACTTTGTTTGTTCTACTGATTATTACTAACAAACTACACCAATCCAGATCTGCCAGCACATTAAGTAATGGCAGATCTAGGTCAGTATATTTTGCAGTTGGACTTGTCTTACAACAAGCAAGTATATACAATAGGTTCTTTAAAATACTGACTCGTTCTATTGAATAAATTAAATTTCTTATTACCAAAATCAATGTGTTACAAATTATTTAGGGCAAGAACATAAAACTGAACATCCTAATTAGACCACTCTGTCTGGTATATTTGGTGAAAAGAATGAAACCAAATTCTCAAACTCATATTGACTCAGTATCTGCATGAAAATATCATATCTTTTTTTCAGTCCATAGTACGTCAGCACATTGGAAGTCTTGAAAAAGCTCAAACAAAGCTGGTGCTAATCAATGTTACTTACACTCCAATAATTATTTATAGTCTATAGAATCAGTCTATATTATTGTGGTGTACTGAAGGTAAGATTTAAAACTTTGGTTGAGTGCCATTGGTGAATACTGTCATGCAAGGATAGTATTGTTATGCATCAATGAATTTTATTTAATTAATTTTGACCAATAAAAAGGGTGAAATTTCTGCCACATAACAGGGACATAGTAGTGATGATAAATGAAAATAATCAACTACAATTAGGAAAAGTCAAATACCAAAATGTTCGATTATGACTTTCTATAGTCTAATATAATGGTTCAAGTTTTCTTCTTTTTAACTGGTACTACTTTTTTGGATTATATTCACCAGGAAAAGTTATAGCCTCCTGCTAGTATAAATGCAACTGCAAACAATATGGTAGATGACAAATATGCCAGTAAATTATTCTGCTGTACAGCCGATGAAAAATTTTGGATAATATTCCCAACACATTAAAATTGATTTGAACCAAATCAGTATAATCTTTTATCTGTATTATATATCACCTACAATTTGCCTGCTGAAGTAAGCTTTTGCAGAGACTATAAAGTATATTTCCAACACATTAAACTGGTGGAAGAGTAGCTATGATGAACCAATCACAGATGTTTAAATTTCAACTGATTCCCAACACAGTCAGTTAGGCACCTTTAAGTATGCACACAAGTTCACACTGTTGCCAAAATTTGTCAGGAAGCATGCACACTTTTGGCTACAATGTTTATATTTTTAATATGCTTGCACACACTGCTTGGCAGTTGTCTAATTTTCCAAAATGTTGAAAACCTAATTATGATCACATACTGTGCTTTGCTTGAGAATACAAATATAAAATGCTTACGTGGCAAAAGGAAAGACATCAAAGACAAATTTCTCCATCTTAATTCCATTTGGTTTGTGTGGGTTGATCATGTTGCCATCATTGTCTACATAGGGAATCTTCTTTATGGCTACATGGTGTTGCAACTCTTTCTCCTGCTTAGGGCTGAAAGATGTATTAGTAAAGTACCTTATATATTAGTAGAATAGTTAAATGTACAAGACAAGCTTGCTTGACTATATACATAACTTTGATAATTGAAATATCAAGTACTCTGATGACTCACCCAGTTTAAGCATAGAATCATCGATTGCCTACAACCTTTTGGTATTGCACAGCACAGCAACACAAATTGTTTTGTGCCAGTTCAACTGGGGAGTTAAGTACCTTGCTCAAGAACACTCTGGTATGTGCAAATTGCCAGTATATGCATATCTGGTATGTGCATAGTACCAGTAGGTGCATATTGCCAGTATGTGCATATTACTGGTATGTACACATTGCCAGTATGTGCATATTACTGGTATGTACAAATTGCCAGTATGTGCATATTACTGGTTGGTGGAAATTGCTAGTACAGTGTGACCCCACTATAACATGGTAGTTGGGGAGCCATAAAACCCGACTGGGTTATATACCGAACCATGTTATATGCAACCAAATGTACCCCCCCCAAAAAAAAAATTGTGTGGGGGTGGGTGGGGGTAATAAATGTGGACGGTAAAATACGTGCTTCGTCGGCACAGTTACCATCTTAAATTGATGCATATTAAATGAGAAATACACCTGTAGTGAAAACAGAGAAGACATAATAAAATAGTTTACTTTATTTAGAGAACCATGAATTGGTACATATACGTAAATCCTGTTTATATATAAATGTATAATGTATAGCATGACTAGAGTATCAACACCGTGTACTCACCTGCGAACCTCATCATATACATTGAATCCACAATACAAGTGATTCCATCGAAAATATGCACACACAGCTTTAAAATATTCATTAATTTTGTAACATTTCATATTGGTCTGAATTCAGTGGAAAAACATAACACAATCACGTAACGAATGACGAAACACATTTACTTTAAAGTACGTTCCAAGTCGGTAAAAGTTAGTTTGCGTTTTAAGCCGCCGTTGGTAGCATTCCATAACATAAACTTTTTCCATACAAAAAGAAAACTTTCACAGCACAGTTAACGTGTTCCAGTCACGTTGGAAAATGCAAAAATCCATCAGATTCCATCACTTTTATTTAAGTTTGGTACTGACTTCCTTTGAAGAAAAGTTCTTTGCTGTTGTTGAAAGATTGTAGTCGGCTTTCTTTGATGAAGGGTGCATGCGCTATTGAAATCACTGCTAAAGGACAGCTTTGGAGAACCAAATGAATGCCCATTTCTTATTGTAGCGGCAACATCAAATAATTGTATTGCATGATTGAGACTGGTATTTTTTCCATTTGCTGAGTATGTTTTCATAACAGTCGGTGCTTCAAAGGTAATCTGTTTCCTTTGAAATTTCAGCAAACTATTTTATCTGGGTACATTTTTAAAAAGGAACTGGCCGTCGTTTAGACTATTCTAGTTACTGTCCCTCCATGTCTACTGATTAAAACAATAAGTAAGATGTATTTTTTTTCTTTTTTACATTTGTGGTAGCAACATGATGCTGCCTTCCACACATGCATCTGAAAATTAACAACGGATCAACAGACGATAAAGACGCAGGTGTTCTAATGACAGGGATTATTACAGAAAACATGAGTTTTCTGAAGGATTTAATTCTGAGTGAAAAGAAGAGGAATTTTACTTACCATCCACATACAAATGTCAGCCTTTGTAAATATATGAATTACTTGCTAGTGGCCGAAAATCTGACTAAAGATAGACTACAAGACAATGCCTCGTCCGGTTGATCTCCATTACTAGAAATGTCAACAACAAAAAAAGCGGATATTTCAGAACATACAGAACTCATGCTAGATGTCAAGATAAGCGGATTATGATATAACAATGCACTGTTTAGATGGTTTGTCAGTATGGACAAAGAATTTGTTTATGAAACAATAGATAAATTTCAGTGCATTTTATATCCAGTTTACGGCTTCCTTTCATGGGGTCTCGGAATTTCTGCACTCCAAACCAATGGTTGTATAAAAAAATTTAAACAGCCAACAATGTCGCCAATAAATAAAAAAGCCACATGGTATGTTTTGCAGCCAATAAGGAAAAACAGTCCAAGTGTTAGACATTGGCGAAGACCTACGTGATCCCAGAATAAACTTTTTATGCATTTTTTTTTTCTTCCTACTTTAAAGAAGAAAAAAAAAATATTTTTGCGTGTGCGAGAAAAATGCATATAAAATTTCAGCAGCCAAGCCACAATCGTCTTGTATTATTCATATGCGATCTCTTCCCCAAAATGATAAGCAACTTTTTATGGTTTTTTTTGTACTTTTTAAGCCTTTTTTTTTGTGCACAAGAAAAATACAAATATATGAAATTTCGGGAGCCATGCCATGACCGCGTTATATAAGAATTCGTGTTATAATGGAGCACGCTATAGCGGGGTCACACTGTATGTGCATATTATTGGTAGGTGCATATTGCTAGTATGTGTATATTACTGGTATGTACAAACTGCCAGTATGTGCACATTACTGGTATGTACCAATTGCCAGAATGTGCATATTACTGGTATATACAAATTACCAGTATCTGCATATTACTGGTTGTGCATATTGCCAGCATGTGCATATTACTGGTATATGCAGACTGACATACAGTCAAAATGAACGCAATGAACAGCTTGTTTGCATTTTATGTCAATGAACATAAATTATCAGGGATGGGATCAAATCTCAAAGAATTTACTAAAATCTCAAAGAGTTTACTAAAATCTAAAAGAATTTACTAAAATCTCACAGACTATTTTGTCAGTTCTCACAGATGTTTTACTCTGAATCACAGGCGTATAACAGTATATAATATGCAAATATATCAATAACAAACTCCAGTAATTCAAAATATCATATGAACTAAATTCATTCAGTACAAAAAGCCCTTCAAGTCAACAACTGAAATTCATAGAAAAGGTAAATACATCTAAACCAACTGCTTTACCATAAACATCAGTTTATAGATTAAGTTCAAACTACTTTAGATAGCAGATGCAATATAGGATGACCAAGGATACTTAAACTGAAAAATATTGAACAGCCATTTATATATTCAAAAAGAATACATCAGGATAATTTACTCACTCTGATACATGTTGCAAAAACTCCAATGTAAACAAATGGTTACAGATTCCTCCAGTATTAAAAGTTAGCCGCCCATCTTCATTCCTTTTTTCTGCTGTTTTCAAAGTTAACCTACTATACTCAACAACCTGGAATTTGCCATCCACTTTGCATCTTACACACATAGGTTCTGTAGGACTTTTTTCCACAACCTAAAATAGAAAATAATGTTTAAATAACAAAGCAACTGGGGCCCTGGGTGGCCATCTGGATTAAAGTGTTTGCCTTACCAATCACTGCCATCTCACCTCTGTCCATGTGAGTTCGAGTCTCATGCTAATGTCATTAAGTGAGAAAACTTGCCAGTAGCTTCCCATGTGTCAGTGGTATCACGGGGTTTTCCCAGGTTGGGGCCATCCATTTAGTATGCATGCATGGAGGGGGAGGGGGTTAACCCAAATGCATATGCTTGTGTATCGGGTGGGGGTTGTCTACTGATAATGTATGTATGCATAGGAAACGGGGGTGGGTGGGGGTGGGTGAAACCTCAGTAATAATTTGTCTAATCGTAACCTGTTCAACTGGGTTCAGTCAGCGTTTTAGCAGACTTTAGACAAACTTTTAAAGTTACGCAGCTTATTTCTTTGACACAGCCAGACAGTCAACATTGGTGGACCATTTTATTAAACACAATATTATTAATTCTTGATTGTTTCTGCGTGGATTAAATATAGGCTGTTCTATAAAATTTGGAGGGGTGGGGTGCGTCAAGTGTATACACGCAGGTTGGGGGTTAAAAAAGCATGCATGTGTACGGGGATGAGGGGTCAAGCTTTGCCAGATTTCTGCATATGTACTAAATGGATGGCCCTATTCTTCTTTGACCAGTTATACTGGCTGCCATGTATTGCCTATCTTGCGTTGAGAAATAGTCTTAAACCCAAAACAACAATAACAACTACAAAGCCATCATAATGCTATGGACCCAATGTGACCTAACAGGTCAATCTTAGATATAATGAAATAGTAACAACTTTTAGAAATATTTTGCTGTTCCCTATTTCAATATTTCCATCTGCAAAGATAACATTTGTTTTCAGTATAAATTAGACATCATCTGCTGAAAAAAAGCACTTACATTGGTGAACGTTTATGATGGATACTATCAACAGTACACAAATAACTCTGTCCATTCTTAGTATGAATAATTTTCAGCAGAGTAATACAAGAATCTGATGAAAGGTTTGAAAAGAATTTCCATGAATCCCAATACAAAACCATTTCTTCTTTCAAACTGCTGAGTGCTGAAACCATCTCTTATATTCTTGAGCCATACGATTTTCAAATTAGCTGCTGTAGCAGCCATACTGGATGCAATTTAAGACAAACAAGACCCTATTAGAAGACTTTTCATGAAAACACCGTGTCAATATGACCATCCACTCAGGAGAATTTGTGACAAGATTTTTAATATTTACATTTTGACAACCATACTGAATGTCTTCGACACACCATTTTCATTTATGACCAACTTAAGACATAATAAAAAGTCTTCTCATGAAAACATCCAGGACGTCTACCTTATCTCCGCAAGAAGCCCCCTTGTTCATACAGAAGCCAATGAAGACTGGATCTGCCACTCTTACAAGGATATTGTCCACACAGTAGACATGTATATATTTAATTCCCCTTTTCTCCATGTCTTCAAGGATCTTGTTCTTCCTCAAAGCTCTGTACAGGCCTCCATTGCCATCTGTAATGTTTGGTATAGAATTTTTTTTATCTTGCGACAACTGTGTATCTAGGTTCATAAACACATAGCATATCTTTTGCTACAGGATTAAATGATCATGGTTAGGTATTTATCGATGTGTAAATTTTACCTAATCACTCACAAAGTAAATAAAGTCTGAAGGACTTTATGTTAACCTTGTGAGTGATTAGGTAAAATTTACACATCGATAAATACCCAGCCATGATCATTTAATCCTTATAATTTCAGTTTCGTCCTTTCTTTTGTCAAATCAACAATGCATTCCAATTTAAGTAGTGCATACTTTCCTTTCATTTGCCACTTCACATAACCTGTACAGAATCACACGAATATATTGACTACTGTCACAGTTACGTTTATTCAGAAACTTCATACTTTACATTTTAGGCAATGGCTACCGATGGTTTCAACACATTTAGTTCGTTTACAACATTCTTGTTCAATTTTAGTCAGTCCCATCTGCTACATCAGATGACCATGACCTTACATGATAACAGCTGATACGGAATGAACAAGTGTGCTAGATTAAATTTCCAATCAAACCTTAAATCATAACGGATTATATCAATGAACAATATGGAAATATGAACAAGATGATGCCATCCCTTACTAACATAAAGGTAACAATTAAATAAATTGTATACAGAAATAACATTTTATATCATTCTCAATCAACAGCATTAATACTTGTGAAGACCCGTTTAGTGATCTAATGTCAAATGAAATGTAACTACTGTCACAGTTACGTTTATTCGGCAACTTCATACTTTACATCTTAAGCAATGGCTACCCATGGTGTGAGCACTCTGACACATTTCTTTTCAAATAAAAAAATAACATTTCTTTTTTAATTTTAGTATGTCCTATACAGGAATAACATTTTATATCTTTTTAATCAGCGTTAATAATTAACAAGACACTTTCAGTTATCTAGTCTGAAATTAAATGTGAAGTTGTTAAATGTTGAGTTGCTTGCAAAACCAGCCATATGTTTTGGTTGGTTGCATAGTTGATTGCTGGAAGGGATTAATGACTACACATCCAAAATATTTTAAATTAGCAAAACAATCACCTTTATGGATAATTATATACATTTTTCAATGGTGTTAAGTCACATTGGTGGAGATGGTAGTTTTACCATTTAAAAACTTTATTTAGTCCTTGAATAATGGTCTCATAAATATTGTTTTTATTTTTGTGTAAGTGGTCATATTCACCAAACATGTTTTAACCCTTTACCTCATAGAGCATAGTGACAAAGTGCAGCTCGCTATAAATAGAACACATGTTACCTAGTCGACCGCATACGCATAGCCTGCCTGTGAACTGTTAAGCAATGTAGTGTATGTTACGTTTTACAGCAATTTTAACCATTTTACATTTTGCTACACATCTATTATATGTGGAAAAATTTAAGAGTAAAGTCCGATTGTTATAGCTGTGTAATTATTTTTCACGGAAGAATATTTTATGTGCTTTAATATCGAGAGAGAACTAATTCACCGTCATGTCAGTGAGGCTGCGTGACCAACTGTAGCTGCCATTTCCGATACTCGAAATTTACAAGGTTTTCGTGTGCGTCTACATTACTAAGTCATCTGAATTTGATAATTTATAAAAACTAATTGCTGCCTACATCAATATCAGAGACTTTACCTAATTTATTGAATCTTTCGTGGTTGTTATACTAATCATGAAAACTTTGTACGTACTGAATGAAATCCGTGGCTGCCATTTTGGAGAGTGGAGATTATGACCCAGTTACTTTAAATAGCAGATATCGACCAGTGCATGAATAGCGACCACGTGATCTGATGTAATTGACATTCGCAGAAACGAATGTAGTATCTAATAGGGGGGTTTTCCCCGAAGGTGGCGCTATGAAAACTAGCTCAAAATGGCTGATGTTTACAGCAGGCATCAAAAGGCGCTTCCATGCGAATCTTGTAGAGGCGTCAAAAGGAGCTTCCATGCAAATGGAGTAGAGGCGTCAAAAGACGCTTGCATGAGGTAAAAGGTTAAATAAGCAAACAAAATTAAAATAAAAAAATAAGAAATTTACCACTGAAAATGCCAATACCCCATTTTGTGTTTCATTTAGTGGCCTCTGAGTATTGATTTATTTCAATAGCTTTTAAGTCCTCAGATAATTTCACGAATGTTGGTTTATATCCCTCAGCGGCCTCAAAATTGACTGCCCAGTTCCCACATTATTACTGCTGTTGTTGTGTATGGCTAGGGTTGCTGAGGTCATGGAAAGCTGTGTAAGGGAATTTATCAGTCTCTGTTGTTCTGTTTCATACTCACAACACATCACTGATAATGCTGTATAAACATTTTCACAACACATCAGTGATCATGCAGTATTAACATTCTTACAAAGCATCAGTGATCATGCAGTATTAACATTTTCACAACACATCAGTGATCATGCAGTATTAACATTCTCACAAAGCATCAGTGATCATGCTGTATTAACATTCTCACAATGCATCAGTGATCATTTTGTATTAACATTCTCACAAAGTATCAGTGATGATGCAGTATTAACATTCTCACAATGCATCAGTGATCATGCCGTATTAACATTCTCACAATGTATCAGTGATCATGCAGTATTAACATTCTCACAATGTATCAGTGATCATGCAGTATTAACATTCTCACAAAGCATCAGTGATCATGCCGTATTAACATTCTCACAATGCATCAGTGATCATTTTGTATTAACATTCTCACAATGTATCAGTGATCATGCAGTATTAACATTCTCAAACAGCATCAGTGATCATGCAGTATTAACATTCCCACAATGCATCAGTGATCATGCTATATTTATAGGTTACTGCATTTGTATGGGAAAATATGAACGAGTTGTTTTTTTATGGAATACTGCACGACCTTGGGAGTGCAGTATATCCTTCCGACAAAAAGAGTTCATATTTTCCCATACAAATGCAGTAACCTTTTTATTATATGCTCATTTTTTTTATTCTACCTAAGGCTTAATTATATAAACAAAATACACTACAAGAAACAACGTAAATGAATGGATGCTGTATTCCAAAATAAATACACAAGCACATATTTATCATTACACAACAACAACATTATTACTGTGCACATAACTCCGCCCAGATAAATTTGAACTTAGTCGCGCGCTCGACATAACTTTCGAAAGAAAATGGCGTGTCTAGTTAAAATTGAAATTTGGAGTCATATTGTGAATGAATGTGCATTGCAACAACTTTTCCATTTGATCTGGAATGAATAGATTTTGGTATTTTTCTTGATTCTAGAAATTTCGTGATTATGGACTGGGTTTGTATGTGACAATTCCACATGAAATACATGGAATTGAAGAAGCTAGGGAGAAGCGTGCTGACATCTGCAAATGTATTTCTGTTTCTGTCATTGAATGTTTGAAATCATAATGTGGGAAAAATATGAAGTCTTTCAATTGCATTTATCAAAAAGACGCTATGGAATTTAATGCTTATTTGATTTTGAGTGCAGTAAGGAAGATGTAATTGCACTTATCACTGAAATTACAGTACAATTTCGAAATGTGTAATCCATATTGAGAACCTATGACATGGCTCATGTAATGCAGATTTGCAGAACTAAGAAAGTACATTTTGAGGAAATTCAGGATGTAAAACTGTAAGTATATTTTTTGCCATTCTTATCACCAGCTAAAGAAGACAGTATATGACTTGTCACTTGTATGTTATTTGTAAGGACCTTATCTTGCATCTATTATACACTGCAGCTAGCCTAAATCTGAAACATTGTATCAACGTGGAATGTGCCACAGCAGCTGGCATGTGGCAGTCCACAAAACATCTGCTTTAGTTCATATAGAAACAAATTTAAACAACCTCAACGTAAAGCACCTCTTACGCGAGTGTACATGATTTGTTTACAAATCAAAAGTGCTGGCATCTGCGTCCATTGTTTGTTTACAATAGAAAGTAGTTCCTTTATGCATGTGAATGCTATATGTGTATTGGCGCACAGGTTCAATATCGGGTAATACTGCACGATTCTGACAATATAAACTTAACGGGGAAAAAAATGAGCATATAATAATAACATTCTCACAATGCATTAGTGATCATGCAGTATTAACATTCTCACAAAGCATCAGTGATTATGCTGTATTAACATTCTCACAAAGCATCAGTGATCATGCTGTATTAACATTCTCACAATGCATCAATGATAATGCTGTATTAACATTCTCACAATGCATCAGTGATAATGGATTAGTACCATTCTCACCATGCATCAGTGATCATGCTGTATTAACATTCTCACAATGCATCAGTGATAATGCTGTATTAACATTCTCACAATGCATCAGTGATAATGCAGTATTAACATTCTCACAATGCATCAGTGATAAAAAAAAAAAAGAGTTCATATTTTCCCATACAAATGCAGTAACCTTTTTATTATTTGCTCATTTTTTTTATTCTACCTAAGGCTTAATTATATAAACAAAATACACTACAAGAAACAACGTAAATGAATGAATGCTGTATTCCAAACTAAATACACAAGCGCAGATTTGTCATTACACAATGACATCATTATTACTGCGCACATAACTCCGCCCAGATAAATCTGAACTTAGTTGCGCGCTCAACATAACTTTATAAAGAAAATGGCGTGTCTAGTTAAAATTGAAATTTGCAGTCATATTGTGAATGAATGCGCAATTGCAACAACTTTTCCATATGATCTGGAATGAATATATTTTGGTATTTTGTTTCGATTCGATGAAAGTTTGTGATTTTGGACTGGATTCAGCTGTGCAAATTATACATGAAATATATTGGATTGAAGTGGTGTGGGAGAAGCGTGTTTACATCTGCAAATGTGTCTCTGTTTCTGTCATTGAATGTTTGAAATCATAATGTGGGAAAAATATGAAGTCTTTCAAATGCAATTATCAAAAAGACGCTATGGAATTTAATGTGTATTTCATTTTGAGTTCAGTAAGGAGGATGCAATTGCACTTATCATCGTAATTACAGCAGAATTTCGAAATGTGTAATCCAGATTGAAAACCTATGACATGGCTCATGTAATTCGAATTTGCAGAATTAAGAAAATACATTTTGAGGAAATTCAGGATGTAAAATTAAGTATATTTTATTTAGCCATTCTTATCACCAGCTTAAGAAGAGAGTATATGATTTGTCACTTGTATGTTATTTGTAAGGACCTAATCTTCCATCTGTTATATAATGTAGGTAGCCTAAATCCGTAACATTGTATCAACGTGGAATGTGCCAAAACAGCTGGGTTTTTTTGCAGTCCACGAAACATGTTTAAGTTCATTCAGAAACAAATTTAAACAACTACAATGTAAAGAGCCTCTTACACGAGTGTACATGATTTGTGTACAAATCAAAAGTGCTGGTGTCTGCGTCCATCGTTTGTTTACAATAGAAAGTAGTTTCTTTATGCATGTGAATGGTATATGTGTATTGTCGCGCGAGTTCAGTATCGGGTAATATTGAACGATTCTGACAATGTAAAATTAACGGGGAAAAAAATGAGCATATAATAATAACATTTTCACAGCGCATCAGTGATCATGCTGTATTAACATTCTCACAATGCATCAGTGATAGTGGATTAGTACCAGTCTCACCATGCACCAAGGTGATCAATGACATGCAGTATTTAAATTCACACTTATGCATCAGTGTGACAATTCATTATTAACATTCTCACTACGTATCAATATGGTTCAATAAAACCTGTCATAAATTACCTCTGTTATGAGAGACTTCTCATCCTGAGAGGCCGGATTCTTTATGCACAAATTTGTTGATTATATAGTTTTACGACCTGTCATGAGAGACAACCTGTCTTGGGAAACCATGAATTTTTCGCAGAAGGCATACTATTTACACATGGGTTATACTATATTGGGCTTGATTTCTGGTTCCATAATGTGCAAAGGTAATTACTGATCACCAAATCAAAGTAGGTGGGTTTTCTTTCTCTTTCCACCTAAAAAAAATTATGTTAAACAGACATTAGAAATACAGATTATGTAGTACACAGTACCCTCTCATTACAATGCTGCATATTGGAGCCATACAATCTAATGCCACAGAGTCAGACCACCTGATAATGCTCAGGTACATAATACATATAATTTCACTACCTTCCAATCAAATCCATGATAATTACCCAGCTTATAACAGGAACCGTGTTATAATTAAGGGGGCCTATAGTGAGGGAATGCTGAATAAAGCTGTACAAGTGATGTAGATTTTCTCTACCCCTCACATCCTGGTACATACTTTAACATGTCTCTCTATAACTACTCTAAGGAATACACTTACTGGACAGGATAGAATAGACCTTGATCTGTATCATGAGTATAATGGATAAAATAGATCCTGATCTGTTTTTATCATGAGTACAATAGACAGAATAGATCTGCATAATGAGATGAATGAATAAAATAGACCCTGAGCTGTTAGCCTATTATGTGATTTTTTGTACAGTTTGGTTCAAGTTGTATACAAGCAAGTCAATAAGTGTTTGCTATTATCCATTATTTTCACATCGATGACCTTACGTTAAGTAGAAAAATTTAATAAATTAGTCTGCAACTATTTGTTATTTTCACTGACATCCATGTATCAATATTGTTTACATACACAGAAGTGAACTTCTATATAAACCCTTAGTTCTTTATGATTTCATTCATACCTATATCTACAAATATTTGGAAAGCATAAATGAGGGGTTACAAACTGCATTTGTCTTTTGATGTGATGTGGGGGATGGAACTTTAAATAACTGATATGACAAAAGAATACATTTCAGTCTGACAACCTCAACATATCAGCTTCACCATGTAAAACTTGTTCTTTCCTTCAACACAGAACAAAATTTGTGTGCAGTTTTGTGCATGTACCTACCTGGTGCAAGTGCTAATTTATGGGGCTTCTCTAGGATGATTTTCCCATCAAAATCTAAACAAGGTAAGAGTCCTTGTTCAAATACCACTATATTCTCTTTTTCCAAACCAAAGTAATCATTTTTTTGGAAGAAATTCAAAGTTTTATCTTTGGTGTGTTCACTGGTCATCACATACCTGAAATAGCAAATAGATGGAATTTCTTCTTAAAAGAACACTTTCTAATTTGATATGAATTTTCTTCTCCACGTGTATCTGAATCAGATATAAATACACAGTAAAAGTTACCTCTTTCGAAAGTCCCATACATTTCTGTAGTATCCATTAAGTGATATTTTTTAAAATTCATGCAGAAGAAATGAGACGTTTTGTATGATCCAATCATACCAAAAATAAACAAGAGTCCCTTGTAGGGACTGATGTTCTAATGTCTGAAAAAGAATTTCCATGAATCAAAGATAAGACTGAATCATCTTTTTATCTCCTGAGTACCAAACCATCTCTAACATTCTTTAACAACTCCAACATACCAAATTTGGCAACAAATATATTTTCTTACATACCTGAGTTAACACATTCACAAAACACCTGTAAGTATAGGACACAATTTTTTGCCATGCCTTTGACCTTCAACCCTGATATCATCAACTAGATATCAAAAGAAAGTCTTGTAGTGAAAACTCCATGTCACACAGGAAGAGCAGTAATAACGAGATTTTAAAGAAGGTACACCATATTGGACATCAAAATGATACCATTCTAAATTAAGACCAACTAGATATTGTAAGAAGTATTGTAGTGAAAAGCCCATGTTGATTTTTATATATGACATTCCATTAAGGATGAATAACTAAGATAATAAGATTTTCAAGATGGTTGCCATGGCAGCTATACTGGATGTAACATCAAAATCATTTTCATTTAGCATCAACTAGTCACCGTAAGAAGTCTTTTGATGAAAACCCCATTTAGATATCAGCATCCATTTAGGAGAAGTAGCAATTATAAGAATTTTAAGATTATGATGGCCATACAGAATATAAGACTGACACCAATTTCACTTAGGATCAACTAGACATAATAAGAAGTCTTCTGATTAAAATCCCCTTTGTTGATATGACTTTCTGTTCAGAAAAACTAGTGTCAAGATTTTCAAGATGGCTGACACAGTGGCCATATTGGAGGTCAGTTGGTATCTGTTCAATTTAATACCAATTAGACACCATGAGAAGTCTTTTCTGGTGAAATCCCCTTGACAATATAACTTTCTGTTCAAGAGTAGTAGCGATATCAAGATTTTCATGATACCTGCCATATTAGATGTATATCTACACAGTTTTCGTTTAGAACCAACTAAATATTAAAAAAAGTCTTTTAATCAAAAACCCCTGCCGATATGACCATCTGTTCGTGCGGAGAAGAGATACTGGAAGTCTGGGTGGTTCCATTTTCATATAGGACTAACTAGACCTTGGGATTAATGTGTGTGGAAAATTTCATGACAATCCACCAAGTAGTTTTAGGAGGAGGAGTGATAACAAACTTGAACTAACAAACTGATGACAGATGAAAGAACAATGGACAACAGGCCATATGATAGTCTTCTTGTTTATGACTAGTAAAGCTAATATTCAGCCTTTAGCACAATTTATATTTTTCTGTAAACTTCAGATACATCCTAATTAAGTATTGACAACCTTTAACTATGAAGGAGCTGAATAACATAATTTCTAATAATGTTTTTCTAAATATAAATTTCCAGGTTTTTTTCCAGGATGAAATTAATTTTTTCAAGGTTAATATATGACCATAACTGAATGAACATTTTGGATTATAAAACGTGCATTTTCCAAATCTGAAGATGTTTCTCTTTCAAGACTCTCGAAAACATATATGTCAGAAAAGATAATCATGTACAAAACCACAAAATAAGTCACATGAAACAAATCTGACTATATTCCTATAAACTGGCATTTAAAGCCTTTTCAATGTGCAGAATACAAATCCTAACTTTACTTTGCTGATCTGCATTATGTTGCTACGTGGAAACAACATAATGAGCATGAATTATGTTGTTTCCTTTCAAACCTTTAATTCTAAAGAATTCTGGAGCAATATATGTGCTTGTTATACATAGTAAACATTACCTTTCACAGTATGAAAAAAAACCCCAATAAATGCAAAGTACATGTACATGTATTAGAATCTTATCTTGTAACAAAAAAAGTTTAACCCTGAATTTATGTGTGCCAATAAAATCTCAAACAAGATTTTTCAACCAACCTAAACTCCTTCAGATGATTTGGTTAAAAATTCCATCATTTAAAGACATTTACAAAAGGGTTGATTTAAATTTTGACAAACACCTTCAAAATTATATATTATTTTATAAACAAGGACTGAATTTTCTGTAAAATCAACTTGTCTTCTTGTAGTTCAATAAACCAGTCCCAAAACCTGCACTGATACATGGGCTCTTATCGTTTCTTAATATATAATAAAAGGGCTGACAATTTCCCATTTCTCCTGCATTTTATTTAAGATCTGAAACCAGTGCTTCAAGCTATATGTGACTGTGTAATAGTTCAGCTCAGAGATTCAACATTTTTCTAATCTGGGTTTCCTCTGAATATTCCAACCCCATTTTTTCACATTTGCTCATTTAGGATGGAGTGTGGGTTCAGAGGAATTACGTATAAAAAATTTGGAATTTGCTGCCACAGTAAGATAGCTTACCAGTGGGTCTAGCAAATTTAAACTATGTTATATCGACTTATACCTGCATGAAATCGATAGAAAAATGATTTATTTTCTCAAAAATGGCAAGTATTATATTTGTTATGTCTTAAAACTGCTGACAGACTAGATGAAACTCGGCATAGATGAAACCTGACCAGTACTCGCCATTTGAGTTAATAGTCACATGACCTCACAACTCTCAAACAACGACTTCGGAAGTCCAATAGTCACATGATATCAACAACAAACTTCTTTTTAATGTCGTTGTACAAAATTTCAATTATATTATATGAAAGTCTGATACCTTTTGTAAAAACCAGAAAGAACATATAATTCTCAACATATTTATTTCGAGAACAACTACAAGAAACCTGACCAGTCTGTTGTTGTTGTTGTTGTTGTTGTAGGGTTTAACGCCATTTTTCAGCACATGATAGGCTATACATGGCGGCCAGTATTAATGGTGGAGGAAGAACCCGGGAAAACCTTGGAAAGAACCACCAACCCACGAGAAGCTACTGGCAAGCTTTCTCACACACCCACATTGGCTGAATCCGAGACTCGAACCCACGCAGACAGAGGTGAGATGGCAGTGATCTGTAACGGAGAGTGCTTTAGACCACTCGGGGCCCCTCTGACCAGTCTGAGTCATCAAGTTGTTTAATCTGGTTCCATGCTTCGTATGCTCCCTGCATGAGAGAGCACATGTCAACGTGGTAGTCACGTGATACAGCAAAACACTGGAAGTAGGTCTCGGAATAAATAATTGAGAATTTTGTGCTCTTTTCGTTTTTGTATTTTTATTACAACCAGTATACGACTTTCATTTAATATCTTTTTCTACAATATATAAAAATGATGCTTGTGAGATTCTGTGTGCTCATGTGACTAGCAACCAAAATCACTCGTACCTGCTCAAATTTCATCAACATGTTAGTTTTATCATCTTTCAGCAGATTAAAGACATAACTATTTTAATACTCGCAATTTCTGAGAAAATAAATAATTTTCATATCGATTTTATGCAGGTATAACTCGAATTAACAACGTTTAAGTTTGCTAGCCCATCCGCTAAGCGGCAATGCTTTAACGCCACCGTGTTATCCTCTTGTGATGCTATACTGGTTTTCATACCTTCCATATAAAACAAGATACGGATATATGGATATTGAACTGATTGTGAAACAAAAAGTCTACTAGACGAATCTAATCCACTGAGCGTTTGATTGTCTCAACAAATATATTTATGGCAAGCACCCAAATGATCCATACTGCAACCTCCTAATATTCTGGTTAGAACTCGATAAATTTAACTCATGATCAGTTCAGTTACGACTCAATTAAAGTAATTGTTTCAGATGTCAAGTTGTGGAGGAAAATTTCCTGGGTTTTTCCAGACTTTTGTCAATATTTGCAAAATTCAAGGACTTTTCACTGTCTGGAAAAAATTATCATTTCTCCCAACTTTTTCATGACTTCCTGGTAGCGAGGGAACCCTGAATGTAGCATTATTCATATTTTGAGCTAACAAACTGTGGTATTATAATCATTTATAACAAATCTTATAACATATGACCAAATGACAAAAACAAACACACTTATACCATATATACTTGCTTATAAGTCGAGTCCAACTGCACAATGCACAAACCCAGATCTGCCATCTCATAATGCACTGGCAGATCTAGGTCTGTGCAGTTTGTCAGGAATAATCAGTAAAACAACATAATAGACCCTGATTTACAGGCACACTGTGCTACAGCAGATCAGGAGCTATGTTGCTTGCAGATGGACTCAACTATTAAGCAAGTACATTTGGTATACAGTTGTATGATTTAACTAGGAAGTAAAATATTTGAATGACCAAAGAAAAAAAAGTACATGTACAATAAAAGGGTCAGATAAGATTGACTGATAAATTAGTATTAAGAACAGGAAGTACAAATCAAGAGCCATGTCCAGTAAATGGTCAAATAACAAAACTACCAGTACAAATTACAGGAAGCCCAACAAAGCAATGCAGACATTACATTCAAAGACAAATGGTCATGATTAGTCTGCATCAAGACATATTGCTTCATCTCTCGTGTATCAATATATATATATATATATATATATATATATATATATATATATATATATATATATATATATATATATATATATATATATATATATATATATATATATATGTATGTATGTATATATATATATATGTATGTATATATATATATATATATATATATATATATATATATATATATATATATATATATATATATATATATATATATATATATATATATATATATACACACATACATACATACATATGCACGTACACACACTTGATGAAGAGTTTCTTACCATGGAACAACACAAGGTTTTCCATTCTGTAACTGGGCAAGATGCTGTAATCTCAGTATCCTTTCTGCCTGTATCTGATACAACGTTTTGCCTGAGGGCAAATTCACATCATACATGCCCTTTGGATAATCTACACCCAACCTGGTTCCCTGACCTCCAGCTAACAGCAAAAGTCCTACACCGTTGTTTCCTATGGCTTCAAGACCTAAACAAGTGAAATAATGAGTACGTTAGCTAACATTCTGAATCTAAATTCAGCACAGCATAGCATTTCAAAGCAAAATCTTGGCATAGTATGATTTTCTTAATGGAAGAAACCATGGCTACTCAAGAAACATGTCAACCCTAAAATTTGAAAATGCAATAAATATATATGCTACATGTTTCATTTCAATACAAACAATTCCAGTGAATTATGTCTCCCATGCAGGATAAAGATATAAATACGTTTTCACTATCTATATGTTTTCTCTATCAAATGACTTAGGACTATGCATACAAATCATTCAAGACAAATTTTAATCAAGAATTTCAAAAGACTGTGACTTATTCTATATTCCATGTATGACAGTTGCCTCTCCTAAGATTTGAGACCCTTCACCATACTGAAAAATTTCATCCCAAACTTCACTAAGATCTTCAGATAACCGCCTTCTCTGAGGGTCATATGGAGGCATGGATGCAAAAGGGCTGAGTCTCCTGACTCTAAAATGCATATATAACAGTTATCTCTCCTGGGATTTAGGACTACTGAATGTACAGAAAAACTTTCAGCACAAGCTTAACAAAGATTTTTTAATGACACTGCTGTTACCTAGGAGCCAGTGCAACTAGAAAGGATATATGAAAGGGCAGAACTTTCCGATTCTACTGTCCTAGTTTAGGAATTATCAGTATAACCATAATGAAAAAGTGAAACCCAAAACTTTACCCATCAGAGTTTCAAATGACCATCATCTCATCAGAGAACCATGGGGGTAGGGGTATGGTTATTAAAAGGCAGAGCTTCCTGATTCTACAGTCCGAATATTATGGCTATCACAACTGGGGTTTAGGACTTGTAACTATACAGAAATATATATTCTGAACAAAATCTTATACAACAATGAATCTGCCACTGCTGCCATCAAAATGAATAACCCCTATTTTCCCCTAGTATGCTAAAGCAGGCAAGAAAAAAATATGTTAAAAGGCATTTACGCTAGAAAATTGTATATCAGTATCATATATTAAACATTAGGTGCCACATGTTACTTAAGTGCTCTGCAAATAATGACATGAACTAAATTTTTATTCAGTGATAAACCCAGGCTTGATGATCTATATCCACCCTATTTTTAATTTTGTTGTTGTTGCAAGTACTGGTATTTACTATTGGTATCTTTGTCCCAACCCTACGTTTTGACAAATTCATTAGATTGCTCCCCTGGACATATTATGGGAGAAATATATAGTAAATCAGAAGAAAAACAATATTGCAAGAGACTAAAGCAGGATACCATGAAACATTATGCACCACAGTATTTCTGAATGTGCTGCGATACATACCATGGTTTACCACAGTTACATTAGGGGCCAACAATTCATTGTTCTCAGGCAGGGACCTGACACTTTTGTGTTTAATTTATCTCTGTCAATAGTTCGAAATATGTTTTGCTGACTTTTTAGCAAAATAACACCATACAATATATACTGTATTATTTGAAAATAATATTATCTTGAGATAAAAAGAAAAGAAAATATTTCAGCTCAAAAGAAAATCATGGTCCCACCCCTAACTATGAAAGTAAATGACTGACACAGTATTGTTGATGAGTATGTTATGTGTATGCTAACTGTCGTAAAAGTTGTAATCTAACATCTCTAACTAAAGCGAGAGGAGTATGCTTACACTATAGCTGATACTGTCAAAGACATGGTGCTGACACTATAGCTGATACTGTCAAAGACATGGTGCTGACACTATAGCTGATACTGTCAAAGACATGGTGCTGACACTATAGCTGATACTGTCAAAGACATGGTGCTGACACTATAGCTGATACTGTCAAAGACATGGTGCTGACACTATAGCTGATACTGTCAAAGACATGGTGCTGACACTATAGCTGATACTGTCAAAGACATGGTGCTGACACTATAGCTGATACTGTCAAAGACATGGTGCTTACACTATAGCTGATACTGTCAAAGACATGGTGCTTACACTATAGCTGGTACTGTCAAAGACATGGTGCTGACACTATAGCTGATACTGTCAAAGACATGGTGCTGACACTATAGCTGATACTGTCAAAGACATGGTGCTTACAATGTAGCTGGTACTGTCAAAGACATGGTGCTGACACTATAGCTGATACTGTCAAAGACATGGTGCTGACACTATAGCTGATACTGTCAAAGACATGGTGCTGACACTATAGCTGATACTGTCAAAGACATGGTGCTGACACTATAGCTGATACTGTCAAAGACATGGTGCTGACACTATAGCTGATACTGTCAAAGACATGGTGCTGACACTATAGCTGATACTGTCAAAGACATGGTGCTTACAATGTAGCTGATACTGTCAAAGACATGGTGCTTACACTATAGCTGATACTGTCAAACACATGGTGCTTACACTATAGCTGATACTGTCAAAGACATGGTGCTGACACTATAGCTGATACTGTCAAAGACATGGTGCTGACACTATAGCTGATACTGTCAAAGACATGGTGCTTACAATGTAGCTGATACTGTCAAAGACATGGTGCTTACACTATAGCTGATACTGTCAAACACATGGTGCTTACACTATAGCTGATACTGTCAAAGACATGGTGCTGACATTCAAGAGCCTATTGATAAAATCCAAAGTGTTGATACTGAAGCCAACAATTTATGTGCACACTATTTGTATACTAGGGAGAAAACAGTCAGCATAAAACACGCTTACTCAACAAATGAGCAAATATTTACTGGACTTGAGAAAATTATGTACTGTTCTGACAGGAAACAAGTGTGTTTCTTAAATTGCAGGATGATTCGCAGCCATACAAAGGAATACATATACTTAACACATTCACATACGCTAGTAAACTAAAACATGACATGGATCTTTTTGTTTATTTTATCCCAAAAAAATTTATTACTGTTTTTCTCCCTAGTATATCAGTAGTGTAGCTAGCAATCGTTGGATATTCTTTGAATATGTTTCACAACATTCCATTTGGCCATCGCGTTGGTATAATTGACACATGTCAAACATAAGGCTGAAAGAATGAGTCCGAAGTGGTATAGGAATATATCAAGGCCATCAGCCTAAGGCCTATGTTCCTATTAGAACTGTCGATGGGTACCCAGGTATTTGCCTGTTCATAATTACCCAGGTAATAAAATGAGCCATAGGGTACCCATTTAGTTCAACTAAAAAAAAAAGTTTCGAAGTTCAGATCAAAGATTATATCTTTCGATGTCAGGAGCAAGTGAGACACACAATAATGAGTACAGTTCCAGGCTTGTGTCATGTCAATATTGGCTGCTATGCATTTATCCATCGCAGACCTCTGTCAACTGATCTTATATTTTTGATGTGTGCAACCATTTGGCCATGTACACAGAATAGTTCATTATATTTTCATTCACTCTTGGGTAATGGACCAGTCTATACTGAAAAAAAACCATGGCACCAAATATTATGGGATATCGACTTAATCGATGTGACTTGTGGATTTTATATGTCTGAACAATGTCAGAAGATAAGGACATTGTTAAAATGAAGAACATGTTGCATCAGCAAAGGAAGAATCAATAGTGCTTTTAATTTTGAAAGAGGAATTCAACAGTGATGTAATACAGCATTCAGAACTCGAAGACTTCTCTTTACAACCATTCAGCAAAAATTTGACATGTAAACTACTTAAAGGGAATGTCGTGTATAAATAATTAATTATATTGTTTTGTGTCTATATTCTTGTACTAATCCACATGGAATTAGAAGTCTGGCACAAGAATTTTATATCGATTACTCTTTTAATGCTCAAATTACGCTTTTTTGCTATTAGTAATACTCATATTCCTCTCTGGTGATTGGGATGCATGAACATATAACAAAGCAGTTCACATTCAATATAATTTCCCTCTGATCCGATACCTAGATAGCCAATCATTTGGATCGATGGCTATCCCATAAACATTTTCCTAACATTTTGACAGATTTAGTTCCTATGACATATCAAATGAGATTTTCAGGACTTAAAACAAAAAACTGTTGTGGTTTTGTATTTACTGCATGACCCCCTTTTAGTCACACATTCTTTTCAACTTTTATAATTTAACCTTTTAAAAATATGAATTAGGCATTTAGCGTTTAATGAAAGTTATTGTATTAGCTCTGAAAAATCACCATGTGACATAAGTAACTGGGGCAAGGCCTAGATATATATTTTGCAGCGGTGTCATCGATCTGACTGCATTGCTGAGATGGTGTTTTACTCTTTAGCTCTGAATGTTTCAAAATAATGCAGGGACATGTGAATTGATTTAAAATACAGTTATAGGCAAGTGGATTTTTCCTTACTTCTCTAATGGAAAAAGGTTTTGGACCAGTAAGCGAATCTTTCTTCATCACCACACTTAAAGAATATAGGCACTCTACTTCAAAGTAAATTTAAGGACAAATTTCACAGAATAACAGTACTTAATAAATTAAATTTTATACAAAAAGCTAATTACTTTACAGCACTTGTAAACTCTATTTTTATGTTTTCATTACAAGAAATGATTCATGCATTGAACTTTAAGGTGACAATTTAAGCATGTATTTTAAACAAAACAAAGTTTCTGTCTCTTTCTACCATGTGAACTAGATTATTAAGAATCATTTGGATATTTAAAAAAAAGAAAATTCTAAATAATATTGTTCTGTTTTCTTCTGCGTACAGAAGCAAGGATTTAAAATGTACACACACATACCATTCCCCATGTATGTCTCAGTAATGAAAAAAGTCTCAACAACTACATGTATATTGTAAGAAGATGTAATTGTCTAACTTCACATCATATTTAAAACAGCTGCTGCTGTCTATGATACGTTATCTATATTCTGTAAATGTTTGACAAATTATTTACACTTGTTTCCTGGTCTCATTGTGAGCAAAGTACTGTAAATTAGAGAAAGAAAATTATGCAAAATGCACATGGCAATGCATTTCTTTGATTTACTTACAGAAATAGCAAGAGATACTCTCTTTTTTGTAAAGAAACCTTTTAAAGCAATGCCTATGTATTTCTTTAAACATAACTTTTCCAGACGTTGGGACTGTTAATTATATTACCTGATTTGCGATAATTTTCCAAGATCTGCTTATCACATTGCACAACACCTCCACATACATCAGATGGTAGAGGTTCCAACAAGTCATCCAATTTTTCTGAAGCATTCTCCAGGGTAGCCATGGCTGTCTTGAAGTACTGATTAATTTCCGCATAGTTCTGGCTTTTCAATTCATGAAATAGACTGGTTTTTTGTTGCTCTGACAGACTGTCCCAAAATTGCAACAGGTGCTCCTGGTTGTGTTGGACCAGTTCTGACCTCAAGGACTCAATATCCATTAAATAATCCAATTGGCTTAGCAACTTTGTAAAACGAACTGCACATCTTTCAGCTGAAATTATAAATGTTTACTTAATGATACAGTTTGACAGTTAATTGATCAAGTCCATGCATAAAAACTGCTTTACTCTTCAGAAATTCACATTGTATCTTTAGTTCAATATGCAACTGTAAATAATTGATTATCATAACATATTTTTTGTAGAGTGTAAGGCATTCAGTGCAGGACATGAACGTTAATTGATAAATCAAATGTCAGCTGGTCTCCATTTGGAAAGACAAGATTTCCGATTTCTGTGAATATATTCTATTATTTCTTTATGAGAGTTAGTTTAGAGATAGCATTTCTCATTGAACATATATTTCATTACACAATATTTTTCAACTATTCTGAAAAAGTATTGATTTTACCAACACTATCATAAAAGAGCCATGTTTCAAGCATCACATATAATTCTTCAACGTCAAGTTTTTGACATAATCATTAAAGCAGCCTGTAAATCCAGTCCACATTTGATTTACTTGCTCATAAATCTATGAATTACCAATATAATTTTTTTTTTAAGCTGAGAGGAAAAGAGATTGAGACGAGTCATAAAATTTTGCACTTTCCTGCTGCTTTTCATGGGTATACCATTAAACTTGTGCTTTAAAAACATTGCTGAAATTAACTTGTGTCATGGTATGATCTAACAGATCTTCTGCCTGTAGTCGAGGGGCTACCAGAATGGTCCATTTGGGCTAGCTGTGTAGTGGGCTACTATAGCATATCAGGAATTATTGTACATTTCTTCAAAACATTCCTACAAAAATACGTAACAAAGATTAATACTAAAAAATAAACAGGACAGTACTGAATCTAGCAGTTTCATATTTAAGTGCATTTTTGGGGGGCCTGCTTTAAATGAGCAAATTTAAAATGGGTTACATGTTTTTGTCTTGGTAGCCCATGGAGCTCCCATGATTTTGAAATTTGTCAGACCTTGGAAGGCATTTAAATTTTTGGTGTGCATGCAGAGAGAACAAAATTCTCATGGCTAAACAATGCATGCATAATACTGAAAAATTTGGATGAAAAACTAGCTATGTCATCTAGTGATGACAGTGCTGCCACATCAAATTATCAATTCTGTGTAACATATGGTGATCCTCTAACTATACTATCACTTTATTGTTATACACAGATAAGTTTTGACTGGTCCTGTTCATGCATCCATCCAACTCTTACTCAGTTTCCTTTAAACCCAAGTCCCTCAACAATTATGATGATGATGGGTCAGTATATTTGCAATGTTGTTTCTGTTTCAGAAAGATGAATAGATAACAAGGTTTTTTGAGCCTGGAAGACAAGGTTAATTCAAGAAACAAAACATTTGGTGGAGAAATTTCCCACTCCATTTTAAACAAAGGGGTGAGAGGATTTAGGAATATAGAAGGGATCAAATAAATAATGAAAGGGCTTGAAAATAAACTGTTTAACACAACTGGTTAACTTCTCAGCACAATTTTATAGAAACAACTGCAAATTCATCAACTGTGCATCCTAGAATAGACTCTGTGATGCAACACCAGGGAGTGCACAGAGCAGAGATCAAAGGTTATATTTTCATAGGTAAATATGGACTCTTCCTCATAACCTGAACTCTGTCTACATCAGTTATGGAATAATCATATTTTGCATCATGCAACAGGAGGAGAAGACATCAGTGAAGGGCTCTGATCCTAGATGCAGCCCCTTGGTAAAGGGATGATAATATTTGGAATGATGTTATAGGAGGAGGAGTAAATGACAATAAAGGCTTCGGATCCTGAATGCAGCCCAAAGTAAAGGAGAGGGGTGTCTAAGGTCCCATTTTTATAGGTTACATGGGCTCGTCCTTGTAACCTTAACTTCAACTACATTAGTTAAGGGATGATCATATTTCATGTTTCAGGAGGATGAGCAAATAACAACAACAATTCTGAATCCTGGATGCAGTCCCATGGTGTATGAAATGGTGAGGGCAAAGGTCACATTATCACTGGTAAATCAGGTGTGCCTGACTTGTTAACGGAAGGATGCAAGTTGGACTCTTGCCCAGCCTAGGACAGGTCAGCCACCATAGTATGTTGTCTGGGCAAAGGACATAACTCCAACTGCATCTGCATGAAATGGACTTTCATGTGTTGATGTGAAATTTAAAATAAAATTTAAACCATCAATAAATGAATGATACAATCAACCATATACATGTAATCCAACCCATCGCATCTACATCATTTGAGGAAGGACGATCATTGTTTGCTATTACGTTTTGAACATGATGAGAAGATGACAATGATGCCTTTCTTCTCTAGTTTCAATTCTGGATCATATATAAATTATGTTAATTTTTATGTATATTTAATTTCTATTATATACTTGACCTTTGTCCATAATTGAGGGTAGGAGTTTGAGTCTATCTAACCATGGTAATGTCATTTTTTTTATTTTTTAATGTTTACTTGGATCTGAGTTCTAGACACTGGTTTTTCCCTTGGAAATTCTATGGTCTTTGTGATTTTTGTCAGGTTGTTTGGTAAAATTTAAGTAAAGATATGACCTGTTTATGAATTTGACGGAAATTCCCACTGGAAATGACCCGGGTCATAAGTAGAGTCTAAGTCTGGTAACAGTCTGTATATAAGGAAGACCAAGTCAACAATTATTTATTTCAGATTTTAATATGATTCTTTGTGGAACCAATTTTAGTTGTGTTTAGATATTCTCGATTATATCATTGTAACACATCAAGCCTATTGGTATATCAGCATATTCAAGACTATTGGCACATCATCACATTTAGACCTGGAATTCATTTGGAACACTATATACTTTTGGATCTGTGATAGAGCCATTAGGTTTATTTGGAATTTAATTCACAATACTGAAGGTTCCTTTTAAATGTTCACTTTGTATTCAAGGGGAAGTAAATTATTTGTTGAAATTTACATAACTTGTCAGTGTTGTCCTTTCTGTCACTTAGTTCAAGGCCATAAACTCATAACATAATGAAGGGGGAAAAGCTGCAATGAGTGTTTATACATATCCTCAGATGCATGCATACATATTTCAAATTCAGACAATATTTAACACACTCTGAACAAACAAAAACAGAAGCACTTAGGTAACCATGCTCAAGTTCCCTAGCTCTGGTAAAGAGATCAAAGCACTTTCACATAGTTAGCTCTCAGATGTTTCTTTGTAATAAATGTTTAAGTCATTTATTACTCTCCTTTGTGAAATAATTTGTATAGTGTTTATATAAAAAAATGTAAAACAGGAAAAGTTATGATATATAGTAGTCACTGAACTACTTTGAATTCATCATACAGTAACCTTCTGGTAGCCCAATGGACTTATGGTAGCCCAATTGACTTTGGGCACAAGATTTGTGAAACCATGAGTAGATACATACTTGTGCATATTAAGCATATCCCCTGCTTTTTCTCTCAAACATCTGTTGCCAAGACATAATTAGCCTATTATCATGGATACCATTATGAATTCCCATAGCCTGTCCTATTTCCTGAAATGTTGAACAAGATTCATAATGTTTTACTGTCTTTAATAATGATAAGCTAAAGTTGTGAGTTCAGAATGTTTGATAAATCTTGTGGGTTATTAACCATAAATCAAACATACCTTTAATGAAATTTATATCCTAAGACAATGGCCAGTATATATGGCCAGCAATCCATCTGCCAGTCGTTCCACAATATTTACCATCAAGCGATTTTGTCATCATCAGAGGTATTAACATTTGTACATTACTCAGAGGACATAGCAAAAAGTACTTCCATAGCAAATCAATAACCCAATTTATATATATATATATATATATATATATATATATATATATATATATATATATACACACACACACACACACATATACACATGTATATATACATATATATAAATGCAATAAACTGACAATGAACAGTGTGAAACAAGTATGCAGCTAGCCTGATTGCTTTTGACTCTTTAATGAGTCTTATTCAAAGGCAAATACAAAACATAGACAAAGCAAACAAATAAAACAGAAAAAAATGGTTATGTTTGTGAAACTTTACATGGCTGTTTCTACAGGAATTCAACCTTTTAACTTTATTATGTTTCAACTAGTTTATTTCAGCTTGTTGCTGATACTGGAAAATATTTGTTCTGGCCTAGAAATTGATGAACCATAATGACATTTTATGTAAATTTATGTAAGAGCAAATTAACTTGGTCTGAAAACTAAAAATCAGCTGATCTAATTAATTAATGATTTTTTAAAAACTTAATCCTAATACCCAAATCTTAATTCAGAGTTCACTGATTTTGATTTGGTAGCATAATTACCTTGGAGCAAGTGCAGTAAGTCAGTGCTCAAAAACTCCAATAGCCCAACACCTGGAGCCCCTCTAATTTCAGATTGGACCTTTGCTGTATTCTAAGTGATGTGCCCATCGAGCTTGTGAAAAAATCTAATTTGCCTGAGGAAACTTCAATCACACTAATGAAATGAGTAATTTTATTTTCAAGTTTCTGGAAGACAAGGAAATTATCCCCCTTGATGTCTCTTACCCTTATGAAGATCGTCTGCTTACCATACTTCTACTGAAAGCTGTAAACTTTATGTACAAAGTGCAGCATATGACTGATGAATGGGGAACAGATTTTCTGGGTTACAAATGTTTAATGCTCACTTGGCCTTAACATACATGTAATTCTATCAGTGGTAGGACAAAAAACAACCATTTTTAAACCCATCTGCTGCATACATCTTATTACAGTTTCAATCTGCTGCTTTTGAAAAATAAAATATTTTTACAAAATTGAAAGAAGAAAGAAAGAAAAAACCCAGTATATTTACATGTTCTATCCACACATTATTGAAATCAGCCAGAACCAGTCTATTCAAGGACAGTGATGTGATGTGATTTGGGATTTTTAACGTAGCTTTAACAATTTTTCAGTCATTTCGCTACAATGTCTGCAATGTGACAGTTTTTAGTGATGTCTAGCACTGGGGCATCATGCTGCAGACATGTAGCATGATGTCCCACCCAGTCACATTATCCTGCCACCAGGCCAACCAGTCCTAACACTAACCTCTTAATGCTGAGCGCCAAGCAAGGCAGCTGTTGGTACCATTTTTGTAAGTCTTTGGTATAACTCAGCCAGGGATTGAACCCATGACCTCCCGCATTCGAGACAGACGCTCTAACCACTAAGCCACCGGAGCGGACACTGAAGGACAGAACTATCATTGTACTTGGTGCAATGATATGTGGCTGAGCAATCACATAAAGGCTAACATGTACATAACAAACTGTTATCTGTTAATTGATTACCTTACTGCTATGATCTGGAGAGTTTAGGCCAAATGCAGGATCTTTTTTGAGGTGTTAAAAGTATTAAGGGAACAAAGATGGTCCATGATGACCTTTGAGGGTTTCTTTTTTTTTAATGAATGCTTGGCTGTCATCTGTCTGAGGTAAACTAGATTAAAAGGAAAGACCAATCAACAATTAATTTCAGCGGAAACACTTAAGAAATGCAACACTGGCTAAACATATTAAGTGCCATCTATGAGCAACATCAAAAGTATAAAGAGAAACACTGTATAAAGCAATACAGGCTTCAGGTACTAGTGAACATCAACACTGCTGATCGAACGAGTACAAGGACATTGATAGCGCAATTGGACAATGACCAATATCAAGACCTGGATGAATATATTCTTTCATGTTAAATATTCTGAGACCTGAATAAACACAACAGTCAGTTAAATATGATTTTGTTTATTTCTTTTCATATTTAAAGTACATCAGCTGCAACTTTGTTAGACATAAAATAGTAAAAATCTAAAATGTTTCTTTTTGGCACATGGAATTGGAGTCAGGACTTGTGAAATTTAACTCAGGGCTAGTGTTTTTTTAAGTCACCAACATTGGGCTCATGTCTGAAAATTTTTTTCTCCTTTGAGCACTGAGTAAGCTCCAGGTATAATGAGTACACCTCTAATAATGTAGTATGTTAATGGATCTCATTAAATTGGTTACATTTAAATTTATCAAAGTGTGATGGAAGCTGGCAATACCGAAATTGGATTAAGTTGAAGTATGTTTCTTATAAAAGAAATGAATAAAAAAATATATTAATAGTGTTGAAAGTGTTTAGTTAGCTTTGTTTCATTCAAGATTCTTAGAATCTTTTAAACCAATTTCAGTATTTCCAACTTCCACTGCATTCCAGTCATTTAAAATGCTGGCCAACAAAACTTGAAAACATGTCCATTTGCTTGTGTGAGAATTTGAATTTATTAGAAAAAAGTCACCAGAGTAAGTAAAGTCTGACAAAACCATTATGACTTTAATTTGTAGAAAAGCGTCAGTATGGATTGCTAAGTGTTTGAGACATTCCTGAAAATTTGACTTAGTACTCTGAAGTTAACTGACACTGGAACATGCTACACAGCGCCTTCACTCTGCAGGAAGACCTCAACCACCAAAACATAAATATCAGGGTCAATATCTTACACTGTAGTACTAATTTAACATGTAAGACAATTATTGTCAAGTTTGTAGTTCAAATCTTCATGGCAAAAATCGCTAAAGGCATCCTGCATTGTTTTCTTACAAATTGACCAATTATACTCCAATGCTGTATTATCGTGGGCTCTAAATTATTGCAGCAAACTGGATTTTCCGATTAATTCTGGACATGCGCGTTTAGCAGTTGTTTACAGAAGTAAAACTGTTGCCAGTAAGGACGCAAATATCTTACACAATTTCCTCCAAAATGTCAATTTTATTTTATAGTTTACAATGAAAAAGAATGAACATCACTTTTTGTGAAGTGCATGCAATTATGTTGATCATCATATAAAACACTCCAGTCAAACTTGCTATACCTACATTGGCTTTGATTACGAAATATATTCAGTGTATCGTCTGATGTTTGATGATTATAGGTCATATACTGATAGTGACATAAAGGTCCATACAAGGTTACCCTTGGAATTTCATTCCATGGTAGACAGTATGGTCCAAAATTGACAAAACGTTGCTAATGATCTTTATCCTATATAAATAGGAAAGCAATAATAGTTAAACTATTTTTTAAATCAGTAATATTTCAGTATTAATAATAATATTATTAACAGATTCATTTGTATGCATATATTTTTCTGTCCACATCGCAATTAAAATTCAGATAAGTTGATATATATATATATATATATATATATATATATATATATATATATATATATATATATATATATATTGGATCCTTAATTTTGATGGTAATATTCATCCACTGAAAGCATGGACATTTCACCTAATCACTAAGTTGAAATTTATGTTTATTATAATAAGTGTGTGTTACCATACTGAAGTTAGGTCAATACCGTGATAATATAGAGTTGTTCCCCCCATCGTACGGTAATCTGGGTCAGCCGCAATATGCGGTTTTATTTACATTTATGCGATTGGAGTGACTGCGATTTTTTTATTGTTATAGATAACGGGAAAATCAGAGAAACTTTACAATTTGTAAAAATGCAGAATAACAGATCGGTTTTAATTTGTACTGATAATAACATTAAGTACCGCGATAATACAGTGTTCAATGCTACATTCCCATCAACTTTTTCCACAGCAGGTGCTGAACGCGAGCTTGATGCTGAGATAGTACTAATATTAGTACCCTTACTCGTACCTCAAACACAACAAATCAAGTTGAGGCTACGTAATCGTAGCTAGATGTTGAGAAAAAAAGAAAAAATCATACAGTGATAAAAATACTTCAGATTACCCCCATGACCCGTTCTGACATAGGACCCTGTCTATCATACTATATAAGAGAGAAGATAAGAAATTCTGACTGAAGTATTAAGTTTAATTCCTTATGCAACTGGTGGCTTTTTATACGGAACCAATACTACCACCAACCACTCTTTTTTTACATTCATTTTTGACAGAAAATAGCTATTTTGAATATTTTCCCGTGACAAGGCAGCTAAAAGAATCAGTATGTGCCTTATGCATGAATACAGTTCACTAGTACTATAACAAATTACATACTTTTAATCACCCCTCAACCATCTAGATTTTTAGATATTTACCTCTGTAGCAGACACATGTAAATAAATAAGCCAAGTTGGCTGCTCATTTGCACCCCAAGTCATGCATTTGATCTCCAATGCTCGTCTAACTGTGACAGGCAGTCACCAAAAAGCCAACCCATTTTTCAGCCAAATTCAAATTAAATCTAAACCACATTACAGATTTAGCTTCTGTGTGAATTTATAAATGATAGGATTGTGATAGTTAGGCTCATGCCTTCTACCTTCAAAATTAGGGTGTCAAAATACGAAACTCTAATGAGACCTAAGTTTCAGTTCCGTGATGATTCATTGGGCATGAACAAACTTTTGACCAACAAGAAGGGTGGCGGTCTACAGTTTCGTATTAGAATTTTAAAGAAAAAGAATTTCATCGGGTTCCTCACTGGTTATACTGGCTATTCAAAAAGGGCATGGTATATATTAGGCATTGTTCAAAGAACCTTTAATTCACTTTATTTTGGCGTTTGATTGATGGGTGTAATATGGGTTATAGACTGTACAGCTTAGCCTTATTCCAGATGTGCATCTTTTCAAAAAACTGCTAGCTTCACTTGGTCATTTTCAGTTCCTGAACTTAGAGGTAAATTGTATGTAAAAAAAACATTAGCCAAAAACTTTTTTTTACATTTTATATATTTGTTAATTTATTCATTGCACTTTCAAAAGCTGGTATTGTCATGTCTGGTAAATTCATTTTCCCTATTTTAATAGCTGCTAAATATAGTGTACTTTAGACCAACTCAGGCTGATTTTTTAACACAAGGGAGCAGTCATTTTAGTTAGCAGTGTGCTTAGATCATGCACAATGTCCACAAGTACAATATCCAAAGAAGTGCCAACCACATTACATCAAAGTAGGATAAAGGTATGCCTACATGCTCTTCAATGTGCATGTTTCAAATGCAAACAACTTCACCTTACATACGTCACTCTCTCAAAAGTACATAACAACTGGAGAGCGCCCCCCAAGGCTCTTTACAGTGATCATCTATTAATTAATATACGGAATTAATGTATTACAAGGATACTTGTGGAATGGATCAGATTGTTGAATTCGATCTGGCTACCGAGAGAGGTTCCAGACTCCTGGAAACAGTCTATAGTCATTCCAATCCCGAAACCCGGAAAAGAACCAACAGATACCATTTCCTACAAACCAGTCTCACTCACCAACAATGTATGTAAAGTCATGGAAACTAACATAGACTAACAACAGGTTGAAACACCACGTAGATAGTAATAATTTGCTGTCCCAAAACCAGAGCGGCTTCCGTAATAAGAAATCCACAATAGATCAGCTTTATCGATTAGAAAATTAGCATTAAATATTTTAAAAAAATGCAATAGACATCTTATAACAAGTTACCTTGACTTAGAAAAAGCATATAATCTGATCTGGACAAAAGGCCTAATTGCCAAGCTCAATCATTATACGGAATAACAGGCTGCATCCATAAATGGATAACAAACTTATTAACGGGTTCAAATATCCAAGTTAGAATGAGCAACCAATTCTCTCAAGGTGATGCGCTTGAAAATGGTACCCCACGAGACAGTGTACTCAGTCTGGCTCTCTTTAACATAATGATTAAGGAACTTGAACAATTCATGTACCAAACCCATCTGTAATTGTCACAGTTTGACAATGACGGTGGAGCAAAATTGTGTTGGGTGCAAGCAGGGCTGGATGGTAATGGAAAGTGGGCAGAGGGGTGGGGTTTTAAATTAACTCCAGGCAAAACTAACGGAGTCCTGTTTACTCCGAGACTTAAAGCCAAACCCAGTCCCCCCTAAGGTATAACTGAACAACACCTTGATTAAATTTGAAAAGTCTGCAGAATTCCTATGTATGATATACGATGAACACCTTACTGGGCTTACATGGAGCAGCCACATAAGGAAACTAATGAGAAGACCTCAGTCTCCTCAGAAGCCCCAAAGAACCTATTGGAGAGTGGACCAGGAGACTCTTCTCACCCTATATAAATCCTTACTTCATTCAAAACTTGGACAACGGAATCCAGGTTTACTGCTCGCCCTGCCCATTACTACTTAAAATTAGATCAAATACAATATAAAGCGCTGATGACTTGCACTGGCGCTCTCAGATTTTAATATGAGAACCACCCCTTACCCTTAGACGAGAAGAAACCATTATAAGATATACGGCTAGAATCTCCATGATAAGTCACAACCCAAAAGAAAAGTTATTGAGATGTACAACAAACCATTTAGACTTAAATTGTTCTCAATTACCATTACAGAGGGTATAAGAATCCATGAGCTATAGAAGGAATTGAATATTTCAGATCTACAAGCAGATATGGTTATGGTCGGGGCCCTTCACCATGGAGTTGTAAAACCTCCATTATTAACTTTACAGCATTAGAGCATGGATTCAAAAATAACCAAGCATTATAAACTGGGCAAAAATAGTATCAACTATAGATTCCAGATATCAGGGATACACAATGATCTACACAGATAGAGTGAAATCCCAGAACCCGGATCGTACCACGCTGGCTGTGGTGATCCCGGGGAGGGCATCAAGCAGCAGGGAAGTTCTACAGACCAGACGGTTCCGCCAAAATAAAGCCTCCTACGAGAACATTTCCCGTAGAAGCCTCGGAAAGCAGAAATAAAGCTTCCTACGAAAACTAATTTGCGTAAATTCAACCCCGAGTGCAATTTTTGTGTGCAGCGACGATGATTCTGGACAAGGAAAAAACAGATCTTTTCGGGGGGGGGGGGGGAATTTATTCTGGTGTCGGCGATGTTTGCAAAGATTGGGCTGCAATTTTATGAATAAATTTGATCGAGACCGATTCGATATCTACTACGCGGATCATGAAGATTAATCGTGATGAAACCATGCGGTGTTGCCTGGGCGCGGCTGAAGAAATTTTTGAATTTGTTTATGTCCATATCGCCGTTGCACCATGTTTGGTGAATATTTCTCAGCGTGTGAGTATCGACACCATTGAAAACCGACAAGATATTGCAATTGTCCCTAATTACCTTTGGAATCTGCGTGTATCGCTGCGTCACGTAAATCACATCGGTATTTTTGTGACGGCCACGCGAAAATATTCTAGCCGGATTAGTCTGCTTATCCAGCATGACATCATCGAATACGACAAGATTATTAACATCGCCATCTAAATTTTCCACCGATGGAGCTTCATTAATGTCTGTGATAAATTCTATCGTGCCCTCATCGGTATTGTCGCTAAATTCCTTTAGCACTTGATAACATCGCTGATCATCAACGGACGGTGCAACCAAATACAACTTATCCCATTTCAGCCATCGCATAATCAAATTTAGCAACAACTGCGTCTTTCCAGATCCCGACGGGCCAATAATTATCATCCTTATCGAATTTGGGTAATACCGCGTTATGTTTTATTTGCTCGCGTCGCTTCGTGGCGGAAAAATCAATTACATTCATGTTACTAGAATATATGGATCTATATTGTGTTAAGTGTCGCTCTCACACAGCTACGATAAATCCAACCGAAATCGTCACACGCAACAACAGAAATGCAATCGCAGGAGAATGCGAAGTTTGCAAGACACGCAAGTTCAGATTTGTAAAAAAAAAACTAGAACCGGAGGAGACATTGCCGCCTCCTTGTCAAATCTACCCGGAACTCCCTGGGCAAAATATCCCGGAGAGAAGCATCTACCAGGGTACAATTACTGCGGACCCGGAACAAGACTCGATATAAGACTCGACGATAATAACCAACCAAAGCAAGGTGAAGATCCAGTAAACGCCATCGATAGCGCTTGTTACTACCACGATCTTGCGTATCGTAGTGGAGATCTACAACAAAGGCATCTCGCTGATATCAGGCTAATTCACGCACTAAACGCGATTCCTGACAAAAGTTTCAAAGAGAAATTGGCAACTTGGTTGGTAAAAGGCGCGATGAAAGGTAAATTAGTACTCGGTGCTGGTAAATAATAATGGATCAGATATATTATTCTCCGCGAGGTTTTTGGCGAGGAAAATCAGCAATAGCCAAACTTGCCAAAGCAGCAAAAGTAAAACAGTCCGTTGCTGAATCGTGGCTATCAAAACAAGCAATCTGGCAAATATATCTTCCTCCACCTAAAAAAATACCATATGCGAGTTTCTCTGTCAGTGTCCCTAATGAGGTCCATCAGGCTGATTTAATGTTTCTTCCTTACGATACCGTCGACGGAGTCACATACAAATATGTCCTGACAGTCGTTGATATCGCTAGCAGGTATAAAGAAGCCGAGCCATTATCGAATAAAACAGCAACGGAGATCACTAAGGCGTTTAGCGAAATTTATTCACGATCCCCGTTGACATGGCCGAAGCTTCTCCAGGTTGATCCAGGTCGAGAATTTCTTGGCGCGGTTACTTCACTGATGAAAAAGAATAATGTTAAAATCCGTCGCGGTATTGTAGGTGTTCATCACAATCAAGCTATCGTCGAAAGATTCAATAAAACGCTTGCAGAACGATTATTCGGATACCAGTACGCGCGTGAATTTATTCAAGATAATCGATCTCATGATTGGGTATCGAGGTTGCCTCATGTGATTAACGCACTAAATAACGAGACAACGAGAACAATAGCAATGAAACCTGCAATTGCAATTACAAAACCGAATATACCCCTAAAGCGAGATTCTACTATTCCACCTGTGCTAGGTAGCGTCACGGTCAGGTATTTATATAAAGAAGGTGAGGCCGAAGGAGGCAGAAAAAGAGCAACCGATCCAAACTGGAGCGTTACAACACATAAAATATCCGCCGTAACAAGATCGTCAGGAAGACCAGCAATTTATATCCTAGATTCACTAGCGCCTCAACGCGGATTTACCAAGGAGGAATTACAAATAATACCGAAAGATACTCAACTACCGCCAGCGTCATTAATGTGATTTACTCGAATTCTACCTAACTGAGATAATTTTCTTACTCTCGACACGGCCAGATACACTAAATTTGACCAGGAAATTCTATCATCGACGATCCAAACTTGGCCGTGCACTGTCAATCCCTGCGATGAGTGTATCGTTGTTGCATATCCTAGTTTCCATGGCGATCTTTCTGCGTTTATCGCGTCATTAACAAGATTAATATCAACGAGAATAATATCGTTCAGTACCAAGATCTTTTCCTCTCCGCAGGGTAAAGTAACACTGATATTTTGTTTCCTGGTATCAGCGGGCCTGTAACATGACGGCACCTGCAACGTTGGAAATTTCTCGCAATGCAACTTGAATAACATTTCCTGGATAGTATCACGAACAATTTTCCTACTAGCAACAATCAGATGATCGGGACGCCACAAATTTAGAAAATTATCCATCGGAGTCTCGTCGATTATTCTTCTCATCACGTCACATTGAAATTTATTTGGTTGTAATCGAATTATTTTCTTAAATTCGGTCAGTAAAATATCATCGGATCTATAATCGGCGTCAATTTCCTCGTAATAATCAACGAAGTTCCTGAGCCACTCATGAGGAGATTCACCATCAATAGGATCAGGCTGACCGTGATCGCCGCACATTATCACGGCGGTATTTTTCCCCTCCAGCCAGGTCAGGAACGATTTTAGCGTGATTAAATTTACTGTGCAAATTTCATCAAATATAATGATCCTGTTGATAAATTTGTTTCCCATGCGAGCCGAATCCCACAATCCACCGCTGTATTTGAAATAACTATGATATGTGCAAGAATCAACCCCGCGTTGTTTTATTTCTCGCGTTAATCTGTGAGTTGGAGTCAGCACGATCATATCGGAATTTGCAAATAAATTTATCGCTCGCGTTGTTTTACCGCTACCACCAGGACCATTCATGTAGACAAATTTGTTACGTGAAATCGGGTCAAATGCAGATGCAGCCGTCGAAGATTCCTCACATTTATCTCGATGAAATTTATCGCAATCTTCGACATCGGCGTCTTCACAATAATCTAGGATATCTTCGTTTTTTATCCTCCACGTCCCCCAGGAGCCATCGGTGATTAAATTTTCTAGTCTGTATTGGTATTTTTTATCGATATAAAACGAATCCGTCGCGACCCTTACCGCGATATCAGAAAATTTATTTATCATCGACAGTAAATTTATACTAACATAAGCGAGCATCGACGACCTCAAATGCGTATACTGCGCTGATTCTCCATCAAGGTAACTAATCACGGTACCTAACTTCGCTCCATCAATGATAATATTCTCTCTGTTGCAGAATATTCCTCGTGATACCGTATCGGCGATAATAAAGTCCATCTCGGCATCATTGATAAACAACCTAGCGTGTCGGTGTTTATGATCAACGGATCCTCCTTGAGTAAATTTACCAATTATTTTTCTTCCGATATCTTTCGCGTTTTCACAATCTGTCGGTAACCACACCTCAGTTTGTTTCCTGTATGATATAATTGCCTCGCTTACTGTCAACGATACTAACATCGACGAATCCAGCATATATCTCAACAACACCGTAGGAACCCAACGACGCTGCGATAAATGCCGACCGAACCAAATATAACAAATTTTATGTAAATTTTCAGCAAACTCGAATGAAGTGACATAAGCGAATCCGGTCATGACAAAATCAGGCAACGGTCCGTTAATCGCAACTCTTGTCATCTCGTTGGTGGGATGGCCGAATTTAGCAAAATAATCTGCACAATCGCCATATCCGAGGAAACTTCCAGGATAACACGCGCTCATGTCAACGGAGATCATATCTTCGAAATAATATTTGGTATTCCACAATCCGCCATGGCCGTACTCGATACAACTAAGTTGAATATCAGCGAGATATTCATTCCTCGTAGGTTTCCACGAATTTCTTTCTCTGGCAGCGTGAGCAGCAACAGACGGAACCGTAAAACAATTTGTCAGTAGCTGATCAGGATTTGACGAATATTTCACCGCGAGATTTTTCATCGATTCGTGTAATTTTTCATCACGGTAAATATCTCCGCGTGGCAAGATAAACTGATCGTACTTTTCTTCGCTCGAGAATAACTAAACCGATATTGGATCAGACGCGGCTAATATTTTGATATATCTGAACATGGCATCGGAATTGTCTTTTGCGGCATCTACAGGATAAAATTTAACAGCACGATCCCGCGGGAATATCATTACCGACTGCGACCACGCATGTGAATTATGATCAACAATCTCGATTGGTGCTCCTCGTGATTTGTACGGCGACGAGTATAATATTTCTCCCGATAGCGTTTTCACCGTGATTGGAAATTTAAGTTTCTTACTCAACACAGCTACATCGTCAATCGATGCACCATCAACAACTGTCTTTGCCCACGCGTTAATTTTACTCAACCTCAACTGGGTCAGACCAGATCCACGTCGGGCGTTTTTCATATGCTCGATAACGCGCTCAGCCACGCAGTTTATCATCGTGGAGTCAGAGACTCCTGATTCTTTCATCGCAGGTAGATTTTTCATGTCAGGATTATTATTCAGCCGATAAATTCCGTAGACAACAGCGCTAGAAGGGTACGCTCTAGCATAATAAGGACCGTCAATTCCCAATAACAATCCTGGCTTCGAATTTTTATCAAGAACAACATTTTTCTTACCGCCACGCACGGGATCTCGTTTATCGCGAATAATCCAAGTATCGTCAGGCATTTGTGCAATAAATTTTATTCCAAAGATAAATCGCTCTTCTTTGTGTTCGGTTTTTATGTGCTCGATTATTTTCTTCGCTCGCTCCAGATTCATCGTAGCATCAATAGAGTTTGTTTTCCATGTCGACCAAACATGAACCGCTCCATCATCGAAGAATTCCTTCTTGGCACGATCGACCTCAGGAATGATATATTCTGCCTCATCAAGATCAAATGTATCCATTATTATATTTTAGACAAATGTTTAAATTATATAATGCAATGCAAATGGATACCAATCGGATCAACAAAATCATGCGACAAGTCCTGCAGAGGCGAATATTGTGGCGCTCACATATATGCAATTCGACGAGGCAGTAAAGGACCACAGCGATGTTTAGTTTGCCAAGTTGGCACTCGAGGAAAGACACGGTTGTGTTTGTCTTGTGGAGGGAAAAATTATCGGGAGTTACGGAGATATTATGAAAAGAAATCCTCGTCGGTGATAACCTGCGAAGAAGATTATATTAATCGATTCAAGACAAATAACGATTTAGACAGATAATTATTGTATAATGAATCTGAAATCAACGATTCCTACAGCAACAATCACACACGAGTTTAGATTACATCCAACCATCGAGGGTTACGAGGCGTCATCGGATGGTACAGTCAGAAACATTAAAACGAAGAATCGCGTTGGTGGTATTTGTAATTCGGGTTATCTGTTATTTACCATTAGCAAAGGCAGAAAACAAAGATGTGAAGGATATTACTGTCACAGATTTGTGTTCGAATGTTTTCATGGACCTATTAGGGATGGACTTGTTATCGATCACATTGATGGAAATAAACTCAACAATAAATTTTCCAATCTCCGAGCAGTGACACAGAGTGAAAATTGCAGGTTCGGTAATACGGGTGGCGTATGTCGACCAGCTAAGGCCGTCAAATCGATAAATCAAGAAACAGGCGACGAATTAATATTCGAGTCGATAACAGCCGCTACGAAATATTATAATATTAATCTAGCATCGGTGTGGCGAGTGGCAGAAGGAATTCAACATGCGACGTTTTCATATAATCTCGGAACTTGGATCAAATTTTCCTACATCCCAATAATATTCGATTCGGAAAGCGACGAAGAATAATTGAATATTACAAATTTGTATAATGAATGAGGAAAATATAAACGACATCATCGAAGCCATCGATGATCTGAAGAAAAAAATAAATCTTCCCTCGGAGTTGGACACAAATAAAATTCGATCCGAATTCGAGACGATTGTTCAAGGAAAACTCCAATACAAATACACGCTGCCGTCAGAATACAAATTAATAAAAAAGATCCAGATTGCGATGTATCAATCACTTGCGACAGTCAGCGATGATCAAATCGAGGATTTCGTTAAATTATCGACGTTGGTTGAGAAAGCTAGGTTGATTTTATCGGACGCATATGAGTCAAGAAAAATTACAAGCTCCCGTGTCAGGCAGCTGAAAAGGCTTGTCGATGAGAGCAAAATTAGGGGATCTTGAAGATCTCCACGAAAAAACAAAAATTAAAAAAATATATTAATTTTGAAAATTTCCCTGGATTTTATTTATTTTTTTGGCCCATTTTTCCCTGGCAGACAGATTCAAAAATCTGCGATTAAGAATCAGAGATTCTCACGATTTGAAAATCTATGATTTTACCAGTAGATTGATACTTACAGTTTCCCCGCGTATATCAAGCAAATTTCTGTTCTGATCTGTTAGTTTGAAATTTATCCTCGACAACAACCGATTATGACATCGCAGGTAAAACGGATTCACTGGTTCTTTTATTATCAAATAACCAGGAGAAGCGCTAGGTGAAAATGAATACAAGATAAATCCCTGCTGCGCTTGATTTGACACTGACGAATCAACGTTGTAACTGCCATCGACAACATCCGCGTGAAGATAAATCGCGATAACCTCCGTTATGTTAACGATACCCGGCGAGATATGCCGCCCTTGCCCGGCAGGATCATTATTGTGTTTGAGAATCAATTCCGATTGTATTTTTTTAGTCCACGCGGCATGTAATTTCGGAAATAAATCATCGATGGTATCAGTGACGGATTTTCTCATTTCATCAACATCATAATTGGGGAATTTGAAATTTGGCAGCGTTTCCTTGGTTAATTCAAATACTCTCATAAATTTTTGTTTTTCTCCTGAATTTCTGATCAACTCGAATTTGCTAATAGGAAGAACATAATCGGCAATTGATATATCGTCGACTATCGCCCCAATGAACATACCATGATAATATTCAATATCATTCGCGAGTTGATTTAAAATCTTCACTCGTCCGATAATTTCGCTACATGAACCTGATTTATTTAGGATGCATTCATGAAATGATCCCCGCAATAAATTTAATTGTAATTCATGTTCTTGAATAAATTCGTCGAGGGTTCTTCTTACCAAGATACCGTCTATGGGGGCTATTATCCTGTTAATGTTGGTAGCGTCGAAGATTTTCACACCGGGGGGGATTTTAGGAAGAGGCAACCACGAGAGAATTCTTTCGTTAATAAAAGTAAAAGCGAATATTACCAGGTTAAATTTGTGGCTATTTATGAGGTTGATGGCGCTACCGATCAGAGGTTTGTGTTTGATATCTCCGTACCATCCTTCGTCGGTGGTAAAATCTGATTTTTTTGGCTCCGGTTGCTCTGGAGGAGCTTCCTCATGCCAACCTGGAATAATAAAATCTGGTTTTTCTGGTTTTGCTAGAGGTGCGATTTCAGGCCAACCTAATATGGTCCTAATCGATGATTGGTAAATATCTACCATGTACGGCGATTTCACTTCTATCATCGACGATAGAGTTGGATCATGCGAGGATATCTTTATTCCCGGAGTAGCATCACCGGTTATATTTGATATTCTGGTGGTAAACTCCTTATCTAGCTGATCAATTTCATAACTGCCTGTTGGTATGCCAACGACGATCCAATCGGGCGTTCCATCGGGTTTGTTTTTGTTGGCAAAAACAAGTGAATTGTTTGATAATAATCTGCCGAATGATTTCGATCTGATATTAGGCCAGCTATTGTAGACACGCAATTGTGTTAACGCAATTTCTTTGACGCTGATTGGTGTTGAAAAATTAATGCTAAATTCAGGTTTGGTGGAGCTTAATGATATCAGTGTTGTTGTCGGCGGTGTCGTGTTTGTCACGATCTGGGCTAGTTCGGACATTATTAATATTCATTTGTTCAATCTCGGAGTAGATGCTGATCATCGAGGAAAATTCTGGATCGGAGATAACGCCATCGTTGAGACTTTCAGAAAGCAGCGATGATAATTTCGAATACGCGTCATTGACCTTGGTTAGTTTATTCTTGTACAATGATAACTTCTCACTTGTGCACGAGGAGATTTTTTTCGCTACGATATTGAGAACGCCAGCGATTGTTGTTGTTGACGAGATTATTATCGTTGCTACGATCGGCGCGATTGTTGTTACCGCGAATAAAATTATTCCAGCACCAGCGACTACCGCGGATACCGCGTACACAGCGACGTCAATGATAACTAATCTACGCTGGTATTTTTTTATTTTTATCTGATACTCGTCGAGAAGTTTTTTTAGCGAATCCTGCCATGACCTCGCCTGATTGTAACGGTAGTCAGATGCGGTCATTTATTAATCTACGATAACAATTACGGAATTACCAATTATGTTTATATTGGAATACCAACTGTTTCCAATCCCGATAAATATTCGAAAATTACAAAATAATTCACCGGTCCTGTGGTGGTTCTGTCTGGCGGTTCTAGATCGCATAACATATCGCTACCTTTACTTAGCGAAATAATAAAAAATCCAGGGTAGAATTCATGAATTTTACCGCCACGATCCACTATTATATTGAATTTTATCTCGGAAATCACATATATTCGATATATGCCAGTAATTGGCGTGTTGAAATAAAACCCGATACTGTTTCCCGGTTCCCAAGTATAATTGTGTGTCCTAAACACAAATGGCACATTGCAGGGGAGATTTTTTGTTTCTACCTCCGCTGGCATCGAAATACGCGATAATCTTCCGAGGTTCATTGACGATATTTTTGTGTTGATATCGTTAACTTTTGTGGTTGTTTCGAGAAGATCCGATATCAAATCTGGTATATCAGAGCGGTAAATAAATAAATCGACCTTTCCATCAATGGATTCGTTCATGACAAGAAGTTTCGCGTTGATTTCTTGAATTTTTCCGTCGTTCACTGATGTATCTAACTTTTGACGCGCTAATTCACGTACCGCGTTAATTTCATCGTTGATATTTTTTATTTTCTCATCTGTCGATTCACGCATCGCGTTAAACCCCTTGGTAAATTCGGGAACAACAAGATCGCTGAGTTTATTAATTTCCTCGCTGATTTTTTTGTTGAGATCGTCGATTGATGGTTTCTGCTCCATTGTGGTATTTATTTTGGTAATTTCCTCGTTGATGGATTTTACTTTCTCGATGAGATCGCCGTGTATAGTTGAGGAGGTTTCGATGAATTTTTTTATATCATCGTCGATTTTTTTGTTGAGATTTTTTGATGCATCGTCGAGTTTTTTAAGATCGCCACTTAGCTTGCTAAATCTTTTTGTTATTTTTTCCTGGAAATCATCGGTTGTTGCCTTATCGGACTTTAGACGTATCATCGCTGATAGTTCCCTGTCGGATTTTTCCACATCTGTGATATTAGCCTTTAGTGGCAATACCGCTAATAGATCGTTAATATCAGCGATAGATTTTAATACCATCTCCGATTGGCGAGTAAATTGACTGATATGATCATTATATTCTTCTCGCTTGATTATATCAGCTATTTTGACATTGCTGGTTTGTAATCGCCCTTCGGTATTTTGAAAAACAGCAACCTCGCCAGGATCTACCTCTGACAGCGATAGAAGATTGTTAATATCGCTCTTGGTTGCGAAATTTGATGTATCGATGTCGCTTATTTCTTTTTTTTCCTTCCTGAAGAGGGATCTACCATAAATGTCAACCATGATATTTATCTACGGCGTATTCAAATACAATTTTGTGATAAGGACCGGATGATTTTGAAATTGCATCAAGAACATTAATTGACTCTGGGCCGCATATTGGTGGATCTGCTAATGTTTGTGTTGGAAGAGTCGAATACCAAACCGGAAGTCTCAGCGAAGACACATAGTTGATAAATTCTTTTGGTGGCGCTAGTCCGTACGAATCAAAATAAACAACCTCGCGAGGATTAATCGCGTAGGCGACCCAGTGAGTGCCAGGACCGGTATTTGAATCAAGATTTATTATTCCTGTCTCGGTAGGGTTTGGTTTGTCTGGTAGTTGATCTCGCATAAATACGCCCCTGAAAAAATTTTTTTTTTTTTCTTTACTTCGCTGATTAGATCTAAATTTGAGGCTGGTAGGCTCGACTTAGGCCGGATCCGTACGGGGGTCGTCTTAGATAAAGGCCGGATCCCTTTTTTTTACGATATCTTCCTCCGGTAATTTTTCGCATTATTGTGGAGCCTAATTCAGAACCTACACCTCCGAGCGCGCCCAATCCTAGTGCCTTTCCAATCGCCGGAAGAGCTAGTTTCGCCAGAGGCAATAGGAAAGGAAGAAATCCACCTGTTTTGACCATGTCTCTGATGGCGCCTATGGAAAGGCTCACATGAACGCCAGAATTTGCTGATTTGGCCTTGGAGAAACGTTCACGTTGACTTTTGCTCAGCGATAGTTTGTTAGGCCCGCCTTGAATTTGATCGTTTTTCAGGGTTAATCTCATACCGCATCGCTTTGATATCGCTGATTGGAGTTTTTTCATCTGACCCGGGGTCAGAGTTACACTGACGTGTTCGTATGGCATATTAATAATCGCTTTAATCTAAATTTGGAATTTGTCACATGTTCTCTACAGGAGCGTCGATGACTCTCATTCTGCCGCTGATGCCTTCCAGGATCATTGTTCTATCACTGAGAATAACCGCGATGGCTCTTGCATTAATTCCGGCTGTGTTAATTCTGGCTTTGAAATGGATGTCGACAACGGATTGTTTTACCAAATCGAGATGTTCCAGGGAAAAGTAATAGATGGGATAGTAAGTATTAAAATCTAGCTGTGATATTTGCAATCCGGTATCGATATTTTGATCGCGACCCATGAAACTTAACAATCGATGATACGCGCGGGTCGTCGAATAATTGGCAAAATCGATGGCTATTTCCTCGGATGGTTCCTGTTGGCCGTTTATTCTCAATGAAACGTTTGTTGCCGCGAATTGATCGAATATCATATGATTGTGTTCTTGATCGTATCTATTCATGTTTTGGAGAACAACAAAGATGTGTCTAGGTGCCGAAGCACCCTGTTGTGATGCAATTCGCCAAGTAAATATTCCGTTAATATTAATATTATCGGTGGAGTCGGTCATCGTTGTCAGCCAGGACATGACGGATTTTCCGCCTTGATTCATGAATGATAATAATTTTTCTTCCACGATCATCGATGGAATTATCGATGGCATCCACAAGGTAATTTTTTCAAGGACAACTTTACCATCATCACCTGCACCCGCGCCTGTTTCTCGCCAGATGGCTCTGTTATCGCCAGCGGGGGAGTCTCGAACGAAAGTTATCGTATGTTTTGCCCCGTAAATAACTTTTCTGAAATGCCTGCAAAATCCAAAAATGTGAGATAGTGGAATTGCACAGGAAAATTTTCGATCATCATCTTTTAACATTTTCCTTCGCGTGTGAAATCCAAGATTGTAATTGTTATTGGGGGCGAGCACTACATTTGAAGTATCGGCGGGGGCAGCACCAGCGGCATTTGTCGGTACACCAATATTAAACGGAACATGATCAGGTTCATCAGAATTATCCTTGGAGAACATCATACTAGGGCCGGCCGATCTGGTAAAATCATCCGAGTATCTGGCTAGGCCTATGATCGTCGTTGCTATATCAACGTTGTTCGTGATTGATTCAATCTCTCTTCCATCGATCATGTAAGTGGCGCTCTTGAATAACGCCATGATACCGTTGTTAACAAATCCAACCTTAAAATCGGTGTCAAATTCGGTATTATCGTTTTTTACAATTTTACCAACAAATTCGATATACGCCTCAGATGGAAGAAAATATCTTGTTGTATCGTGGACTTGAATTTCCTTGCGATTATTTGTATTTGGGTCAACTACGTCGTATGAGAAATACTGGAAATCTCGCACGGATGTGTCCCTGCCTACAGGCTCGTCCATGTCGAACACTTCGTTTGACACTTGTGAGAACATTTATTAATAAGAATTTCATCTAAAACGAAGACCACTGCCTGAAATGAAGCTTGTGTTAGCAACTTCATTTGCGAGATTTGTCTTAGCAACTTCCTGCGCTATATTTGTCTTAGCAACTTCCTGCGCTAGGTCGTTTATTTTTTTATTTGCTGCGTCGTTTATGGCTTTGCTGATTTCGGGTGGCATTTCTCTGGTGCTATGTAATTTGACGGGTTGTTTTTTGCGCATTAAATTTAATATTTTACCTTTGACAACATTGAAGCCCTTGCTGGCCAAATTACCGATACCAGAAATTGCAGTCTCGCCGATCTTTCCTATTGCTTTTGACTCGAACTGCTTGATCGTGGGTCCGATTTTAGGTATTATTCGCGTAACAAGACTTCCAATGATATCGCCGAATCCATTGCCGTGTATATATTTGTATACGGGCAATCGAGAGTTTACTACGCGGACCTGTTTAGATCTGCGCTGATGCTTGTGAACAATCATGTTATTTCAATTGTGTTGTTTTAATCGATGAGTTCATCAACGAACTCCTTGTAAATGTTAGAATTGATGATGCCACCGCGGAATAATCGCTGACAAATATCTGAGGCTTCGTTTATTATTTCACGGGAGTTATTTCCTGCTCGTTTTCCTCCGATTAATACCTCGAGGCGAGATACGTCGTTGACAACGCTGTCAGGGCAAATGGTATATCCGCTTCCTGTCTTTGGTTCTGGTTCTGATGCATCTGGCAAATCAGAAATCGGTGGAGAATATATTTCTCTTTCTGGGTAAGATGGGGGGGGGGGGGTACTCCTGAGTTCCGTACCCTCGCGATGGATATCCCATGTTAATGGTTTTTCGATGGGGACTTTCCAGTCTGTCATAAGTTCTGGCCTAAGTAAATGGCTTACTCTCTCTCTCGTAGGTAATGGACTTGCCGCTACCCCTTTCATTGATGATTTGCGTTTATTAACTTCCGATAAAAATTTTAAAAATTCCGGATCGTAATAATTTATCGGTTTTCTTAAAGTACCAAAATAAATTATCGCCGGCCAATCTCCACTTCTGACTATATTAACAAATGGGTCTCGCAAAAATATATCTCTATTTTCTTGAGAATCATCCGCAGCGATAATTAATTTTGCATAATTACCCTTGAGCGATTCTATAACGTTTTCTTTCAAATAAGTATCAGCGGATAAAGTACGATTAATTGATCCTGAACGAGGCTCATATTCTTCCTTCATCTTTATCCCTTCAGACAATTGTCGTTTATATTCTCCTGGTTGAATTATTGGTTCCTGGTCGCTCTGTTCTTGTTTCTTTTTTGATTTTTTCTTCTTTTTCTGAGGTCTACCTCTTTCTTTTGGTCTGGCTCCTAATTCCTGTGGTTGAAATTCTTCTTCCTGTGGTTGAATATCTTCTTCCTGTGGTTGAATATCTTCTTTTAATTTTGCTTTTCCCTTCCGTGAAGTTTTAGCTTTTTCTTCCTTCTCCTGTTGTTTTCTTTCTTTCGCTTGCTGCCTTTCTTCCTTTTCTCGCTGTATTTTTTCTTTCGCTTGCTGCGAATTATATCTTTGTGTATCTCTTGCTGCTGATAAAAATCTTCTGAAAGATGGATCCGTTAACTTACTCACATGTGTTTTTCCCATGTAAACTTTATATAACATACCATACCAACTGTCACGAGTTGCATATCTTTTTCTTCCTATTGCAGTCAAATATTCATTTCGATTACTAAAATAATCTTCCGCAAATTGACCAAATTGATCTATGGTATACAGTGTTGAGAACGGTATTGATATCATTTCCCATCCCTCATCGGTGAAATTTTCTCTTAAATTCTCGATATTAAACCTCCCTTTTATCATTACAGGTTTTCCTACTCCGGGTTTTCCCTTACTTGCTCCAGAAGCAATTGCAAGTTGTTGCCCCTGTTGTTGTGCTGCTATTGCTAATCGATCTGGTAATGTTCGTGATTGTTCCTCAATACCTTTCAACATGGGAAAAATTCCCTTTTTCTTGGTATCCGGATCTTTTTCGTCGCCAAATACAACTTGCTCGATTGTTCCGGTCACTGGCTTCAACCATTTCGACGAAACCTCGGCAATTCCATGTTGTACATCTTCGTAACCACGAACATTTCTCTTGAATAATTGTTTTGTCGGGATGAGCTTCTTTAGTGCAGCTAATTGCTCTCGCGCTAATCTGGCAGAATGAGGCTCTCCAACTGTGCTAGCTTTCGGACTCATATTATTTTCAAGTATATTGTTTTAATGCGACGTAAAATTAGGATCCGCAGCCAAATCTTTGCGCGCACACCGACACCAAATAAATTTTCCCCCCCCCCTAAAATCGAAGTTTTTTCCTTGTCCAGAATGATAGATTTTGCACACAAAAATTGCACTCTGGGACGAATTTACGCAAATTAATTTTCGTGGGAAGCGTTATTTCTGCTTTCTGAGGCTTCTACGGAGAAAGTTCTCGCAGGAAGGTTTATTTTGGCGGAACCGTCTGGTCTGTAGAACTTCCCTGCTGCTGGCATCATGCTGGGAACGAGACTGCCAGATCAATATTCCATTTATTCAACTGAATTTAGGGCAATCGAGTGGATAAAAAAGACACAGACTCAAAAGGCGGTGATAGTCAGAGACTCACTCAACATGGTGCACTCGCTTGAGCATAACAACTTGTCAAGTTGAAATAAGTGAATCTATCACTCAAGAACTTGGAACAAAACAATTGCTATGTAGAATTCTTGTGGGTCCCAACACATGTAGCTATCCAGGGGAATATAAGGGCAGACAAAGAAGTCAAACTACTCTTAAATGAGCCTGAAGCCTTTCTTTTACCAAGTAGTACCCAGGAACAACATAGTGTAATTACAAAAAAGGTTAACCACAAGTGGCAAAGGGAATAGGATAACAACCAAAAGGGCAGATTACTTTATGCAGTCTTAAAGGAGATTAATAGAAAGAGTATTAACCCCAAAGTGCACAATCCAAGTGACATCAGAATTATAAAAAGACTACAAACCGGAAAGAACTCCTATTCAGTAGCTTTTTGGGGAAGTTTCTTACCAAAAGGCAATGCAACAGGTATGTTAGAGGTGGAGAAGATGTGATCTCCCCCACTCCTTATGGTTTTTGGTTATTGTTATCTTGGAGATGATCGACCACGGTGTTATTGCCCAGATCAAGTAAACAATAAAATAAAATATGAAATTAAAGGATGGAATAACAGAGACCTGAGCAGAGATGTAGAATAGAACAACACGAGCCCCTGCATATAACATAAGACAAGTTAATCAGTTACATGAACGAAATGAAATCGAACACGACATGATAATGATTCACTTTCTCTCAGAAACAGGGTTACAAAATCATGCAAAATTCAATTAGCCATTCTGTTATACTGGTAGAATAAACTGTATCATATGATCTAGTGACTGATCAAACTCAGACAGCCGGCATGACAGAATAACCTGGTATTTCCAGTCTTTTCCTATCACAGCTGGTGATCTGTGAGCATTTCCGTATTTCTTTCCTCCTCCTCCTCCTCCTCTCTCTCTCTCTCTCTCTCTCTCTCTCTCTCTCTCTCTCTCTCCCCTCTTTAGTCAGCAACCTCTTTGTTGCAGACTGCTCTGTCCACTGCATAATACAGGTGTGGAGCTATTTCCTTTAAACAAATAAAAATACCCAAGCTTAATACGTTTTAGGTTTTTCTTTTCTTCTCCTGGGATCAAGCAATATTCCCATTTTCTTTTGCATCAGATATCATCTATCGAAATTCAACAGAACTAGCTATGGTTATTTCGCAACCTAATAATGATACCCAATCCTATTAACACAAATCTATGTCTTTTCTAGTGCTCTCACATTCCATATGAGACCATGACATAATTAGATCTTTTTGAATAAACAATCACACGCTGCTGCTATAAATTACCAGCAGAGCTAGACCAATCGGCACACATTACTCAATTCTCGGTTGAAGATAATTCACAACTTAATTACACACAGACTAATGGACTTCACTCCTTGTACTAACTACGTTACTTTGCTCATTAGCGATTCATTGACATACATTTCCAGACATAGGAAAAATCGCATAAATGATACAGGTAATTTAAGACAGACAAGTTTCTTATGTGTGCAATCTGCATCAGAAGAAATGCACAAGATCTTACACTATATAATGCCTATTACATACAAAACAACTAACTCCAAACTCATTCGTATAACAAAATATTGTATGACATTCTTTCAATATACCAATCATATAAAATGAATGACTGTTTCTGAACTCAATGAAAAATTTAAGTATTAATTTAAAATGAATAAATTTAACAATAATTACAAACTTACATCAGTGAACACATTGTATGTAATTGAGTCTAACCTTGAGCTTTAGCTGAGGTCTTGCTCGCTTATCACCAGAGAATTCTCTCTGTCTCGTCTCTGGATACAGGTCTCACAAACCAGATCCCCCCCCCCTTATCCCTTAGATTTTTATTTAACAAGATGAGCACTTTCTAATGATCTCGGAGCCCCATCAGACTTCCCTTTCGGCAGAAACATGGACTGGCTAATATTGCGAGGGAGGTAATTTTAAAACCCTGAATTCTGTCTGGAAACACCCCTTCATTTAGCTTGACCAATCATGATTACTACTTTAACCGCCAACAATTTTTATCACACCCATTGAAGTTAGAATAACCCTCTCTAGACCGCCTTTATTAATAACTATTCAGGAAAATATCATTTTATTACATCTTTTTAAATGGCCCAAACTTCCTACAAAATTTTCCCTGGTTCGTATCATACTCTATGTCATTTATCGCTATTGAATTTATATAAATATTGGTCTCTTCCATGTCTCTGACCGTTATCAAACAGACCCTCGTAAAACTTAAATTATGCCCCCCAACATGAGAGGTCAGCTAGTATGAGCTGCCAGTGTATCGCAAGCCAAGCCAATACATCAACCTTAATGGCTACACATCACGCTGATCACGACATCGCTGCGAAATTATTCTATACACAACTATTCTACAAATTTTGCACCCTTACAAGGTATATACTGCCATCACTGTCACATAACAGAGAACATCAAGCATGTGATAAATGACTGCTCACACTACGCAATGCAAAGGAATGTATTCGAAGCCAAACAGTCTCAGCTTAAAGACCCTACAACCTAACCAGCTATATTAAGACTGAGGGGAAAGTTTTTTCCAAACTACTCGTCAGAATCTACTCAGTTTCATTTCAGAGACAGGAAAAAACGAAGAAAATTATATATGGAAAAAACCAAATTTACACACTCAAGAAGAATACAATTATCACAAACTTTAGGAATGGGGAAGGATCTTAATTTTGAAATCTAAGCCTAAGAGGAACGGAACGACTGGATCATGTCACTAAGACCTGGTATCGCTTGATGCAAAGTAAATCCAACCTCGGTTGAGAAAGGATCTCATCATCCCATTATATTTAGCAAGGGCTCAAAACTACAACAAAAACTCTTTGCAAACAAAATTAGCATTATATTGGGGGTAAGAACTGTAACCATTAATTTTTTAACACGAAATGGTATCAAAGAATGACCCCAAAAAACCATCAACAAAACATCTGACCCATAAAACAGATATCATAAGTTGTCAATGCCCGGACCATCAGGTCCAGCCGCACAATGTGGCAATAGACTGGACATGCTCAATTAGTAACATCGACCATTGAAATTTGACACCAAAACATAGAGTGATAAGGTGGCTAAAACCCAAGTCCATCTTGGTCAGCCGCACAAGGTGGCAAATTTTTGGAATTAAACTATATAGTACATGTACAAATCCCCGAATTAATTACATAAGGTAGACAAACTCTTAATCCACCAGGCAAGGTAGTTGGGGAACCCTTTGACAATTGCCCGACATAGACTGGCCCCAATACTTTTTCTGGTCAGCCAAACAACTCCTTGGAAACAACCGGGTCTATAACACCAACGAAACAGAATCCAGGAGTACCACGTTTGTGTAGCAGTTGCTGAAGTTCTTCGACACTCGCCGCACACATTTTTAGCGACCCATTCGCTACGTGAATACACGGGTATTGGGAAGCAAGGTAGTTGGGGAACCCTTTGACAATTGCACGACATAGATTGGCCCCAATACTTTTTCTGGCCAGACAAACAACTCCTTGGAAACAACAACCCGGTCTATAACACTAACGAAACAGAATCGAGGAATACCACGTTTGTGCAGCAGTTGCTGAAGTTCTTCGACACTCGCCGCACACATTTTTAGCGACCCATTCGCTTTGACATGTTCTAGTGCAACCACGTGTGCTTGTTTTGGAAACTGAGGTCGTTGGTTTTGTTTTGGCTGTCCACGGGTCCATGAAAAGCAAAATCTGCTTCGGTTGTAGTCGACAGCAAAGTAGGCCGAGTCGATAAAGCAGACAAAAAAAAACAAAAAAAAACAACAACAAACTACCAGCATCCCACTTCTGTGTGTGTGTTGTGTTTGCAGACCTGTTCGACACCAGTATCCAAGTAGCCTCCGATATCCACCCTGCTACAAACACAAATAGCCACTAACATTTTTTCAGCAACGAAACCGTCGGTAATACCCAAGCTGGCATAGTACAATCTTTGCCACTGCTCGTGACCTTGTCAACCATTGCTTGTGTCTTTATCCGCCATTGATTGTGACTTTACCTTCCGTTACTTTGTGATTTTGTCTGATGTTCCTTGTGTCTTTGCCTGCCATTGCTAGTGTATTGCTTTGTGTCTTTGTCTGCCGTTGTTTGTCTGCCACTGCTTCTGTCTTTGTCTGCCGTTGCTTGTGTCTTTGTCTGCCATTATTGATGTATTGCTTTGTTTCTTTGCTGTTGCTTGTCTTTGCCTGCCGTTGTTAGCATCTTTGCCGTTGCTTGTGTCTTTGTTTGCCGTTGCTCAAGTCTTTGTCCGCCATTGCTTTGTGCCTTTGTCTGCCATTGCTAGTTTATTGTGTTGTCATTGCCGCCGTAGTTTGTGTCTTTGCTTGTCGTTGCCAGTGTAATGCGTTGTGTCTTTGTTGTTGTTTGTGTTTTGCCTGCTGCTGATAGTTTATTGCATTGTGTCTTTGTCTGCCGATGCTTGTTTCTTTTCCTGATGTTGCTAGTGTATTGCTTTGTCTTTTTCTGCCGTTGCTTGTGTCTGTGGCTGCTGTTGTCTGCTGTTGTTTGTGTCTTTGGCTGACGTTGCTTGTATTTATGTTTGCCGTTGCTTGTGTCTTTGCCCGTGTTTGCCATTGTAATACTTTGTGTCTTTGTCTGGCGTTGTTTGTGTTTTGCCTGTCGTTGCTAGTTCATTGCAATGTGTCTTTGCCTGCTGTTGCTAGTATATTGCTTTATCTTTGTATGCTGTTGGTTTCTGTCTTTTTCTGCAGTTGTTTGTGTCTTTGCTTGCGACAGCTAGTTATTGCTTTGTTTCATTTACTGGAGTTGCTTTATGTATTTGCCGTTGTTTGTGCTTTTGCCTTGTGTCTTTGTTTGCCATTGCTAGTGTATTTGTCGTTGCTTGTGTCTTTGTCCGCCGTTGCTCGTGTCTATGCCTACCATGGCTTCTGACGTTGTCTGCCGTTGCCTTGTGTCTTTGCCTGCTGTTCTTTGTGTCTTTATGTTTCTTTATTGCTTTGTGTATTACCTGCCGTTGTGTTTCTGCATGCCTTTGCCGGTGTAATGCTTTGCTTCTTTGTCTGACGTTGTGTCTTTGCCTGCCGTTGCCAGTGTATTGCTTTGTGTCTTTGTCCAGATGTTCTTTGTATCTTTGCCTGCCATTGCTAGTGTATTGTTTCGTTCACATTGCTGTTGCTTGTGTATTTGCCTGCAGTTGCTAGTACATTGCTCTGTGTCTTTGTTTGCCGTTTTTTGTGTCTTTGCCTCCCGTTGCTTGCATATCGCTTTATTTGACATTGCTTGTGTACATTGTCTACTGTTGTTTGACTCTGCCTGCATTTGTCAGTGTATTGCCTTGTGCCTTTGCTCGCCGTCGTTTGTGCCTTTGACTGTCGTTGCTAGTGTATTGTTCTGTGTCTCTGCCCACCGCTGTTTGTATCCCTGCCTGGCGTTGCCAGTATCTTGCTTTGTGTCTTTGTCTGCCATGGTATGTGTCTTGCCTGTCGCTGCCAGTGTATTAATTTGTGCACATTGGGTTTTTGCCTGCCATTGCTAGTGTATTGCTTTGTGTCGTTGTCTACCGTTGCTTGTTGTCTTTGCCTGCCAGCGCTAGTGTATTGCTTTGTGCACATTGTTTTCAAGGTTTTTGTCTGGCGTTTGGTTTCGGTGTTTCGAGATTTTGGCTTTTGGTTTAGGAATTGGCTTTCTGTTGTTTGGATTTGTGGTTTGTGTCTTGGTTTTCTGTGTTTCTGGATTTGTGTTTGTATTTATTTGTCTGTTTTTTTTTTTGTTCCGTTTTGTGTTTGAGTTTTGCACCCTGGCGGACAAAGAGGTGAACCACATGGATGTGGCATGTGTGAGCTTGTGTCCGTGGACCGCTTGTGAAATCTGGTTGCAGTAGACAAACAAAAAACAAAAAAGAGGCAAAACCGGCAGTTTCATACTACGCAGCTAAATGAAATGCAATTTCAACTAAAATGACATGTATTAAGACACATGATTTTCTTATAAGAAATATATCTGCGTAAACAGCTTTAATGATTATCAATATAAATCCACTCACTACTCCCGCCTCTCACATAACTGAAAAAGCAAAATTGGCAAGTTGAAAGACAAAAAATAATAATAATAATTATAGACCTATAGCTTTCACAACAATTATATCGAAAACGTTTGAACATATAATACTATAACAGTGTGAAGCCATGATTTCTTACTTTCAGTCTGGATTAAAGAAACATCTCTCCCAAGACATGCACCCTTTTGCTTTGAAAGAAGCGGTTCATTACTACCTAGATCATTGGAACCCCGTGTTTCCTTGATGCTAGTAAAGCATTTGATAGGACCAACCATTGGACGTTATTTCAAAATTTGATTGACTGACATTGACCCATTTACACTTTTTCTATTCTCACTGAATAGTATACAAGACAGGTATAAAGTGTACGATGTATCTCTTCGTGTTTTCTTGTTGTTGTATTTAACGGAGTACGACCACAGGTGCTCGACGCGAGCTTGATGTTAAGAAAAAAATAATAATCTAAAGGAAAAAAATCATACAGAGTGACAAAAATACCTTAGATTACCCCCATGACTCTGTATAATTTTTTCCTTTAGATGATTGTTTTTTTTTTTTCTTAACATCAAGCTCGCGTCGAGCACCTATGAGTACGACAGGTAGTATCATTTCGCCAAGGTTCTTCTACGTATATGCCGTAAGCTGAGTAGATGTCATATCTGCCTCCACTTGATACCCAATGAGTTATATCTCGATAACTTTAGCTTTGCAGACGACATGACCTTGATTAGTCTTTACGTCATCGGATTAGGAAATGTATTGATGATATGTGAAGAGTACTCTCGTGATCACACTATGATATATAATTAACACACAAGTCTCCTCCAGTATTCTTAAACGGTGACGCTTCTACAGCCATTCCAAAGCAATCGCAACAATTATTATTTGCAAATGTTAAAGATATAAACTTAATCTTTTGTAAAAAAAAAAAAAAAAGAAACTCTCCGAAGCATTTTGATGCCAAAGTCCAATGTTTCCAGGACGTGAAAATAAATTATTACACGCTAGATACTGAGAATTATGAAACTGTGATAAATTTTATTTTATGTATAGAAAACCTGCTCAAAGGAGGTTAGTATTACATAAATAGATCGTCAGTAAAGAGAAACAATCAGCAAGCGATGTATTTTTATTTTGTTTTTAATAAAAAACAAATAAATAATGCCTTTTGAACGAAAAACTAAAGTCATTCCATATTGTGCAAAAACAACTCATTCATTGCACTGACATGTTTCTTTCTAAGGAGAAAATTTTCAGAGGATTAGTTACATCCATACAAAACAGCTTAGCCAGATTTACATATACAAACTGCATATTTGTCTAGCTCTTTACTTCATTCCTTTATTTGAAAAAAGTGCTCTCACACGCAGATTGACGAATGACTTTTCAGTAAAGACTGGTAAATTATTTCCAAGAATGTTATTTTTGAGAACTGTTTATTTCCAGAGCAGAATCGCTTCAAATAAATAATTTGAATAAACAAAATCCAGTTCAAATTAATTTTTGGATACCATAATAATACAACTGATTCAGCAAATATCTTACAGCACGAATAAATAATTTCTAGAAGACAAGAAAAGAAGACTATATAGTCCTCTACTTGACCTCATGTCACAATTAGAATTTTCTATATAAAAAAGGACAACTACCTAATGGAAAATTTACTTCTAGAAGGTTCCAAATGTTTACAAGATAAAATCTTAGTTATAATTAGAATTATATTTCTAAACTTATAAAATGTAGTAAACAACAGGTAGACCCAGCGTTTCACGGGGAATTTCCAAAGTTCTAGACTCAGACTGAGATAAACGTGTTTACCACAAAACCAAAATCAACGATTCTGGTCAGGTAGAAAATAAACTTAATTTTGGACAAAGTCAAATCCAAAATACAATTATCCATAGCATATAAAGAAGACAACATAAAAATAAAAAACAATGCAAAATAACGACATAACACCAAACTCATAATGAAAATAAGATTTATGTAATATAGCTAACTTTTATCTATTAGTCAAATGTGTATGTGATACAATTTTTTGTTCATTGTATGAAGTCTCGTGAACGACACAAAGTATACATGAAACAATATAATATTTTATACACGTGAAAGTGTATCAGCTATTAGACTGTAATTTCCCTTGACGTGCCTGGTGTCAATATTGTATTCCTGCAACATCAAACGCTAGTTTAATAATCTTTGATTTTTGTTTTTCATCCTGCCAATGAAAGTAAGGGGGTTGTGATCGCTGTACACAATAATCGGAGAAGGAGTTGAATTAATATAGACCTCAAAGTCTTGCAATGTTAAAATCAAAGCCAAACATTCCTTTTCGATTGTGGAATAATTTATCTGGTGCGTATTTAATTTCTTAGAAAGAAAGCACACTGTATGATCGACACAATTTTTGTCTTCTTGAATCAATACTTCTCCAACCCCAACATTAGTTGCATAAACAGATGATTCGCTGAAATTTGGAGCTGAAAGAACTGGTGCATTCTTAAGTATACCCTTCAACTTATCAAAAGCCACCCTACATTTTTCAGACCAATGAAATTTCGTTTTCTTACTCAAAAAATATATTAAGGGGTCAGCAAGTATGGAAAAAATTGGAGCAAAATTTCCGATAATATCCAGCCATATCCAAAAATCGCATCCGTTGCTTTTTATTCACAGACACATGGATTTCAGAGATAGTCTTGACTTTAGGTCCATATACCACGATATGTCCCAGTAATGTAATACAAGTACGACAAAACTTACTTTGGGATAAATTAATTGTCAATTTGCATCAATGTGTCGGTCAAAGAATGTCGGAATTTTCTCCAAGCGATATTTCCAAGTATCTCTTGTAGATGATGACATCATCAGTGTAAGCATCAAAATGATCTAGACCATATGTAATCATGTTCATTAAGCGGTGAAAAGTACAAGGCGAACCTTTTATCTAAAATGGCATCACTTTATATTGAAGTTCATCTAGAGTCACGATTGCCGAAATTTCTTTTCCCCTTTCCATCGTTGGAATTTGCCAGAATCCTTTCAAAAGGTACAATTTTGTGACATATTTTGCATTTCCAATTTTATTAATGCGGTCATCGAATATTGACAATGGAAATGAATCCGTTTTGGTGACATGTTCTCTTTTCTATAGTCTGTGCACATGCACAAAATATTATCTGGTTTTGGTACAAGTATACATGAACTCCAGCTATGTTTACTCGGTTCCATGAAATCATTCTCCAGCAAATACTGAATTTCTTTTTTCAGACAGTTCCGTTTGAGAGGCTTCATCATGTACGGATGCTGTTTTACAGGTGTGGAATGTACAATATCAGCATCATGGTAGAAACAAGTGCTCATATTCAAGTAATAGCTGTTTTAGTTCATTCTTTTCTTGTTGATGCAGATGTGAAAATTTTCTGGTCCAGATTATTCATAACTTCTTAATTCTGACGATTAATTACTCCAAAGTTACTACAGTCCGATTGTATTCCATTACTTAAATTCCTCACTGTGTGGACAGGTACTAAATTGATTGTATGATTGACCTGGCTCTCTTTATCAACATGCCGGTACTCCTTTAATATTTTTATATCCCAGGAGTACTAATGTTGTAATTTAACTCACTCATTTTCATTCCAACTTTGTAAGGACCATAATACCAAATCTGAGGAAAATCTTGAAGAATGAACAGGAGTGACAGAATTCTATCACCAGGCTGAAAACTCCTTCCGTTTGTATTTTTTCATGCCTGAACTTCATTGTTTGACTGAATAGAGTGCAAATTAGTTTTTGCAACCTCACAAGTCTTTGACAACTTGTATTTAAAATGAGAAACATATTATCTAGATTATTAATTTCTGTATCATCATTTGAAAAAAAGTTTGCATTTTAACAGCTTCATTGGTCCATTAATTCAAAGCGACTAAATCCCAAAGAGTATTGAACTGAATCCATAACAGCAAACAACAGTAGAGACCCTTGGCTTTTAGGGTGATCGGCAGAAGACTTGAAGTGCTGGATGCCTAATTCACGCATAGCTTGCTCAAAACTTCCAGACATAAAATTTGATCCCTATTCAGATTAGACAGATTTGGGCAGGCCAAATTATTTTTGAAAAAACAACAAAAACATCAACCTCATCATAGCTTTAAATTTTGTTTTAGTTTTATTGTTCCTTAAAGGAATTCCCTCTGGGAATCTTGCAGATACACACATCACTGTCAGCAGGTATTGGTTGCCCGACTTGGTCTTAGGTAACGGACAGACACAGTAAACCATTATTCTGCTAAATGGTTCGTCAAATGTAGAGATAGGTTGCAGAGGAGCGTATGTATCTTCTGATTGGGTTTTGCTACCATTTGACAAGTGTGACAAGAAATAAAGTATTTACAAACATCACTTTTAAGTTTTTGCCAGTAGAAATGATTCAGGGTCTTGTGATAATTCTTACCGATCCCTAGCTGACTAGCCAAAGGAGTGCATGGGCTAGACTAAAAATATCATGTCTATACTACTTTTGAACTAGAATTTGATTTCAGCTCCCACTCATCGTCAGCAGGTACTTCAGGTGGTCTCCATTTTCTCATAAGGAACCCATTTTTAACAAAATCACAAACATGTACTTCTATGGCTTCAGTTTCACTAATAGCACTCAGAACAAACAAGAGATCCCTGGATCTTGTTTCTGTTTGGCAACAAGTGATTGTGATTGAATTTTGATTAAATAAAGACAAAAGACAAAACAGTTTGCAATACACTTGTATATTGGCAACTTACATTTGTATTACCTTTGTGTTAACCAATCAACTATGCATGAAGTATACAGTACATGCACATGAAAAATCCACAAATTTGGATATAGGTCACATGTTAGAAAAATCGATGGTCCGTCACATCCATTAGAAAATATATGTAGTGTATAAATACATCTATAAAAAATTTCATTTTATGTATTGTATAATCCATTGTCAACCAATATATGTCGCTAAACAATTCATTATGATAGGCATTGTCCCCAGCAGAACATGACTGTTTAGTTCTTACAATATTTACATTCTACATGTACTTAATCTGGCCTAGATTTTGAACTGCTTTAGTGCCTGAGACAACAAACAAACTTCTGAATGAGGTTACCAATAATGTTGCAAACATTTTAAGGTAATTTTGCAGTTCATTCTGTAATGGTCAGCCTTACAATTAGCTATTAAGACTGACATATAGGCTCAGCACGCAGTAAATTTCTGCCTGTGAAATATGGGATATGCTCTGTTTGGAGTGTGATTGGATATTAATTAGAGTACGTTTGATAATGGTCAGACAAATGGAAGAGGCCGATGTTAACATAAAGTCCAATAGTGGAAAATGACAGTTGAGACAAGCCATAGCAAAACGTTTGGAAAATCTTTGGCCATTTAAAACAGTTGTCAAAGAATGATGTTTTCCAGAATGGTTATTAATAAAGGTGGGTCTAGAGTGAATTATTCTGACTTTGATGGGAGTGTTAAGTGTTTTAGCAGTTAGGGAAAGTAATCCTGATTAGCTAAACAAAGGGGTTTGGTGTGTTACCAGATGAAATTCAAGGTTTTAAGAAATTTCCGTCGTGAACATAGTTGGTCTAAGTTCTGATGGAAGCCAGAATTTAACTCCAAGGTATATTAATAAGTAATTTCTCTTGTTAAATAAATCATCCAAGGAACATGGGTCTGGAAGAATTTGAGAGAAAAGACAGATGGAATCCTCTGATGATATGAGAGAGCTCTGGAAGGCACAGGGGTATAGTCTCAATCATATACAATGTGTATTGATGTAAGTTAGTAATCATTTAATTTATTCACTTTAAATTCATACATTAATTTTTCCACGAGTTAAACTGAGGGTCTGCAAGCCTCTGTCTCAAATGTTATAGAACTGATGTATTATATGCACGAGTTTAGATCTAGTGACCTGGATGTAATAGATATCATGTAGTATAGGAATTTCAGGAATTACTCTGGCATGTATTGTAAGAATTAATTTGTCTAGAATATTATAGGAATAATGTATCATAAATAATTGCATGCATTTCTTCTTATACAAATTATGAGAATTAAATTATCTGTCTTAAATGATTTGTATCATGTATGCTGAGAATTGATTGAAAAGCACCCATTTTTTTTGTACTGACACCACTGCTTGTAGAGGAGCATCTTGATTCAGCCCCGTTTGTATATCCTAGCTTGTTAGTGGGATTGCAGAAAGGCCTCTCTGTGTAGATAATGAAATTTGGTTAGCATATTTATACATGTATATAGATGATCTAATTGGATTTTCAGGCAATTGCAGGATTGCTAAAAAAATTGGACATTTTTGTTTAAAAACCTTGATTGCATGATTATATAAAACTCGCTTGAGGCAGAACATGAAGTTTTACAGGCATATTTGTTTTCAAAGATGGGCTATTATTTTTTCAGGCCATTTTAGAATTTGTTCATTTTTTTAATACAAATTATTGAATTTTTGGGACATGGATTTTTGTAATCAAACTTGTTTTGCATGATCAGCAAAAAAAAGCTAGGTGGACAAATGAAACTGGCTTATGTTTTTGTTTATATAGATGACCCAATTATATTTTCATGCTAACAGAGCAACACATGTATTTTTTGAAGAAAGTTAAGATTTTTTTATTATTTTGGACTAGGGTCATACATATTTTACAAAAACATCTGGTTAAACTGTATATGGTCTTGACAGATAATCCAGACTAATCTAAGTGCTCATTTTTGACCATAATACAACTAAAAATTGAAAAAGTGCCTTCCCACCCACCCATTATTCCTCCCCAGTTCCCTCCCCCTTTGTGGCTGAACAGTCAAAGATGTGCACCACACGAATTACCTTTCATTCCACAAGCACTATATATATATATATATATATATATATATATATATATATATATATATATATATATATATATATATATATATGTATGAAACTTTAGCTGGGTTGTATAAATATTATACAAGTTTCAAATAAAACAAAGAAGCAAACCTACTTGTTTTCACATTCATATTAATACTTTTTACACATCTGGAGTTCAAAAAAATTTTTAAGCATGCATTCAAACTCAGATTTTAAATTAAAAATTTATAACTGTATTAAGTTCCGTTACTGGGGCCCCGAGTGGCCGAGTGGTCTAAAGCGCTCACCGTTCCGGATCACTGCCATCTCACCTCTGTCTGCGTGGGTTCGAGTCCAAGGCTTGGCTAGCATGGGTACGTGGGAAAGCCTGCCAGTAGCTTCTTGTGGGCCGGTGGTTCTTCCCTGGGTTTTCCAGGGTTCTTCCTCCACCAGTTATACTGGCCGCCATGTATAGCCTATCTTGTGCTGAAAAATGGCGTTAAACCCTAGAACAACAACAACAACAACAAAGAAAAGTTCCATTACTTTAAAAAAAAAAACTTTGACATAAACAAAGAGAAAAGATTAATATAATCCAATAAATATCAGTACTTTATCTCTGTGCATGAGATTTAACTATAATTAAAATTAAGTTTTGGATCCAACATTGCTATCACCTCCAGACCCACTGACAAAGAGAGAGAAGAAAACATTGATAACATACTCCTCTGCATAACCCTCCAACTTGTTGTTATTTTGCATGTAATTTTTTTATGCATATCTTTATTCTCAGTATTTCTATTCATGAGAGAAAAGGTGAACAAGAAGGGGCAACCTAAAAGATGAGCTACAAATGTGCTCTAATCTCAAACAGGATGGAGAAGAGATTCAGCAACAATCAAGTGTTATTCAGATGGAAATGGGTCCTCATCATTTCATCACCAGTTACAATAAGAGCTTCTAGTTATGATTAAAAATGACAATGAACATCTTCAGTTGTATGGTTATTATATTCAGTTTTAGTTTTATATTAATTGTACAACAACCCATATAGAGTGTTCTTAATGGCTCAGATGTCAGTAGTGCCAGGTTGTTGTTGTAGGGTTTAATGCCATTTTTCAGCACAAGATAGACTATACATGGCAGCCAGTATAAATGGTGGAGGAAGAACCAGAGAAACCTCGGAAAGAACCACCAACCCATGAGAAGCTACTGGCAAGCTTTCTCACATACCCACATTGTCCGAACATAATACTTGAACCCATGCAGATAGAACTGAAATGGAAGTGATCCGTAACGGTTGGCGCTTTAGACCACTCGGCCACTCAGAGTATTAGGAGGTGGTCTCTAGAATAGAGAATTGGAGAGCCAAAATAAACCCAAACAACTTTAAGTGGTATCTCTGCACCTTCCAAGTCAAAAAATTTGATTTGTGACCACAGAGATGCAATGACAATGTGGGTTACTTTGCAGTATAATAGAACTGGCTTTATTCATTCTGGTAAATGGAAAAAGTTTGTGAGAAAAGTTTCTTTAATGTACAATGTATAATGTATAATGAAAAGTTTTGTACAACGGTGACGAACTGTTTAACTTTAAATCACATACCATCGTTTTCAAATTTAGTCTGGTTTAAAAGAAGAAAATAAGCGACTTTGCCTATTTAAAAGAAGGATATTCCATCACAACTTAGAAAATAAGCATTAACTACTTAGGCGACTTTGCCTATTCAGATGTCAATTCTTTTTAAAACAAGTGTGAAGATTTATATCTCAAATACTATTTTTTAACATTTCTTTTTTAAAAAATGTATAATATTATGGACCTGGTGAACCATGGTTAAGGAAAGTTTTATATACTGCTTACAAGGATTTGAAAAGTCTGGTAGTTTTCAACAATTAAACTTCATCTAAGTAATTACATATGTTACATAATAATTTTTATTATCAAAACAAAATCCCAGACTCTAGTCGCTACAACATATGTCTAACTATAATATAATAATAATAATAATAATAATGAGGACTTTGTATAGCGCCTAATCTTTAGAAGCTCTAAGCGCTTTACAACATTAGACAACATCTATAACATAAAAAACATATATAATAATATGATTACAAAAAACAAACACCATGAAATTAGAAAACATAAAAAACATGCTGAAAATATTTAAGGTAGGAAACATTATTAGGTCTTTAAGTTTGTTCTTGCAGTCAAAATAAGTGAGTTTTAAGAGCACTCTTAAATGGGATCACTGTGTCTTTGTGTCTATGTTCAGTGGGCAATTCATTCCACGTTGCTGGGCCCTGGCATGCAAAAGAACGCTGTCCATATGACTTTGTTTTCATAGTGGGAATAATGAGTATACGATTGTCAGAAGAGGAGCGTTAAGTATCTTGCTGTTGTGTACACATGGGTGAGGTCGGATAGGTATGTTGGACTGGAGTCCGTCAGTGAAACGTAGCACAGAGAACAAATTTTGTGTTTGATTCTGGTTCGAATGGATAGCCAGTATAGTGTACAGAGCAGCGGGGAGGTGTGCTCTGATCGTGGTACTCTAAGTATGATCCGAGCAGCTGTGTTTTGAACTTTTTGAAGTTTCTGGAGTAGATATTGAGATGAACCAGAGAGTATTGAGTTATAATGGTCCAGTCTTGAAAGTACTAATGAACACACAAGTGTTTTAGTGGCATCAACTGAACGATATTTGCAAATGGAGCTGATGCGCCTCAGCTCAAGATATGCAGCCTTGCATATGTTATGACATGTTGGTGCAATGTGAGAGTACTGTCCAGAGTAACACCTAGGTTTTGTACTGACTGTGTGAATTTAATGTTGGTGTTGCTGATATTTATTGTTTGAGGTAAAGGATGTGAATGAGAAAGTCTTTGTGTTGTGATCAGAATGGCCTCAGTTTTATCATCATTCATCTGCAGCTTGTTACACGTCATTCATGATTTCACATCAGTAATGCACCTCTCTACACCCTGGATGGTAGCATCAACTTCAGTTGGGTGGCTAGATTTGTATATCTGGGTGTCATCAGCATACAATTGGTGAGACACTGGATGATGATCTATGACACTTTGGTGCGGCTGTGTATAGAAGAAGAAAACAGGTCCAAGAACAGACCCCTGTGGAACACCACAACATAGATTAACTGGGCTGGAGTGTATTCCATTTGCAGACACAATTTGTGTCCTGTTTACCAAGCAGGCCTTGAACGACAATAAGGCTGTATCATGAATGCCAAATACATGCTGGAGACAGTGAAGTAATATATCATGGTCTATTGTGTCAAATGCTGCAGACAAATCAAGGAGGGTGAGGACTATAATCTTTCCGCTATCCAGAGAGAATGTCATTAACTACTTTTAGAAGAGTAGTTTCAGTACTGTGGCAAGAGCAATATGCAGATTGTACATTGCTAAAGAGACTGTTTGAATTCAGATGAGATACAAGTTGGTATAGAACAACATTTTCTAAGATTTTGTATATGAATGGGAGATTAGAAACTGGGCCGGAAGGTCGACTGGAGAAAAGGTAGTTGGAAGTGGTGTACATTTGTTCCTTGACATTAGCTTGTTAGTAATCTCGAAGAGCTCTTTGCAGCTGGAACTTTCCATGATCTTAGTACTGTAGTGGGCTGATTTCGTTGCATGGACTATATTTGTGACATTCTTCTTAGCGGCTTCATAGATTTACTTATGAATACTGAGTCTGGTGGAAAGCCAAAGCCTCTCAGCTTTATGGCGGTCTCTTTTAGCAGTGCGAAGCTGGTCCCTAACACTGCTATACCATGAAGAACACTTTTGAACTGATACTCTGCACTTGGTAGCTGAGGCATGTTTGTCGAGCAATGAATGCAGGCAGTTATCGAGTTGTTCTGCTGTAGGAGGTAAGCAAGTTGTTAGGTTTGCTTGGATGTCATGCATTGGTTTGGTTCTATTTATCATATGGAGGTTTCTCTTAGTAGCAGATAAAGGTGGAGGGTTAGGGACTGATACGTCAAGATGGCATATAATGCTGAGGTGATCTGATGCAAGTTCATGGGATACCAGGGAGGACCATAGAATGTTATCATCAGGTCTATGAAGAATCCAGTCTAACATGTGACAATGTTTATGGGTGGGTTGATTAACTGACTGTTTAACATTGAAAACATTAATGGAATATAGGAGTTTTGATGTGTTTGGGTTTCCGGGACAGTCAAAGTGAAAGTTGAAATCTCCAAGAATAATCAGGTTGCCACCTGTTGAATTTCCATACTCCAGAAGATTCGGAAACTGCTCCCAAAAGAGAGATTCAGTCAGCTTGTTTTTTCTACTAGGAGGAGGGCAGTATAGGCAGAAAAAATGGACTGACATTTGCTCCAGTGTGAGTGTGGTTTGGACTAGTTCAAAATGCTGTGTGGTCAAAATTGAATGTTGTGGTGTGGTTAAGACATTTGACCACAGAGTTCTTTGTGATGACAGCAATTCCACCTCTGCGAGAGTGGCGGGGGAACGACTTGATGGAGTAACCAGTGGGTGTTAGATCCACGCACTTGGGCTCATCGCCTGATGTTTTTAGCCATGTTTCTGTCAAGAAAAAGACGTTGATATTCTGGTCGTTGATAAAATTAACCATTTCTGTGCACTTGTAGTATGTTTTTAAGATGACAAAGGAGGTTTTCGTTCAAAAATAATGTAATACTTCCAGCATTTTTAACATTCATTTTCTGAGAAAAATGTTTCCAATTTTAGTATACAAGGTAAAAAGCTTACAAAACAAAATGCCTCACACCTTCAGTCAACCAGCCATCATACCTTATTTTGTTGGTGAAAAGCTGTTAAATGTTAAATTAGAATGCACTGATAAGAGTGGGTTTAATGATCTTTTATAAAATCATACAAGAAGGAAGAACAATATTAACAAGTGAGTACACTTTGCTATAGTGTGTGCAGTTTAATATTTTTTATATCGTTACATGTGAACATATCACTTTATATAATTCCAATTCATCCAAATAAGCCCATGAAATTATTGTGCAGTATTCTCTTTGCTGACTGGCTGCGATTGTGGGAAAACTTGATTAACTCTGCCTTCTGGAATTTTTTGTTTTCATTGAACATTTTTAGCTGCCATTTTTGGATTTGACTCATGAAAAGGAATTGGGGAAAAATGGTCTCATCTGTTTCCCAATTTACCCCCACAGGGTTTTGTTTTGTCATGTATAACATATCATATCATAAACAATTGCAAACCCCCCCCAAGACAAGAACAATAATAAAAGCAAAACTACGGATATTGTTCAGATGATAGTGAGGGTGGGGGTGGGGATGGATGGGCAGTATAACTGTAGCATGGAATCCACCCTATATACAAGCTTGGTTTAAATGCGAACTTACTGAAGTAAATAAACCCACCTTTGTTCACAGAAGAATATAGACATAAACCTGTCTCCCCAACTGACAGAACTTTATCCAACCACAGCATATTTACTCGGTAAATATGTGATGCAAGTCCGACTCAAAAAGAGATTTGTTTATGTCTTCTGTAGAATCTGATATTCCAAATCAAATACTGCAAATATCCGGTCACAAATATATTACAGTAAATATGTGTATTTCTGCATCCAGTAATCTTTTTTTTCTCACAAAAATATCACAACAATAATATGGTTTGGAATTTCAATGTAAACACTGGCACTGTGTTGCGTAGGCCAACTCAAACCAGTACTGTGCACCATCAAAGAATGTGATATCACACGCATTGGACATTTTGTGTTGACAAATGTTTTGTCTTTTGTAAAATGTTCTGTTTATTTGGATGGACGCTTATTCTTTGATTTATAGTTAGCAAAAATGTATAATATACTTTTCCTATTTAACTTTGTTTGGGACTATTTTTTATGCACAACAAATGAAAGGTACAATGTCTGTCAGAATGAATAAAATTATTCATTCTTCTATCTAAATAATTTCTGCTGAAATAAAACTATGTGATAAAAAGAACTCAAATGGGTAGTGATTTAATATTAAATTTATGAAACTCATTAAATAATGTCCAGCTTTTGCCAAGGCTTGCAAAGGCTGGACATTATTCAACTCATTTCATAAATTCAATATTAAATCATTACCCATATAAGATCCTCTATATATCACATTTAAAACAAGAGCCATTTTATGGAACTTTTTAAATAAAAACTACAAACGCTGACATACATCATCACTATATTTTATCTAAGTTTATTCTGAGTAAATAATTTAAATATACATGTCATGTAACAATGCATTTGTTCATGGATGAAAAATCCATGGTGAGCACATGTGGAAAATGTAAAGTAACCAGCACTTATTTCAATAATGCATGTGCTTATTGTTATATCAAATGGATATAAAACAACATTCATATATGTCTGTAACCCAGTTTCTTATCACAAAATTTTCACTTGTGCAATTAGTATTTTTTATTGAAATACATGCTGTCAATATATGGATTCAGTTTTGTAACTGAAAAGTTTAGGCATTATTACACAATAATTTCTAAACAGAATAATAATTCATGTATTTGCATACATAACAAATTCTTTGGGGGTAAAAAAAATCCCCTGATCACAACACCACGTTCATTGGGTTACCATTTGAACTCAAGATGGCAAAACACATTTATTAACAATTATTATCCATAGCAGATACTCATATTTTTTAACAACTTTACAATAAGGAAGTGAAACTTCCTTTAGGTAACCTTTATGTAATAGTTTACGGAGATGACTAGCCGAATATTTTGTTCCCAATCAGAGGGGCTCATATTGTTACGTTCTGTTTTCCTGTATGTAATACATGTACTTTGCATAATACAAGCAGGAACATTTCTCTCATCTCTCCAACAACCAATTTAGGAATTGAAATGGATATTCAAGCTACACTTCTTGTAGCATAAAAAATTTAGTACCAGAGACTGAACTTTTTAGGTCCATATCAAATTTGACTTCCTACTTTACCTTAAAGAACTGCCAGCTTCTTTTGCAAGGTTACTGCTGGACATTGCCATGACTATGCCAACTTAATATGCAATGGCAATGTGCTGAATAGCATACTACACTCTCATTAGTAAATCAAAATTGAGGTTATCAGCTAGTGAAGTACATCATTAACCTTGTAAAATGGGCAGGCATTAATTAAAGATGGAACTGTATGTCGAATTTGTAGGCATAAAAGGTGAATTCTCTGTGATGAACATCAGTGCTAAATTTATTATGTGAATTATATCTTGAAATATCAGAGCTGACTATTAAATAGGTTGCAGGAGAAATAGCAGAAGCACCCTCCTCCTTGGGCTATTATATATATATAATTTATAGGTAAATTGTAAGCAATGATACAAGCACCTATGGTCCCAATAAAGCCATTCTAGTCAAACCCCTTTATACTGGTTACCTCTATAACAATCAAACCCCTTTATACTGGCTACATCTATGACATGGCACAAAGTTTTTGTCCCAAAAATATTCACCATAGGAAAATTTTACTGTACAAGATAAAAGAGTGGACAGTGGATGCATAATCATGACACCTGCATAGCTTAATAATCACATACTGTACATACAAGAAACCCTCACAAAGGAATACAAAAATGTGTCCAAGAAAAGTAACCACATTGACAAAAGATCACATTTACATGCTGATAATAATGTTGTCCCCATCTCCACTTTCCTTTCTAATAAATATTCTATAACCTAAAGCATCACAAGTGAGTTAAAGCTCTTATTGCGTGATTAAATGACTACCTGAAAGCAAAAAAATCCATTACCCAAATTTATTTAAGCCATCATATATCAGTTAAATCAGAGTGACATTATATGACATTTCCTGATTATTCCATTATACATTGTTGAAGAAAAGTTTAAACAATATTGTCAGAAAAATATGGTACCAGGCAAAGATAATCTATCATCTTCAAGCCCTGGACAATCTCTAGAATCAGCAAGCACAACTTTTACTTGCTTAGTAAATTTTTTATTTTAAATCTCTGTCACAAAATCACAATTTACTCTTAGTCTCAACTGCATGCATTAGGCAGAGAGACTGATTTCATTCATCAAAATTTGTTCCAGAATGTAGAAGTTTCACCTGCCATATAATCTCCCAATATTTTTCTCAATCACTAATCAGCAAGGTGTTGTTTTAAAACAAAACTTTTCATTAAATTTGGGGGGGTGGGGGGTGAGAGAGAGATAAATTAGAAGCCTTCTTTACACAGAAGCTGTCTCAGAAATAATATAGATGGTAAAGATTGCTGAGCATTAATGTAAATGGCTTTGAAATCATACAAGAAAACAATGTGCATTAAAAAAAAAAAAACTGGCGTGATATGCACTAAATGCTCCATATACATGTTAATCAAAGCACTCTAACATCATGTGATGAAGGACAATTTTATAGAGTGTGTCATATGACTGCTTGGACATGTATGTTTTACATAACAATTCATTCTTGTTCATCTACTGAATAATTAGTATCACTTAAAATATACAATTAAGGCCTGCCTTATAAGTGTGTAATGATGAACCAATGCATACCGATGACAAAAATACATGTACAAAGAACATCATGTATCCAGATTTGGACAAGAATGGATTTGATAATGAAGAATTTAATGAACATATCTGTATTTTAATAGATTAGAACTGTTTGGGGGATGTGGTGTTCGTTCATAGGTACCAAATTATATCATTTATTGAGTCTCTACTAAGAGTGCATTGATTGTCCTAAAATTGTGCACAACACTTATGCATCAATAAATTTTAGTAATTCTTTAAATATAGGAAAGTAGCAGAATAAAATTTTAGCTAATTACCCATACAGGCAAAAATATGAATTTGAGGTGGTAATGTTTTTTTTTTAAATAAGCACTGATTACTGAAAAGGAGCTGCTTTATTCAGGCACATGTGGATTTTAAACCCACCAATAACAGGAATTGTAGCCAATAGTTAAATTTCTTCCTATGAAAATTATAACTTAAACAGCAATCATCAATAATGGTTTAAACAACAGGTCCCTCTTTTGAATTATTAGTTTAACATTCCAAATGCAAAAAAACCTTTGTGAAATTATGATTATTGAAGTCAAACATGGCCACATACTTTTGGAATCATCAAGCTGAGTAATACTCCAAAAAATTTTTTTTCCATGACTAAAGTTTAAAATAAATCAAATACTGGTTTCTGAGTTAACTTTTGCATACATGATTAGGCTCACCAATATCTTGTGTTAACAATTAAAAAACAACAATTTGGTCCAAACATAAAATGACCATAACAATTTCATGGTATAGGCAAAATCTAAAATCATTGTCCTTATCTTCATTTTCATGACACTTAAATGAATATTTTTTTTCCTTGTTCAGTTAAGTACATATATTAAAACAGCTAACTTATAAATGGGGCCTATGAAGCAATAGTTAAAAAATATATCAGCAAAATTAAAGTACAGCAATCTCTTTTATAACATCGGGAGATTTAAATTTCAGGTAATTTTAAGCAAAGAATATTTGTTTCTATAAGGCATAAAGTGAAACTTTGTTAATAATGAGGATAATTAAACAAATAATTTATTTGTTTTTGGATATAATGGTCTGACCATTTTCTTTAAAATAAAAATGTTTGTTTTTTTTTAATTTTTGGTTTGCATAGTAAAAGTGTATAATGTATGCATGATTTAGGTTATGTAAAATGACATATAAATAAATAGTTTCCCAAATGAAAAGCCTTATCTTTAAAAAATAAGTCATTTTTAAGCTGCCCTATTTAGTGTCTGTTACGATTCCCCATTTAAAGTTGCTTCCTGTTTGACAACTACTCTTCCTTGATCATCACAATTGATGAGAACAGGTGGTATGAGTGATCTTCCTTGTACATGTTCTTCCAATCCCTGAAATAAAAAAAATACATTCGTTCAAATAAACTAATTTCCTAAATTTAGAATCTTTAGTTCTGAAGCATTAAAACACCCGTTTTATCTTACTGCAGGATAATCAAAGGTGTACATAATAGGAATCCTCATTCTGAATACACATGCCTTCTTCTGCTAATTTTTTTGGTTAACAGTGATACCATACATAGAATGACAAAACTGAATGTGTACATCAGTTTTGTATGATGGGTACAGAAGGCTCTTTGAACTTTGAAAGTAAACAAAATAAAACAATAACAGACAAGAATGCCTCAAATAAAATGATGTGCTACTGGCCAAATAATTTTTTAACTGCTTAGTTCTGAAACTGTCTCTTACAAGCTTGAGAAATTCTAAGATACTAAATTTGGTAACAAACATATTTGCTCAGAATTCTAAATTAACATTTCACAAGATACCAGTAAGTGGCAGACACAATATTTTGTCATAACCTTAGACCCTGAACCTAGTGGCCAAAAGAATTCCCAAATTGAAGATAAATCCATTCCTTCTGTTTTTTTAATCATATTTTACTGCTGAGTATTGAAACTATTGCTAATATTCTTCAAAGATTCCAACATATCAAATTTGGTAACAAAAACATTTTCTTAAGTATCTAAATTAACATATTCATAATATACAAAGTGCAGAACACAATTCTTTTGTCAAGCCTTTGACCTTAAACTGGGTTTGATGGATAGATGTATATATATGTACATGTATTTATGTTTATGACACCTCTACACAATAATCATATATAATGTGTGAACTAAAATGAAGAACTGCATAAAAACTTTAGGAAGATAAATGCTTCCAAACAAAGGTAAACATTAAGTACTACAAGATAAAATATAAAAAGGTAAAGATGTTAAAATTCTGTAAATGGTATATAAAAGAAAGGATGAAGGTATCATGGATAGATTTTTTTTCTTCTCCAATCAGTATCAAGATAAACCCAAATGCCAAGTTTTGGATAAATTTAAAATTCACAGTATTCTGGGGAAAATGAGGTCATTTAAGTAGACTTGTTTAGGTATTTTAATATATCCACAAACTAGGTCTGATAAAAAACTATTTATATTCTGTTTGTGTTATCATGCTTAAAAGCCAGTACAGTTGAAAATCAGAGTCAAGACCTTTGACCTTAATATCAATGTCAGCTTTCTGACTATCAGCTTGTTCAAGGGAATGCAACTATATACAAAATCTGGTCCAAATTTATTTGTAAATGTAAACATCACTGTGTGCATGAGCATGATGATGTATAAAAATGCAAGCAATGGCATTTGTCTTGACTCAAAGGTCAATTAGGTCTGGTTTAAAAACTCCTTCATAAACATGCAAATACAGTGGTGGTCATTCAGAAGCAATCAAATACTGCACACAAAACATTCATGTATGAGGGGTAGTGATAGCAAGATTTTAAAATGCCAATTAATGGTTCCAAGCTGGAGATGAAATGAACACCATTTTCATTCACAACTAGCTATATAATGCTAGTGTTGTAGTGAAAACTCCATCATTATGTATCATTCAGGAGAAGTAGCCACACATAGAGATTATCAAGATGATCACCAAGGCTGCAGACAATCCTTATGAATTGACTCAAGTCTTACTCAAGTGACCCTTAAATTACAAATTTACTGAATAACAGTCACAAAAAATGAAAATAATATCATTGCAGTCAAAAAATCTGGATATTTGCTTTCTGGGTTTGGTCCAGATCTCTGTTTTTCAATTAGATTCAGTGGAGCTGGTCAGGGAACCAGACTAACTTTCCTGGAGTAGCTCTGATTCATTTAATCTGTCCATGTTTGTCATGCAAATGTTTTTATTGTACTTTATAGCATTATCTAGAAATACTGTCCAATAAATTAAAATATGATGAAGGCAAAAGAAACAGATGTTTATTATGGCAGCATGCTGGATGTCAGATAAACACCATTTTCACTCACAACCAGCCGCATAATAAGACTGTTTAAATGAAAACTCTATGTAACGATGCATCACTTCAGGAGAAGTAGTCAATACATTAAGACTGTCAGGATCATTAAGGCAACAGAAAACCAACCGTTACAAACTAACCCAAGTCTTACTGAAATTACCCTTAAATTACTAACTTGTGGAACAACAGCAAAAACAAATAAATAAAAATATGATTGTTGCAGTAACATTCGGATATTGGCTTATCCAGGTTTGGCCTGGGTTTTCCTGAGATAATTATATTGTATTGGTAGCTAAAGATGTTACTGATAATCAGTGTATTTTCTGTAATTCTGACACATACAAAGCACTATGACATGATTAATTATCAAATTAGATGCTACTGTTTCTTCTAATTTATATTTTTAAAAAAGATCACACTTCCCCAACTTAACTTCTATTTTCAACTTTGAGATATTTTTTTAGTTTCAAGAAAATAAACTTCTGAGTACTGGTTTACTTAAGGGCTTTGAGAAAATGCTGCTTTTAATGAAATCAAATCAAAGAAAACAAATTTAGTACACATGGTCACATAGAAATGTTTTTTGAAGTAAACCATTATAAGAGGCAAATAAACACAAAATTATTTAAAGCATTTTTATATTCTGCTATTTAAGGTAGAGCAATTTCAACACTGTGTCACAATAATCACATAGTTATGAAATCTGAGGCAGGAAAAGTAATTTTTTTAAAAACATTTGTCCTGGGCCTGTGTCTTTAAAAAATTTGACCACTGAACATGGGTCACTGTGACCCATATTCAAAGCTTTATTGACTCTGGTTAAATTTCAAGTTCAATCTGCTTGGAATATTTGTTGATACCACCAAAGTCTTGGGTGAGTTCAACAATGAGTGAGATCCGTACATATTAATGATGTGATCTTGCATCTGAATGGGCAACCTTGTTGCCACTCTAAAGCCATAATTTAGGATCTGATTTTGATCAAACTTTGAATATATGCTTATATCATACAGACTTTGGACAAGTTTGATAAAGATCATCAAGATCTTGGACAAGTGTGATAAAGATCATCAAGATCTTGGACAAGTGTGATAAAGATCATCAAGATCTTGGACAAGTGTGATAAAGATCATCAAGATCTTGGACAAGTGTGATAAAGATCATCAAGATCTTGGACAAGTGTGATAAAGATCATCAAGATCTTGGACAAGTGTGATAAAGATCAACAAGATCTTGGACAAGTATAATAAAGACCATCAAGATCTTGGACAAGTGTGATAAAGATCATCAAGATCTTGGATGAACTCAGCTATGAACAAGAGATTATAATTATTATGACTTTATCTTCAGAAATAATCTTTAAGAGGATATATATAATATAAATAAATAAACAAGCTGTATTGCTGAAGCTTGTTTATATATTCGTACAGTACAACATAAACCTGTTTAGTGAAATGGTCAACTGTTATGTAAGTCGATTGAGCAATAAAAAAGCACATCTGGGTCTCTTAACTCACCTGACCAAAGGCATTTTATCCATTTTGTGTCCAATTGTCAACATTTATTTGTGAACAACCAGAAGTTTCATTTCTTACCAGTTTTTAAAGAATCTGTTTTGGTAATTAAACTTGTATCATTAAAATTTTGGGAGAGTTTGATTATGAGTGACATCATTGTATTTTAATGCGGTCATTCTGCATATGATTTGGCCGAATTGATGAACACTAGAGGCCATATTTCTTATCAGATTTTGGTCTGATATGCCATGTATACTTGTATCATTAATATCTTGGGTGAGTTTGATTGTAAGGATACTTTTATTCAATGCTGAATTATGACACACTTTTATTAAATCATATCATCAGGACAAGTTAAAGATGTTTTGTATATGTCTGAAATTAAAATATTTGATCACTGTGAAAACACTAAAACAGAGCCATATAACTGAAAACACTCCAAGTCAGTTTTGGTTACTAAATTATTTGGCTTATTTTCACAGAAATAATAAAAGTTTTGATGACTATGACTCCATTATTGTTTGTGTTGTACAGTTGTGCAGTGTTCACAAAGTAGCACATCAAAAATATATCTGAAACAAATTAGTTCAAAAACAGGAAAAATATCTAATACATTGAAGTCTTAGCTAAATATGAAGAAAAAAACCCAGGAGCATAAGCAGCCAGATTAGTATTCAATAAAACCATGTACAAAACCTTCCACAATGATCATCAAAATATAACAATCTCTAGACAGGTGGTCTCTTATGACAGGTGGTCTCTTAGACAGGTGTCACTGTACTATACAATTTATACAGACCTCTCCACTGTAAGACGCAAGAGGTGAGATTTCACAAATAATGTCTTCATGATCATCTCCTGAATGTTGGCTGGAAAAGATATTACTTGAATTAGAAAAGGAACTGAAAAAAAATGGCACATTTAAATTAAAACAAAATAAATGTATCTGTCCAGCTTTGATCTTGTCATACAACCTGATCCATTTGATCACATAAGATAATTATCTATTTGTGAACTGGTGCTCAAAATTAGATGACAGCCTATTACAACTTCTTAAATAATAGTAAATCCCAAAGTCCTCTAGTGATTACTTTCATTAAACGGCTAACTATAACATCCAGCCAACATCTTATTTTCAAATGTCCTTTTTTCACTTACTCTGAATTCACTTAAATTTACGTGGGGATTCAGTGGCCGCAACAATTTTTTTTTATTACCAAACATAAAAATGTCTTTATCCTAAATGCGCACTTCATCAGAGATGCACCCAAAAACTGAAGTACTAGTAAAAACATATTTTTTTGTTAAATCATAAAAATCTATGTTCAATAATATGACGACTCTATGGTCTTAAACTAAAAAATAAAAAATACAAAGTGAAAATTTCAAAAGAACTTAAAGTGTGGAGAATTAAATTCCAACAAGTTCTATCATCAGTTCTAATGAATAAGGTTCCAATTAAATTCCGGTGGTGTTTGAAATAAGATCCAGCAGTGAATGTGTTGATGTGCCTGTAGCTGCCTGTGATGTGGAGATGTGCCAACAGTCTTTTGACGCCTCATATTATATAATATAATACAAGCTGTCCTTACTGAATTCACTATAATTTCAAGTTAATGTTTCTGACCAAGAATATTAATGAAAAGCACTTTGTATTTCCAGTGAATAATAAACTGAATAAATAATTCCACCCAAATCAAATACTGAACACAACAATAAGAATGATTTTGCTGAAGATATTAAAATAAAAATGAGTCATTTCTCAAGTAAACAAGATTATAAACCCCTCTATCTGACCAAAGTTGCAATTACCATTTAAAATACTCTGTCACTTAATGGAATTTTTGCATTCTAGAATATTCCAAGTTATTAGCAAGATAAAATCTGCTACTAAAATTATAATAAAGAATGTGGTAAACATCAGGTAGATCTGATTTATCATGGGGAAATTCCACTATCCTAAACCCAGATGCAAACAAACATGTTTACCTCTACTAATAATGATCCTCATATTTAATCACTCCCATAAAGAAATATTAACTATATATTTTTTGTTTATCAAAATCAAAACAACATCAGTGTCCCTAGTCAGTTACACAGTGAACTTTATTTTGGACAAGGTCAAATCCAAAATACAATTATATAACCTAGAAAAGAATTACAAATTAAATAAACATAACAATAATAAATGAGTTCAATGCATATATGACTGTTGTACAACAGTCAATGCAATGATATAGCTTTGGGTGATATTTCTCTATCCCACAGCAATGCATATATTATCCTTGCCTATGTGACATTAATGATGATCAAACATCAAGAATTGATTTGTATTAAGATTAGCATTTAAGTGATAAATCAAAATAATTATAAAAGCAACCCATTTATTAAGGGCATCAGCCTTTAAAATGTACAACTCATTTTCTCTATCCACACAACATCAATTCCTAGCCCCTTTCTCTACCAAAAAATACTCCAAACTTTTAAAAGTCAACGACATAAACTCCTGTAATCTGCTTTTTCCTAAATCAAATTCACAATAAGTTCTAGACTGATAATAAGACAAAGACCAACTTTTAATTTTATTTCCTTTTCTTGATTCTTTTTGGATACCTTTTGTGTTGTCCACAATTGTTTCAGATACAGATGGGAGGTAACTCTTACAAGCACAATAAAATCCAAATGTGTATACAGCCCACTCAAGTGAACATGTGTGTGTGTGTGTGTGTGTGTGTGTGTGTGCAAACCTGCATTGACTTCAGTATCAGTAGTACAGTGTATATGGTACTTGGTTTCTGTCTGTGTAGATGATATAGCAGGTTGGATTGCATATGGTAGTAAAGCATCTATGGAGCTTGGACTTTTTGTTAATTTACATGAAGTAGTAGGTTTGACTGTATTTGGCAATGAAGTAAGTTTTATACGAAATATATGTTGTTTGTGTGTGTGATTTGGATTTTCAATGTAGCTTTAACACTTTATATGTTGATTTCTCAAGAGTACTTTAATTTATTTTAAAAAAACACAAAGGAATTTCAGATTACCATATCTTGAAATATTTCTGTGCCTGCACAAGACAAGAAACTATTGCTTGTGTGTAAATATTGCATTCCTGATGCTGATAACATCACATAGTACTACAAAGCATGCCTTATGTATGCATGCATAATAAACTTTTCTTGTGGTCAATAGAACTAGGTCCATACAAGTATTCCAGCAAAGTTTTATAAACTGTGGACATGCTTGAGGAAAGGCCGAGATCTCTGTGGAAATATTTATTCATACAACTTACTAAGCATGCCCTATGCATTCAGAATTTTTTAGTAACTTCACATTTGTTATGGTCAGTAGAATTAGGTCCATATAAGTATATAAGAAAAGGAGAACATAGCGGAAATATTTATTTCATACTTACCAGCAACTGTCTCCTGACCCGTTTGTGCTGAAACAGAAAGGGAGGGAAGCTCTTGCAAACATGCAGCATGCAGTGCATAACATGAACACATGATATAGTGTGTCCACTAGAAATGAGGCAATCAACACTTACATCACAAATTACAATAGGTAACACATGACACATAATTCTATAGATTAGCCCCCGTTCATAATGTAAGTGTAAAAGTGGTGACCTCTTATGAGCAGTACAAATGGTAACATATGCTATTTTGATGCCAGTTATGGTGACTGACCCATAATCTGCACATGGCCTCATTTGAGACCTGTCTCTGGACAAAGGTTCCACTCTATTTACTTCTTCGGTGTTACCCAGATATAAAAATAAACTTCACTTAATGCTGTTAGTTATTTTTATGGAACGAGAAGAGAGTCCTGCTGTTTCCAAAGAAAAATGACTATTCAATGGGTCAATGAATTTATGGAATTAGGAGTCCTTAATGTTTTGGGTCCATAAATTCATGGAATGAGGAGAAAGTCCTATTGTTTCCACCCAAAAATCATTGTTTGTTGGGTCCTTAAATTAGAAAATTGGTACTGCACAAAAACCAAGGAATTCATAGAATCTAGATAATATTCAATATATTAGCTAATACAGGATGAATCTATTATAGTGATTATAAAGATCATTGGCTAAATTCAAGATCCTAATGTAGATTGTTAGACAGCTGATGCAACTAAAACAATTGTCCCCTGGTATAGGAAAACTTTGCTTTTATGAATTCCTGGATATTTCAAATCCCACTGGATCCCCAAATAAGTTTATATTAATAACATTATCAATATAAATGCTTCATTACAGCATACACATTATTTTAAAGCCCAAGTTGTTTGTCATAGTAAAGAAACCACTTCCTGTATTTACTTATTTAAAATGTATGAATAAAAAGGACAATATCTATTTCCTGTGCAAGACCAAGAGTACAACTGTACAGGTGACCCACTGGACTCCTGTGAGAATGATTCACCATCCTGCCTGGGTGACCCATTGGGCTCTCAACAAATAACTTGATGAACTCAGATGTGGAGAAAAAACACCAAGCTGGGTGAATAGATTGGTCAGTGGGCCACTGGAATTTCTGTGATACACCAGCTGACAAATGGTAACAACACTAGACAGTGCTATGCACAAGTTTACTAATGGTTACTTGCAACAGCTGACTAATGGTCACCACACTTGACTGAGAGGTCTTTTACCCCTTTAAAGGCCACTTTTCCCATGAACAGCATCAAGTAAACAATTGTAACAGAATTGAACTTGTTTTCAACTATTCCATGACTCAATGATTTTTTTAATATCCAAAGGTGGAAAACATTAAGGAAATGACAACATGCACTCCCCATGCAAGTATTTCTTCTGATTAGGAAAGGGTCTTGTAAAATGCACAAAAGACAAACATGTAAACTGCAAATTCCACTGACACACTGATACTTCAAGCATACAAACAATTATTATTGAGGTGTTTCCCAATAAGTGCACACACAGTACTAATCAACTTTATCTTCATTGCAAGCTAATGTTTATATTAGATACATTTTGTCATGAAAGTAACATCACATATTGTTTTTTTCTTTTTAATTCAGACATGTTTGATGTATTAATTTTTCCTAAATATTAAAATGGTTGGTGGAATTTAATTTCCATTACCTGCATTGTGAATTCAATATATTTGAACTTACAGTACATAATTAACATGAGAAAAACAATGATATAAAATTCCTCCATTAACAATGCCTAAATAACAATGAACTAAACAGCACTCATTAACACAAGAAAAACAATGATATAAAATTCTTCCATTAACACTGCCTATAAATAACAATTAACTAAACAGTACATAATTAATAAAGGAATAACACTGATAAAGAGTGTTCCTTCATTAACACTGCCTTTAAATTACAAGTACAGTGTATAGCACTGAAAAGTTAACAATGGAAAAGCTAATTAATCACTGCTAATACAACGTTTAAAAATCTTACAAATGAAAACACTAAGAAATGCCCTATTTGTCATGCATATTCTATCTGTAGATTGTATCATGCATATTCTAACTGCAGATTGTATCATGCATATTCTAATTGTAGATTGTATCATGCATATTCTAACTGCAGATTGTATCAATATGTTGATTACATCTGTACATCTCTATGCCTAGCCATTGATTATATCTGTGTCAATGTCTGTCTATTTGTTGATTAAATTTGTATGTCTCTATGTCCATCTGACTATCTGTTGAATACTTCTGCATGTCTCTGTGTCTGTCTATCTGTTGATCACATTTATGTCTCCATGTCTATCTTCTGATTACATCTATATTTCTCTATACATATTTTTTGATTACATCTGTATGTCTATATGTCTATCTATTGATTACATCTGTACGTCTATATGTCTATTTGTTGATTACATCTGTATGTCTATATGTCTATCTGTTGGTTACACATGTATGTCTATATGTTGACTACATATGCATGTCTGTCTATCTTTTGATTACATCTGTATGCCTCTATGTCCATCTATCTTTTGATTACATCTGTATGTCTGTCAATCTTTTGATTACATCTGCATGTCTGTCTATCTTTTGATTACATCTGTATGTCTATCTTTTGATTACACCTGTATGTCTATATTTTGATTACATCTGCATGTCTCTATGTCAATCTATCTTTTGATTACATCTGAATGTCCATATGTCCATCTGTCTTTTGATTACATCTGTATGTCTATATGTCTATCTTTTGAATACATCTGTATGTCTCTATGTCCATCTATCTTTTGATTACATCTGTATGTCTCTATGTCTATCTTTTGATTATATCTGCATGTCTCTATGTCCATCTATCTTTTGATCACATCTGTATGTCTATGTTTGTCTATCTTTTGATTACATCTGTATGTCTCTATGTCTATCGGTTCTTTACATCTAAAACCTGTGTCAGCCTATCTGTTGATTACATCTAAATACCTGTGTCTGCCTATCTGTTGATTACATCTAAATACCTGTGTCAGCCTATCTGTTGATTACATCTAAATACCTGTGTCTGCCTATCTGTTGATTACATCTAAATACCTGTGTCAGCCTATCTGTTGATTACATATAAATACCTGTGTCAGCCTATCTGTTGATTACATCTAAATGTCAGTATGTCTCTGTATTATCTGCTGATTAATTTTATCTATCTACAGTAAAACATGTAAAATTAACCTAATGGGGCCAACAGCAGCACTTCATTATATCCCTATTATAATATATACACAATACTACATCATATTTACAACCTTACTTCATGCTAACCATGCATTTATTGTACCTATGTTCATACCATCCATATGTTAAAATATCTTTCTACCTCATGTCTTCTTAGGTGAAACAACTGTACCAAAGTTACTCTAATTTCATGATGGTAAAGAGAAACACATTTTTTAACTAACCTGGGCAAAATACCAAAAACCATTCCAAGAAATAGTTTCCACAAAGAATTTTCCTGACATACAATTTACAATATAACAAAATATACAATGAAGAGTGTATACTTACATTTCAATATTGTTCGTTACCCAATATTTACCTTGGAATATCTGGGATAGGTGAACCATCTTTATGCACGAATTTCCCTCCTGCCCCTAAAATCAAGCGGTGATGTAGATTGCACAGAGAACTTCTGCATGTGGTGGGGGTGTCTTTATCAGCACCATCTGCATTCTTCAAGGGAGAAAACTCATCTTCTCTGAGGACTTCCCATACAGCAAAATTCCTGTTCCATTTACACAAATGACACGGACACAACCATGCACACAAAAAGGGGTTTGGGTGGAGGATGGAGTAATATAAGGTTATTATTAATAAAAGAATACAATAATTATGCAAATCAATACAAGAAATAAATGAAGGAAAAATGTTAACAGTCAAGTCATGCAGGAAAGAAAGAAAAGATTCACAATTAATGTTAGAAGAAGTTAGCAAAGGCACGCAAACAATAATCAACAAAAAAGGGAAAAAAAGCAAACACAAAAGCCAAAATTGCAAACATTTTAATGAATCATGAAATTATATTGGGTTTAATCATTCAAACAAGCCAAGCATAAGCACAAATTATAATAAATCAGGAAAAAAGAAATGCACAGATTTTAGTCATGACCAGTGTATTAAAACAGGTTAAGAGGAATTATATTCAAAGGTGTCACAAGGATTAGTTTTGTGAAAGTAAACATGAAAGTCAAAATAAAGATTAAACAAAACCCCCAAAACCAGTGAAAGATCAAAAGAACATAGAATTAGTTTGCATGCAGGGCAAAAACAGGCCACACCAAACACACCACAACACAAGCACACATACACACACAAAAAAGTAGAAAAATTAAAAGCACTGTTAGAAAATGTGTCCTAAAAGTAGCAGAAAACAAATACTGTAAGGCACTGAAAATTATGTTAATTAAATTATAATCCACACCATAATCACCCATCTAATTACCATTAATTTGTGGAATCACAATTATTTTTCATTCTATGGAGATTTTATTTTTCAAGTTTTTCACCAAAGGAAGACTAAGGTCAAAGCTACCAAAACAAAGAGTCAAACCATACATCCATATATGCTCACTTATAAATCAATCCAAACTGCAAACAACAAAGATCCTGATCTTCCATAGCATAATCCATCAGCAGATCAGGGTCTATGTTTTTTTTATACAGTTTACTCCTAACAGACTGCAAAGACCCAGGTCTTATGGCGCAGTCTGCAGTCAGACTCATTTTACAAGCGAGTTATGCGATGGCAGATCTTGGTATGTGCACAGTTGGAATCTTCATATAAGCGAGGACATACAATAGGTTCTTTAAGATAATGTCATATTCTATGGAATAAAATCAATTAACTAATTGGCAAATCACTGTGTCACAGACTATATAGGGCAGCCACGTAAAACCAAACACTGGATGTATTTTTCACCAATTAAGTTATTAAAGTCTTTTGACATACTGTCATAAGTAACAAAGCGTGGGGACCGTACTTAGTTCAGAAAGTAAATATTATGTCTAAAGAAAGTTACAGTCATTAAAAGTTCACACTTCCTAATCTTATGCAATTTATATGCATACTGAAAAGTGTATAGATACTAACAAGGTCTGGTCTTGTACACAAAATAAACATCAAGAGAGCTGATCCACATAGCCAGGAAAAGCTGATCAATTTTGTAACTATAGTATTCACATACATTCCTGTTTGTTCGTACCCTCCAACAGATATTCAAAATAAAATGCATCAGGGATATACAAAATGTGCAGAACGTATTAATTTAATTTATCAATGTATAATATCCAACCATATTATTACCAGGTGGCCCTTAACATGGTCATCTTGTTTGCATTTCAAAGGAAACATAAGTCATTGTAAACAACCAGACAGATTGCCCACTGTCCTTTTCCAGTGTCTATAATATTCGATTTACAGGAAAAAATGTCATCTGCATCCAATATTTGCAATGTCTATCTTTAACATTTCTAAAAAGAACCAAACAAAATAAAAGGCACAACACTTATATACAGCTGTTCTCAGGGATGCTAGTCCCAAAGTTATAAGGAATTATTCCAAGCTTATCAAAGATGATGAACAAAATCACATTTGTTGTCTGAAAAAATGGACATGCCCATGCAAATATGGTACTATATAAGTAAAGAAACTTCCATTTGGTTTGAAATGTGCAAAAGATGATATCATTAGGGACCCCCTGGTAACAATCATGATTCAAAGTTATAAACTGATGAATGAAATGACTAAGTTTTGTTCATTTTTTATATCCTTGATGCTTTTGTTTTTTTAAATCTATAGCAGAGTACAAACAAATGTGGGGGTAAGTGAATACTATACTAGTATAGAGGCAAAGCCAAAAAGAGCTAAATTACTGATCAACTAAAAGTGCAGACAAAAAGCCATGAAGAGTTGATCTACCTATCAACTACTAGTACTGAAGCAAAACCAGGTAGAGCTAATCTACTTATCATCTACTAGTGCTGAAGCAAAGCCAGGTAGAGCTGATCTACTTATTAACTACTAGTACTGAAGCAAAGCCATGCAGAGTTGATCTACTTATCAACTACTGTACTGAAGCAAAGCCAGGTAGAGTGGATCTAATTATCCAGAAAGAGCTAAATTACTGATCAACTACAAGTACAGATGAAAAGCCTTGAAGAGCTGATCTACTTATCAACTACTAGTACTGAAGCAAAGCCAGGTAGAGTTGATCTGCTCATCAACTACTGGTACTGAAGCAAAGCCAGGAAGAGTTGATCTCCTTATCAACTACTAGTACTGAAGCAAAGCCAGGTAGAGTGGATCTAATTATCAACTACTAGTAATAATGCAAAGCCAGGTAGAGCTGATCTACACTTATTAACTGCTAGTACAAAGGTGTAGCCAGGTAAGGAGGTTGGACATTGGAGAGTCCCCTCCTATAGATTAAAAAACACGGTTTTGTGATTTTCCTACATTATGCATATCCATCTGAATGTACACAAAGCTAAGCCACTGTAGTAGAACAAGAAAGAACACTCAAAGATGTAGACTGTTTCATTGATAATGATCAATAATTTCTAGATTACACACAAATTCTTGATTATAAATGCTACTTTGCAGTATAAAAAAAAACCTTTGCAAGAGATGCAAGTATGATACTGTTTAAGGGAAGAACAAAGACAGACTGAGAAGCAAATACTGAGACATAGGAAAAAAGACAGATGTATATGATGATGATTTTTCACACTTTGTCATATAGCACAATGGTAAGTTACATTTTAATAAAGAAAACATAAAAATCCTCAATATGTATTTTCATGAAAAGTATTGGATAGACTCATGACAGCAATATAACATTTGACTGTATATCTTCAGTCATCATGTTTGAATTAGAAAATTATTTAAAATCTTACCAGTAAAATTATACCTGACTATATAGCTACATGTTTCTTTTCTTGAACATGAAAATGCTGGATTCAAGCTACTTTATTAAAAATACTGTGCCAAAAAAATCAACTGAATACACAAAAATCATGCACAGTATTTTTAAGCCCTACAATTATGTCTTCACTAAATCAATCTTAAATCTATAAAACCTCCCACTTTTTTCAATGAAGGGGAATTTTCCCCCTAACTTTTCAGTTCCATAATAAATCCTGGTCATCAAAATTTTTTCAACATGTATGTGTTACAGAGAAACTAAATATGTAAAGAATATGAAGTAAAGTTGTTACAGTTCATTTTGCATATAATCGCAAATGACATCTGCATCTGTAGCTGAGTGAATTTTCAAGTCAACATCTGTAAATGTAGCTAAAAGTAACTAATTCATTTCACGCACAAACTATTTCAACACCACTCAAATCGACATATAGCCTAACAATACATGCTGAAACAGGGTGGTCTGTTTACATACAATTCTTTGATGCCACCATGACCTGTGGAAGAGTATCAATTTGTTTTTAAAGTAGTGAACAGCTTTCCTATTTGATTATTTTAGGTCACAATATGGTTGCCTCCCTTCTGATTTCTTTGTCACTGCATTGCAATATATATGCATGTGCATATGTCTAATGATATGCTTCTTGCTGCAATTTTTTTTCTTTGTACTGAAATACAGATTTTATAGCTCATCAGACAAATCACAAAATAAACAGATTTTAAGTTGAAATTTAAAATAGTTTATCACCTTTTCAAAAACAAATTTAAGGACACATGTCAAATATTTCAAATCAACATCCACAAGCAGTTACCTACTTTTGAGGCTGTGCATTTCCACAGCATCCTTTACAGAGGTATTTAGAGTGTATAGTAATGTACAATTAAGACAACTTATTAGAGATTTCTTATTGGAAACATGATAATGAAAAATATGTTTTGAACCAAATCAGTATAACCTTTTATCTGTACTATACGCCACCTACAGTTTGCCTTCTGAAGAAGTTTTGCAGAGACTTTCAAGTATATTTCCAACATATTAAAATCAGTGGTTGAATAACTATGATGAACCAGTGATTGATATTTAAATTTCAACTGATTCCCATCATTATTAGTTAGGCAGCTTCAAGTATGCACTTAAGTTCACACTGATACAGAAATTGGTTGGGAAGGATGCATGCCCCTGGCTACCATCTTTGTATTATTAACATGCTTGCATACATGCTGAAAGTTGTCTGATTTTTCAAAAAAGTTAAAACTTTAATTATCACACACTGTGCCTTGCTTGAAAACACAAATATAAAATGCTTACGTGGCAAAGTGAAAGACATCAAAGACAAATTTCTCCATCTTGATTCCATTTGGCTTGTTTGGGCTGATCATGTTGCCATCTTTATCTACACAGGGAATCTTCTTTTTGGCAACATGATGCTGCAACTCTTTCTCCTGTTTAGGGCTGAAAGATATATTAGCAGAATTATTGTATGTTCAAAACTTTTTAAAACTTTGATAATTATGATATCAAGTACTCTGATAACATGCTCAGTTAAGCATAGAATCACAAATTGCCTAAAACCTTGTGGTATTTTACAGCACAGCAGCAAAAGTTATTTTGTGCCAATAAAACTGGAGTTAAGTGCCTTTCCCAAAAACAGATTTATGCATAGTACCATTAGGTGCATATTACTGGTATGTGTATATTACTGGTATGTGCATTTTATTGGTATGTGCATATTACTAGTTATGTACATATTACTGGTATGTGCATATTACTGATATGTGCATATTACTGGTATGTGCATATTGTTGGCATGTGTATATTACTGGTATGTGCATATTACCGGTATATGCATATTACTGGCATGTACATATTACCAGCATGTACGGGATCCCAATTGGCCAAGTAGTCTAAAGCACTCTCTGTTACGGATGACTGCCATCTCACCTCTGTTTGCGTGGGTTCGAGTCTCGGATTCAGCTACTGTGGGTATGTGAGAAAGCTTGCCAATAGCTTCTCGTGGGTCGGTGTTTCTTCCGTGTTTTTTCCGGATTCTTCCTCCACCATTAATAATGGTCGCCATGTATAGCCTATCATGTGCTGAAAAATGGCGTTAAACCCTACAATAACAACAACAACAACACCAGTATGTACATATTACTGGTATGTGCATATTACCAGTATGTGCATATTAATGGCATGTGTATATTACTGGTATGTGCATATTATTGGTAGGTGCATATTACTGGTAAGTGCGTATTACTTGTATATGCAGATTGACATATGGTCAAAATGAACGCATTCAAGAGCTTGTTTGTAACTTACACCAGTGAATATATACGATCAGGGGTGGGATAAAATCTCAAAGAATTTACTAATATCTTAAAAGATATTTTGTCAATTCTCAAAGATGTGTTACTCTGAAAATATCACAGGCATATATCAGTATATCATATGCAAATATATAAATAACAAGCTCCTGTAATACAAAATATCATATGAACTAAATTGATTCCAGTACAAAAGGCCCTTCAAGTCAACAACTGAAATTCATAGAAAAGGTAAATACATCTAAACCAACTGCTTCACCATAAACATCAGTTTATAGATTAAGTTCAAACTACTTTAGATAGCAGATGCAATATAGGATGACCAAGGATACTTAAACTGAAAAAATATTGCACAGCCATTTATATATTCAAAAAGAATACATCAGGATAATTTACTCACTCTGACACATGTTGCAAAAACTCCAATGTAAAGAAATGGTTGCAAATATTTCCAGCATTAAAAGCTAGCCGCCCATCTTTATTCCTTTTCTCAGCTGTTTTCAAAGTTATCTCACTATACTCAACAACCTGGAATCTGCCATCCACTTTGCATACTACACCCACAGCTTCTGTAGGAATCGTCTTTTCCACAACCTAAAACACAAAATGTTTAAATAACAAAGCCACCATAATACTGTAGACCCAATGTGACTTAACTGGTCAATCTTAGATAAAATAAAATAATAGCAACGTTTAGAAACATTTTGTTGTTCCCTTATTTCAGCATTTACATTTGAAAAGAAAAAACAATTCAACTGGTGAACATTCATAATGGATACTATGAACAGTACATAAATTAACTCTGTCCATTACTAGTATGAATAATGTTTAGCACAATAATACAAGAATCCCATGAAAGGTTGAAAGAATTTCCTAGAATTCTAAGACAAAACCATTTCTTCTTTCAAACTGCTGAGTGTCGAAACCATCTCTTATATTCTTGAGCCATAAGATTTTCAAATTAGCTGCTGTAGCAGCCATATTGGATGCAATTTAAGACAAACAAGACACAATTTGAAGACTTTTCATGAAAACACCATGTCAATATGACCATCCACTCAGGAAAATTTGTGACAAGATTTTCAATATGTACATTGTAGAACCATACTGAATGTCCTTGTCATTTAGAACCAACAAGACAGCATAAGAAGTCTTTTGGTGAAAACAGTATGTCAATAGAACTGTCAATTTTAGAGGAGTAGAAAAAAAGATTTTCAAGTTGGCTGCATAGAAGCCATACTGGACATCAGATCTGCATCAGTCTGATTCAGGACCTGAGCTAGACACTTCAACAAGTCTTCTGGTGAAAGCTCCATGCCAAAATGACTTTCCATTTAAGTGGATTAGCAAGAAGATTTTCAAGATGGCTGCTGTGGCAGCAATATTTGTGGTCAGATGAGCACCATTTTAGTTCAGAACCAACTAGATATCATATTATATCTTCAGGTGGAATCTCCATGCTGATATGGCTTTCCATTTAGAAGAAGAAACAATAACAAGATTTTCACGAGGGCTACCATGATGGCCACACTTAGTTTCAGACTGGCATCATTTTCATGGAGTAGCAAACAGACATTATAAGATGCATTCTGGTGAAAATTCAATGTTGATATGATGTTCCATCTCTGAAGAGAAGCAATAAGATTTTCTTAATGGTCAATATGGCAGCCACATTACATAGCAGATTGCCACAATATTTATTTAAGACCAGCTAGACACCATAAAAAGTCTTCAGGTGAAAACCACATGATGACACAATTCTCCATTTAGGAGGAATAGTAAAAACAAGATTTTCAAGATGGCTGCTGTCTTGGCAACAGTAAATGTCTGAGCAGCACCATATTCACAAAGAACCAACTATACCTTGTGATGATTGTGTGTTTGATCAACAGCAGACAACAGACCATGGACTAATGGAGCAAACATACACAATGTTATCTTTAATAGTCCATCTCAATCTTTGAAGATAAACCCCAAATAAACACACAAGTTACAAATGCAACAACCAGGCAAAGTGCCATATTTTGTTGGCACTCTGACTATACCCCAACCAGGTTTTTGGGATGAGAGAGTTTTAAAATTGAATTCTTTTGTATAATATGCTTGTACATATCTTGCATTTTAAAATCTTATTTAACCCTTTACATGAGATTTGCACATCATGTCAGTTACAGCAAATGATTTCATAATTCTAATCCATATAAAACATGACAAATCTTTATGCATGTATTAACATTCACATGCTGTTGCAATTATCTCCTCCTTGGATGAACCAGGAACATTTCAGAAAGCAGAAACATATAAATCAAAACAGCATATTTGTATCTAAAATAACTGAAATTTTAACATCCAGGAAAAGTACCTTAGCTCCACAAGAAGCCCCCTTGTTCATACAGAAGCCAATGAAGACTGGATCTGCCACTCTTACAAGGATATTGTCCACACAGTAGACATGTATATATTTAATTCCCCTTTTCTCCATGTCTTCAAGGATCTTGTTTTTCCTCAAAGCTCTGTACAGACCTCCATTGCCATCTGTAATGTTTGGTAAAGAATTTTTTTTATTTGCGATAACTGTGTCATCTAGGTTCATAAACACATAGCATATATTTTGCTTATTGTTAATAACACTGCAGTATGCAGCATATGATGTCATGACAAATAAAGTCATGACAAAGGTGCATTTTCCCAGACATCAAAATGTAATTGTAAGTCATTTATTACATTGTTTTTCTGCACTGTAATTTTATTCCACTATTTTATTCCACCATACTTTTTAACTGTTTTTAAAAAATAAATCTTACAATAAATTTATGACACTACTTTGCAGTTTTACTGAATAAATACGTTTCATCATGTGCTAAATAGATAAACATGAGTGCTCATTTAAAATAAAATTCTGAAACTTGTTGAATATTAATTTCAAATAAGCAATTGTGTAAGACTTTCTATTTCTGAATTGTCTATATATACAATTATATGACAGTGATGATGCAGTATTAACATTCACAATATTCAATGCAATAATACAGTACATTATAACCTGTCTTGAAAGACCAAACCTTCTGCTGAAAAATACTGGTCTCTCAAGACAGGTGGTCTCTCATAACAGGTGATAATTTTATGTAATCAATCTCTTTCCACCTAAAAAACCCAAGTAATACAGAAATCAGAAACAGAGAGTGTTATATTTCTGTGTTTGAGTTATTTGGATTTTTAACATTGCTTTTAACCATTTTTCAGTCATATCACTACAATGTCTGCAGTGTGGCAGTTTATAGTCATGTCTAGCACTGGAGCATCATGCCGCAGACATGTAGCATCCCATCAGTCATTTTCTTCTGACACCTGAGGCCAACCAGTCCTAACACTAACTGTTAGTACCATTTTTATAAGTCTTTGATATGACTTAGCTGAGGTTCAAACCCATGACCTCCCACATCCGAGGTGGACACTCTAACCACTAGCTCACTGGAAACATGGATATTATGTAGCACACAGTAGCTCCTTATTACAATGCTGCATACTGGCACCATACAGCAGAATGATTTAGAGTCAGACAACCTGATAATGCTCAGGTACATAATACATATAATTTCACTACCTACCAATCAAATAGAATCCATGACCATACCCAGCCTAGGAACTGTGTTATAATGAAGGGGTCTATAGTGAGGGAATGCTGTATAAACAGTTAGAACGTGCTGTAGAGGTGATATAGATACTTAAATACCTCTCTATAACTCTAACTGCTATTAAGTAATAGCCTTTCTGTATATGTTGATATGCTGATATGTTCCTAATTTTAATTTGAGGTCATGGCTCAAGGTAAAACAATCAGGATGCCTTTTTATCAAATTTGGTAGACTTATGCTCAGTGGTTTTTATGAAGTAGTTTAAAATGTCTTTCTTTTTTTTGTAGTGATGGCCATATTTTAAGGCAAATCAGCATGATTTATATAAATCTGAAAGCCCTCTATGCCAGAAAGCTTTTTATCAAATTTGACCAAATTCCTTTTAATAGTTTGTAAGAAGAATTTGCCTAAAGGTTTATCTTTTTTAGTAGTGATAGGCATATTTTAGGGCAAATCAGCATGATTTATATAAATTTGAAAGCCCTCTATGCCAGAAAGCTTTTTATCAAATTTGGCCAAATTCCTTTTAATAGTTTGTAAGAAGAATTTGCCAAAAGGTTTGTCTTTTATTAGTAGTGATGGCCATATTTTATGGCAGATCAGCATCATTTTTTAAAATTTGAAAGCCTCTATGCCAGGAAGCTTTCTATCAAATTTGGTCAACTCACTCATTTTCAAATTATCTGAGTTTTGATCATATCAGTATAATTTCCAAAAAATTTCATAATCAGATAAAAGATATGGTTTCCAGAGTGGTAAAAAGCTTGGCCAATCAAATGCAATGATCATCTCCTTATAATGTCCAGGTGAGTGTGTGTGTGTGTATAATGTCCAGGTGATTTTGTGTGTGTGTATGTGTGTGTGAGTGTGTATAATGTTCAGGTGAAACAAAACCTCTTACAGAGAATTACTCAGATCTCATAGAATATTTTACCAGACTTCAGAGAGTGGTACCTAGAAAATATCACACTTACTGTAGCCATAGTTTCCAAGCCTGTTGGGTGCCAAAACATGTACAGCTTTATTTAACCTGTTATTTACATTAATCTGCAGGTCATCTGTTTACTGTTTACAACTAGTGACATATATCTAGGACAAACTAAACTTTTCATAAGTATTCCAGTGAAAACCCCAAGTCGATATGGCTTTCCATTTAGAGGGAATAATTATTACAAGATTTTCAAGAAGGCTGCAGTGGTGGCCATATTGGGCATCAGATCAGCTCAATTTTCATTTCACACCAACTAGACATCATAAGAAGTCTTTTGGTGAAAACTCCATCCATCCAGAAAGAGAATTGATAAGATTTATAAGATGGTTAACATGATGGCCATATTGGAGGTAAAAACAAAGTCATATTTATTTTGACCAACTAGAAGTCATAAGAAGTTGGCTGGTGAAATTCCCAAATCAATATTACTTTCCATTCAAGAAAAGTAGCAATAACAAGATTTCCAAGATGGCCACTGTGATGGCCATATTGAATGTGCAAGCAGCATCATTTTCATTTGGATCAAGTAGATTATGGATTAAATGTGTGTGCAAAGCTTCGTGGCAATCTTCCAAGTAGTTAGGCGGAGTAGTGATAACAGATTTGTGCTAATGACTGCATGGATGAAAGACAACATGACATCCCATAAGCTCTTTGGTCTATGACCAGCTGAGCTAATAGGTGGTATTTAATGACAGGTCATCCTTTAATACAGGTTAGTTGAGCATCTAAAGTATCAAATATAATTAAATTTGTAGTCTCTTAAGATGGTCTCTTAAATGAGGTGATCAGGTTTGAATGTATACAGAAGGCTACCTCTTTCCTAGTATCCTCTAAGCTTCATGACAAATTTATAATGGGTGTCTGTGCATAATTAGAAGTCATAAAATTACACTTGTGAGGTTCATGGTGACAAGGCCTACTGTGTAGCTGTGATATGGGCATGGTTATAAGTCATAAAGTTACACTTGTGACTTAAATGCCAACAACAACACTCAATATGTAACTATCATAGATGCGTGATTACAAGCTATAAATTTACACTTGTGAGTTACATGCCAACAATGAGGTACATCTTATCACTGTCTAAGGTGTATGATTATCAGTCATAAATTACACTTACAAGTTACATTCCCCCTCTCACGCCCACCCCACTCCACTCCATAAACATCCCAGGCAGACCCAATATGTGAAGTGGTACTATCTAGTTCCATTTGTACATGTGCATAACACAGACAAATGTAAGCAGCACAGAACCCATCTGTCATCACATAATTTACCTGCATATCAGTCTTTTATATTCACTTGAAATCATTAGTAGAATAAATAGAACAGACCTGTATCACAAGCAGAATGAACAGAACAGACCTGTATCACTAGTAGAAATGAACAGAACAGACTTGTATCACTAGCTGAATGAATAGAACAGACCTGTATCACTAGTAGAATGAATAGAACAGACCCGTGCCACTAGTAGAAAGAACAGAACAGACCTATATCACTAGTAGAAATGAACAGAACAGACTTGTATCACTAGCTGAATGAATAGAACAGACCTGTATCACTAGTAGAATGAATAGAACAGACCCGTGCCACTAGTAGAAAGAACAGAACAGACCTATATCACTAGAAGAAGGAACAGAATACAACCTGATCTGTATCATTAGTAGAATTAACAGAATAGTTTCTGATCTAAAGCATGAGTAGAATAAATAGAACAGACTCTGATTTTTATCATAGGCAGAATGAATAGAACAGACCCTGATCTGAATCATGAGTAGAATGGATGGAATCAACCCTTATCTGTATCATGAGTAGACTGAATAGACCCTGATCTGTATTATGAGTACAATGAATAGAATAGACCCTGAACTGTAACATGAGTACAATGAATAGCATGGACACTGAACTGTATATGGGTACAATGAATAGCATGGACCCTGAACTGTATCATGGGTACAATGAATATAATTGACCCTGAACTGCATCATGGTACAATTAATATAATAGACCCTGAACTGTAACATGAGTACAATGAATAGCATGGACCCTGAACTGTATCATGGGTACAATGAATATAATTGACCCTGAACTGTATCATCGGTACAATGAATATAATAGACCCTGATCTGTATCATGAGTACAATGAATAGAATAGACCCTAAACTGTAACATGAGTGCAATGAATAGAATAGACCCTGAACTGTAACATGAGTACAATGAATAGAATAGACCCTGAACTGTAACATGAGTACAATGAATAGAATAGACCCTGAACTGTAACATGAGTGCAATGAATAGAATAGACCCTGAACTGTAACATGAGTGCCATGAATAGAATAGACCCTGAACTGTAACATGAGTACAATGAATAGCATAGACCCTGAACTGTATCATGGGTACAATGAATATAATTGAACCTGAACTGTATCATCGGTACAATTAATATAATAGACCCTGAACTGTAACATGAGTACAATGAATAGAATGGACCCTGAACTGTATCATGGGTACAATGAATATAATAGACCCTGATCTGTAACATGAGTACAATGAATATAACAGACCCTGAACTGTAACATGAGTACAATGAATATAATAGACCCTGAACGGTAACATGAGTTTAATGAATAGAATAGACCCTGAACTGTAACATGAGTGCAATGAATAGAATAAACTCTGAACTGTAACATGAGTACAATGAATAGCATAGACCCTGAACTGTATCATGGGTACAATGAATAGCATGGACCCTGAACTGTATCATGGGTACAATGAATATAATTGACCCTGAACTGTATCATCAGTACAATGAATACAATAGACCCTGATCTGTCACATGAGTACAATGAATATAATAGACCCTGAACTGTAAGATCAGTACAATGAATAGAATTGATCCTGAACTGTGTCATGAATACAATAGAATAAACCCTGAGCTATATCAAGAGTACAATGAATAGAATAAACCCTGAACTGTATCATGAATAGAATATATTTGGAAAACATTTGTCTTTTGATGTAGGAAATGGAACTGTAAATGACTGATATGACAAAAGTATATGTCTCAACCTGACAACCTTGACATATCCTTTTCACCATGTGAAAAAGCTTGTTCTTTCCTTCAACACAGAACAAAAAATAATATGTGTGTGCAGTTTTGTGCATGTACCTACCTGGTGCAAGTGCTAATTTATGGGGCTTCTCAAGGATTATTTTCCCATCAAAATCTATACAGGGTAAGAGTCCTTGTTCAAATACCACTATGTTCTCCTTTTCCAAACCAAAGTAATCATTTTTTTGGAAGAAATTCAAAGTTTTATCTTTGGTGTGTTCACTGGTCATCACATACCTGAAATAGCAAATATATGGAATTTCTTCTTAAAAGAATCATATCTAATTTGATATGAATTTTCTTCTCCACGTGTATCTGAATCAGATATAAATACACAGTAAAAGTTACCTCTTTTGAAAGTCCCATACATTTTTTAGTATCAATTAACTGATATTTTTTAAAATTCATGCGGAAGAAATGAGAAATTTTGTATGATCCAATCATACCAAAAATAAACAAGAGTCCCTTGTAGGGACTGATGCTCTACTGGCTGAAAAGAATTTCCATGACTGAATCGTCTTTTTATCTCCTGAGTACCAAACCATCTCTGACATTCTTTAACAACTCGAACATACCAAATTTGGTAACAAATATATTTTCTAACATACCTGAGTTAACACATTCCCAAGACACCTGTAAGTATAGGACACAATTTTTGTCGTGGCCATTGAACTTCAACCCTGATATCACCAACAATGATAAAAAGAGTCTAAAGAAGGTCACCATATTGGACATCAGACTGACACCATTTTAAATTAGGATCAACTAGATATGGTAAGAAGTCTTTCAGTGAAAATTCCAAGTTGATATGACAATCCATACAGGACAAAAAGCTATGATAATAAGATTTTCAAGATGGCTGCCATGGCAGCTATATTGTATGTAAGATCAATTTTGCTTTCATTTAGCATCAACAAAACATCATAAGCAGTCTTGGTGAAAACCCCATTTTTAGATATCACCATCCATTTAGGAGAAGTAGCAATAACAATATTGTTCAAGATAACCATCATGGTGGCCATATGAAATCAAAGACTGACACTAAGTTCTTTTAGGATCAAGTAGACACAGTAAGAAGTCTTGTGGTTGAAATTCCAAGTTGATATGACTTTCTGTTCAGGAGTATTGACAGAGCTTCAAGATGGCTGCCATGGTGGCCATACTGGAGGTCAGATGGTATCTGTTTGATTTAAGACCAATCAGACATTTTGGTGGAAACCCCATGGCAATATAACTTCCTGTTCAAACAGAGTAGCAATAATATTTTCAAGATAACTGCCATATTAGCTGTTGTATATCAGCAGAGTTCTCATAAAAGAAACTAGATATCATATGAAGTCTTTTAGTGAAAACCCCCTGTCAATATGACCATCCAGTCATGGAGAAAAGTCATAAGAATTTTGGCCATATTGTCAGACTGGGTGGTACGATTTTTATTTAGGACTATCTAGGCTTTGGGATTAATATGTAAAGAGAGTTTCATGGCAATTTACCAAGTAGTTTTAGGAGAAGCAATGATAACAAACTTGAACTAACAAACTGATGACAGATGAAAGGACATGGACAACAGGCCATATGATAGTATTCTTGTTTATGACTATTATGACTAGTAAAGCTAATATTCAGCCTTTAACACAATTTATATTTTTCTGTAAACTTCTGATATGACTTAGATGTACATCATAATTAAGTATCGACAAAATTTGACTACCGGTATGTATGATTTGTGTTATATAGTTTCTCATAATGTAGCATTATTCATATTTTGAGCTTTCAAAACAACTGTTATTGTTATCATGATTGATACCAAATCTGACAGTATGACAACATTTGACCCAAAAATGACAATCAAGAACAAACACACATATATGCTATATATACTTGTGTATAAGACAAGACCAACTGCAAACTGCACAGACCCAGTAATGCCATCACATCATGTGCTGGCAGATCTGGGTCTGTGCAGTTTGTTAAGAATAATCAGTAGAACAAACAACACAGACCCTGATCTGTAAGCGTATTAATCTACAGCAGGTAAAGATCTATGATGTTTGCAGTTGGACTCAACTTACGAGCGAGTACATTTGGCATACAGTTGTATGATTTAACTAGGAAGTAAAATACTTGATGGTCAAAGAAACAAAATATACATCTTCAATAAAGGGGTCAGATAAGACTGGCTGATAAATTAGTATTAAGAATGGGAAGTACAAATCAAGAGCCAAGTCCAGTAAACAATCAATTAACAAAACTACCAGTATCAATTACAGGAAGTCTGAAGTATATAGCCATTTTTTTGTGGGTGTAATGATAGACAAGAAAACCTAATTATTTGTAATTAATACTGTCAAAAGAAATACATTTATTCAACACAACTAATTAACAACATATTAATTCAATATCTAATTCCCAATAAACTAAATTTAAAACAAAACTTGCTGATACCAACACTATTACAATTTAATGTATATATTATACATCTAGAAGGACAAACAAATATCCACATCTGTTCAATCAACATATGGAACAGAATATATGTATGCAAGCAGAATGGTATCAAAATTGGGATCTCTGACAACCATGAAGCATATGAACAATTACAATAGCAGTTCAGTTATTGGTAAAACATACAAATTTGGCAAAAGGATGATTTACCCAGAATAAAGAATACTTTATATATATATATATAAAGGACCAAACCTGAAAGTGCTTTTGTCCCTAATGTTTGTTTGAGTGTTAAATGATTCATATAATTTTAGGTCAAGGCAGAAGAATTAGACCTTATAAAGGATGTGATGTGATTTGGATTTTTAACGTAACTTTTAAAAAAATTCAGTCATATCACTACAATGTGTGCAATGTGGCAGATTATAGTGATGTTTAGCACTGGGGCATCATGCCACAGACATGTAGCATGATGTCCCACCCAGTCACATTATCCTGACACCAGGCAGACCAGTCCTAACACTAACCTCTTGAGCACCAAGCGAAGCAGCTGTTAGTACCATTTTTATAAGTCTTCGGTATAACTCTGATTATGGAAATAAATTAAAATGTTTGGGTTTATTTCAATTTTCAAAGACTTTTAAAGACCTCTGGGTAATCTGCTCAATTTTCCCAAACTTCATTTTTCCCAAACCGTCAAAGACCTTCAAAGACCATAAGAACCCTGTCATTTTATTATTGCCCAGCAATCAATTAACTAACGTTTGGATTATTGAGTTTTCGCTGTCATAATCCAGAAACAATAACAAACTACTGTGGATCCTGGGAACAGGAAGAAATAATCTATAAGGGACCAATCAATTAATTTTTGGGGTGGGGGTTGGGGGTAGCCTGGAATTTTCTTTTCAGCCAGGATATTTTGTTTGTTTTACCTCAAGAAAATATTTTTTTTTCTTCAATTAATATAATGAATATAAGAGGACTGTTGTTAATATTAAACCACGGTGTTTTGTAGAGTGTAATGATACATCATGAAATATTGGCATCACAATATTCTTTTGCAAAACATGTTTCATTAATATTAGTACTACCACCAAAATATTCAAATACATATTGCATTCTGTGATATTACATGGATGTAATAGTTCTTAAATATGATACATCACAACATAACTGAATTACAGTTGAGAAAGAAAGAAACCGAAGAGATTTACGTCATTCAATAAATGTTATATTGTGACCTTGTTCTTGTGTGTATTATTGTCCATTGGATAGACAGCAACAGAAACCATTAGTTTCAGTAATGAAATTTTTTTTTTTCAGTATAATTTCTGGTTTGAAAGAGATCTTGTAGATTTAATGTCAATACAAATTTTAGATTCCATAATGCCTTCCCTTTGACTAAATTAAAAACAAAATCTTAAACACATCAACTGTATTTATGGAAATATTTTAGGTTTCAGGGGTCAAATAATTACAAAGGGATTGCACTGTAACTGAGAATACCATATTTAGAATGTGCTGAGTAATCATTAGATATGTGATAATACTAGTAACCTTGCCATATACTTACAGTGCCAACAAAGCTATGCAGACACTGCATGCAAAGACAAAGAGTCAAGTTTATACTGTATCAATACATATTGTTATATCATCTCCCCTGTATCACTATATATATATATATATATATATATATATATATATATATATATATATATATATATATATATATATACACACACACACATACATACAGACACACACATACACGTGATGAAGAGTTTCTTACCAGGGAACAACACAAGGTTTTCCATTCTGTAACTGGGCAAGATGTTGCAATCTCAGTATCCTTTCTGCCTGTATCTGATACAAAGTTTTACCTGAGGGCAAATTCACATCATACATGCCCTTTGGATAATCTACACCCAACCTGGTTCCCTGACCTCCAGCTAACAGCAAAAGTCCTACATTGTTGTTTCCTATGGCTTCAAGACCTAAACAAGTGAAATAATGAGCATATTTAAACTAACATTCTGAACCTAAATTGTTTTTATTTAACAGCAATTTAAAAGGTCAGCAGTCTGCAGCACAACATTTCAATACAAAATCTTGGCATAGTATGTTTTTCTTAATGGAAAAAACCATGGCAACTCAAGAAACATGTCAACCTTAAAATTAGAAAATGCAATGAATATATATGCTACACTTGCTTGGGTTTCATTTCAATACAAGAAATTCCAGTGAATTATGACTCCCTTGCTAATAAAGACATATTTATGCTTTCCACTGTCAAATCACTTATGACCATACAAAAACCTTCAAGATAAATTTTAATCAAGAATTTCAAATGATCTTAATTTATTCTACAGTCCACGAATGACAGTCCCTTCCCATCATATTGTGTACTTGTTTTATTTACTTGTAGGAATAGCAAGAGATACTCGCTTAATGAGCTCAATCACATTTGCACTTGAAAACAGTACACATTGATGGAGTAAACGAAGATGTAATTTTTATTTTGGGACCTAAACTCTATCACATTTAAAAAACAAAAAACAACTTGTACACCTCTACTGGTATATATTTCTTCATATCATTTTGTCTCTGGTACATCCCCAATTTATCATTTTTGTACATGTGATTGACACTGAACTATGCACAATAATTACTTATACATGATTGCTTAGCAAGTACATGATGATTGATCAAGCCAATAACATGCATGTGGATAAAAATCAATATTGAAACTGTGGGGTTCAATAAGGGTAATATTTAAGCCATTTTGAGTTTTTGAGTCTCATAGTATTATCTTCATTTTGTACAAAAGAAGCTATAATATCTTAACCCCTCTTACATTTACTGTTATGTTAGACCCATATGTATGTATGACCAGTCATGTGACCTATGTGTCATTTTGTGGGGTCCCTTAAGGTAGGGAAGGTTAAATGCAATGTTATGTTAGGTCCATATGTAAGTACAGCCAGTCAAGTGACCTATATTGCATCATTTTTTGGGGTATCATAGGTTATGGAAGGCTCAATGCAATGTTATGTTAGGTCCATATGTAAGCATGACCGGTCACGTGACCTATGCATCATCTAGTGGGGTTCCTTAGGGCAAATGGAAGGTTCAATGAAATGTTATACCTAAGATCTATATGTGTATCTAATCAATTTTAATTTCTCTATCCACCGTCTAATACAAAAGAAGCCTTATGCAATTTTTAAGAATGTTCTTGGACTAAACGACTATTACAAATGCAAGAAATTCACTCAAGTTTAATTTTAAATGGCTGCATTGTCTCACTGTATAACCTGAATGTTTTTTTTTATTTTGGTTAATTCTTGTAAAACTGGGCCACCTTTCTTAAATTGCCATAATAAAAAGAATGAGTACCTACCAGAACCTAACAGCCAACTTATCAAGAATTTTTCAACAGTAGTTTTCAGACAAACCAAATGAAATTCATTTGTCAAGTGACTCCACTTGCAAACTGATTTTCCCATGGGGTAGTCAATACAACTGTAAGTACATATCGATGTTAAAATTTCAATCTGAATATCAAGTACCATAAGAATAGGACAATCCTGGGGTAGAAGGCAATATATCGGTACATGCATCATGTATTTACAACTGGTATCTTCCCCCCCACCAAATGCTACTCCAGTAGTCTGTAGACAACGATTTGAGTACTGTATTTATTCAGTGATAAGCCCATACCTGATGACAAGACCACCCTTTTTTTTCAAATTTGGGTAAGTATTTACCAAGCATCCCACCAATGCTTTTTTTGACAAATTAATTACACTTGTTCCCTGGTCTTATCATGGGAGAAATACTGTAAATTAGAGAAAAGAAAATTATGCACATTGCACATGGTAGTGCATCTGTTTTATTTACTTAAAAGAATACCAAGAGATACTCTCTTTTTTGTAAAGAAACCTTTTAAAGCAATGCCTATGTATTTCTTTAAACATAACTTTTCCAGACGTTGGGACTGTTAATTATATTACCTGATTTGCGATAATTTTCCAAGATCTGCTTATCACATCGCGCAACACCTCCACATACATCAGATGGTAGAGGTTCCAACAAGTCATCCAATTTTTCTGAAGCATTCTCCAGGGTAGCCATGGCTGTCTTGAAGTACTGATTAATTTCCGCATAGTTCTGGCTTTTCAATTCATGAAATAGACTGGTTTTTTGTTGCTCTGACAGACTGTCCCAAAACTGCAACAGGTGCTCCTGGTTGTGTTGGACCAGTTCTGACCTCAAGGACTCGATGTCCATTATAATAATCAAATTGGCTCAGTAACCTTGTAAAATGAACTGTGCTTCTTTTATCTGAAATAATAAATGTTTACTTAATGATACAGTTTGCTGTTTAATAGATAAATTCCATGCTGGTCACTTAAAGATGAGATGTCAACATATCAAATTTACGTATAAATCCACCACTGCATAAACCCATGACCCAAGGGCTGGAAAGCTATGGGAAGTACCAATATAATATGTTCTGATTTATTCCAAACAAGGTGTTATTTTGGATACAAACAAAAAACAATCCCTTTAATAAAAAATGTATCATAACCTCTTGACCCAATTAAGTACCCCCTTCAAGGACAAACTCAAGAAACAGGGAATGTTGTACAAGGCAATAGGTAAGAATGTAATAATAAATCCAACAAGGCTTTACTGAATAACAATAACAATAACAATAATAATAATAATAATAATAATATCAAAATATGGCATGAAAAGATGAAAATTTTGAAAGGTATATCTACATGTAATAGGCAATTCACCTACTAAACACCATCCTATTGTGTATTAGGGTTCCATGGCTATGGTGGTTACAAGAAGTGTGAATGGACAGACAGATGGAAAGAAAAGGTGATCACCATATAGTTCCCATATATTGATGCAGGGCTCCAGTAAAGATCAGCGTTCATATTCCATACAATTCCCAGTATATTAAAATACATTCAATGTGAACAGTTTGTGTTCCTTCTATGAACATAAATGATCCAAGAAAACAATTGCATCTCATCTAAGTCACTCAAATCTAGAAGCTTTTTAAACCAGCTAAAACATTTTCATATATAATATTTTTCATTGGGTTACAATTATTTGGAAATTCCCTGCCTGCTTCAAATATCATGCAACTGATTTGCCAATTAAAACCATTTTTGTAAATGGATATATCAACAAATGCCAACGAAAATTTAATATTTTACAGATTAAGCAAACTTTACACCCATTGCAAATAAATGACTTTATTATATCTTTCATCTAATTCTGCATTGCCTTTATTCTCACACATCTACACCTAAAGATGACTATCTGAAGGTTCTAGCCAATACCCTCTCATTTTTCATGCACTTTAAATACATGCATATCAGAATTATTTCTATGATCTATTTTTGTTTTTTACAAAGAACATTTTTCAAATAAAAATTTTCTGCAACATGTACTTTGGAAAATAGGAATTAATTTTACCCAAATAATTGTTGTATTTGTGTATCTCAAAACTAATTAAAAGTGCACAAAAAGTACAACCAGTACAGTAATATATAGAAAATATTATCTTGCACAGACAGTAAAGTCAATCAAGAACACTACCTATTCCTTGAAGGATGTTGGCAGACAGGTGGACGGGAACTGATAATCTTGTCCACTCACCTTCAAGAAACACCATTTCTCCCTTGGTGGATGTGTACAATTTTTTTTATTGGACATCGTAGTGGAGTGATTATTGGAAAAGGTAGGGCCCACCATGACTGTATTGCATCATACTACATAATGTTATCTGATATTTAAGTCAGGATTTTAACTTCCTAATGTTAACTGATACATCCACAGTACTGATAAAGTTCTTTACAGATTATGACGTAGATGTCCATCTAGACCTTTGAAGTAATAAACTCCACACCTGTGCGATAAATGTTGTTACTGCATTCAACAATTATTGAACTTCCTTGTATCAAACATGAGCATGTTTTATGTAACAGGTAAATTCAAGATTTTACTTTGAAAATGACTGGTACTAACAGAATGGGCAGGGGTCATACTACCAGGTGACGTGGGTGACAAAGTCATGGAGCAGAGGTTGTTTCAAACAAGTTTAGAAATCTTGTCAAATGCCATTTTATAAAGAACTTTCAGAAAGTAAAAAGAAAAATATTTCTTGATTAAGGGTAGTTGATTAAACATTTGTACTAACTTGCAATTACTCAGTAAAATTCATTACAATGTATAGCTTCTCTTGTTCTCTTTTTAAGTCATATTGCCAAATTTCACCAAATGTGTTCACAATATAGATAGAACTCAGAAAATGTTCTACCTGAAAATAAAGTTTTGCTTAAAACCAATGTAAAATGCAAATATGCATACTGGGAAACAGATGGCATAATTCATATAAGAGAATGAAAACAACACACACATACAAGGAGAAGTCACTTCTCACTAAAATTCAAGTCTAGCTTGACCCCTGATGGGGAACATTTAACTTTTGCTTTTACAGACCTGTGATATCTCAGTATGAGAGACAAAGATCTCACAGAATTTTAATACCGTCTCACAATCTCGCTGCCTGAGTTCCATTGTCACAGAACAACGGATTTCTTTAAATTTGGCTCTTTTCCTGGTGATCTTCTGAACCAAAAGAATATACCCTGCAATTGTATTCACCATAGCTTGCATTTTGAGTAAACAGAATATAGTGTTATTTCAGCCATGACTGTATTTCCATACAATCAGGGCTGGCACAGGGGTATTCTGCGCTATAAGGGAACCTTTCACCAAGTACCCCCCCTCCTTCAGGGCATCACTTATTATAAACTTTCAAAAATGAATACTGTATAATGTGGCATCATTCATTAATATTAGTAGTATATTCGGCTTGATAAGTTATCAATTTCGTCTTTTAGTCATGTATTTAATGATAATAAATGAATAACCTGACAGTGTTGACATATTGATATTGCTTTCAATGATGCTCTTTTTTCCTTCATTCATTTATTCTCCAGCAATAGTGTCAAAAAACCTTTTTGGCACCACTTTTGCAACCCCCAGATTTTGGCACCCTTAAAAGGCAGCCACCTTAAGTTAACCTAGTGGTTGAACTGGCCCTGCATACAATCTGCAATTTAAGAACCAGTACATGTGCAAAAACTCCACATCTTACAGAATTTACTTTATTCTCACAGATTATTTTAAAGTACAGGGATCATAACCAAAAGTGGCTGCTGTGGAGGAGGGTGGGGGTGATTGATCTTATTTCAGGCAAGGTAACCATTGGAATTACTATTGTAATTAATTGCCTTTGTTGGCTTTATCTGCCTGCTTATTTACTTAAATGACTGTTTAGTTCAGATTACTTTTGTGAAAGTAAAAATGACATTAATAATAAACAAGGCTACAATTAACAGCAAAGCTGAGTAACTAGTTTCAAAAGCGTTAGACAATGATGCTCAACTCTCATGAATTTGAATAACATTTTTGGGATGATGGGTATGTCAGAAGCAGTAAGAAGGAAAATAAGGGAAACAATCATACTGACATAAACATATACTTAAATTTCTCTGAACTAACCTGGAAAATCCTAAGGTACACACAGAGTAGTTATTCACCGCAATTATATTATCAATACACATCTACTACAATCCCAATATATAACTATGGTTTGGGTTTTGTAGGGTTTAATGCCATTTACCAGCACATGATAAGCTATACATGGCAGCCAATATATTTGGCGGAGAAAGAACCCAGGAAGAGCCAAGAACCACTGACTTATGGGAAGCTACTGAAAAGCTTTCTTACATACACATGTTGGCCGGACTGAGTCTCGAACCCTGTGAGATGTAAGTTATCTTTATAAGCCAGCCACAATAAAATTACACTGACTGTGTGTGTGTCCAGATCTCCCTCATTATAATGTGCCTTGTTAAAATGTGATTCCAGAAATAATGCAGTATTACTATGGAACCCATGACCAAAATCATACCAATGTATACAATAAGGCTGAAAGAAAACTAGTTGTTTTTCTTCAAAGCCCTTTGAAACAACCATTATTCAACATATTTTGGTAGTCTGGCTGTTATACCATGGTTCTGTATATCACACTATTCTCATTATATCATGATTTCATATAAATCCCTTAACTCTATATAACACATTTTTTTACATACAGCAGTAATGAACTAACAATACCACATTATAAGTCCAAATACTGGATCATTTATAGAAAAAAAATGGTCACTTAACAGGTTTGGCTAATGTGGACATGTGAGAAAGCTTGCAAGTAGCTTCTTGTGGGTTGGTAATTCTTCCCGGGGTTTTCCCAGGTTCTTCCTCCACTATTTATACTGGCCGCCATAGATAGCTATAATGTGCTGAAAAATGGCATTAAACCCCACAACAACATCATTTAACAGGAAATCAGTAATATATTCATACATTTACTTCATTCCTTCAGATGTTTTTATATCAACATCATGGATGTTCTTCAGGTGGGTACTTTTAAATGTATAATATACAGCATACAATTACCAACCTGAAGAATCACCAAACCACGGGAAGCTAGTCACAATCTTTCTCACATAACTAGACAAGCTGAGACTTAAACACATGTGGGCAAAGGTGGGATTGAGTGATGTGGGAAGGCCAGTATCTTAGAATTCTCAGCCCCCTCCCCCATTAACTAAAGTTTGGGAAAAAGGCTAAACGTCTTCACAAAGTTTGAAACAATATTGCCCCATTTTAGCTCAAGGTATTGTTTTTCATCATAGAAAACAAGAAAACACCCCCAATTTAAGATCAATTTCAGCTAACCCACCTTTCCATTCCATAATCAAATTAAGAACTCTTTAAGAAAAGTTTTCAATATCTGGGGCCACTAATTTGGAACTGTATTCAAAAGAAAATTTGAGAAATTAAAAAAAACATAAATGCATTTCACTATATAATCTAATTCAATGGATGAAAAGTGAAACATGTTTTATTTGACTTACAATCCAAAGTGTACATTTTCAGAGCTTACTTTCTTGTCTCTTACTGTATAAACAGAATTTAATCTTGCTGGAGCAGATTCTTACAAAACTGTATGTTAATTATGTCCACAAATACATGTATTATTATCAATGCTTTTTTAATTGTGAGTGTAACTATATATAGCTCTGTATGCAAATATGCATATAATATAGGGCCACATGTAACTGTGTCATTCGTCAACTGTCATCCTCTTTAAATAATGTGGCAATTATATATATATATATATATATATATATATATATATATATATATATATATATATATATATATATATATATATATAATGTGTGTACATATTTCAAATAATTATAATTCAAATATATTCCAAAATATACCATTCCAATTTAAAAACTGAGATTGCTGATGAAATTGGTGACATAATATTGAAATTTAGCATGCACTGATCTTTGTTATAATGTATTCTATTTATGGACATTCCATCTGCTACATTATTTTTCCTATGATAACACAAGAAGACAACCAAAAAATTAACTTAAGAAGAAAAGTAGGGTTTATAAACAAAAAAAAGAGATCCGTGAACCAGTTTCTAAGAGAAGTTGGGGCTTTATGTTAGATAAATACCATTATAAAGGGCTTTGTGGACTCTGATGACAACATGTCAGATATATTCCTTTTGATAACATTATACCATGACCTAAATCTTTAATTTACAGCCTAATAAAAAGGAAGCTTTAGAGCTGTCTGTAGTAACCTCCTATCCCTATTATCTAGGCTATTATTCGTGTACATTTAGCACTACCAAAATAAACTTTACTATCTGTGTGTATCTTGTTATGAATGCATGCTGCACGCCTATAATAAGCAGGCCATTGTAACCTAATTTCCAGGATTTATTGAAAAAATTTGTAGAAATGTATCCATGTGATAATACTTAGCACCTTTACAACATGTATTGTCACCAGACTTCCACTATGATGTATACGTAAGAAGGAAATGTGTTGCTAAAAGCAAAACTGGGTCTCCATGATCTGTTTTTCAGGGTTTACTTAAAATTACACATAAACTGTGTTCATCCTCTGTATTTGGCTGCAACTTACATTACAGGTTACTACATCTACTGATATTAAACTTAACACTTTATGTGCATTTGGTATGCAATGGCCATTACATGCATATGGCAAATCTTCTTGAGCATCTGGAATAAAGATACATGTACATCATGATCCAAAACTGGGTTGGCTTGCTGTGACCTACTTACTATGGCTAAATGACAACTCAAGACACTCGTGCTCCAGAAGCAGGTATATCTTGTTGGCTTCTGCCCACTAACAACTCCAGTTTTCAAGAGTAAAACATGAAGTTAGATAAGTGAGGTGTAGCAGGTATAATTTCGTCCTGTACTTTCATCAAACTGCAAAATCCAGAAATAATGTTTCTGAACAACAAAACTAGTTCAAACTGTGCAAATCAGAACTCAGGTTCTATGGAAGATGTAGATGCAGACTACTGACTAATTCTGAGACACCCAATTTATCAAAATTGATTTAAAACAAATTTAGTCCACAACTCCTGCATGTTATACTAACCAAACACTCACTGTTACATTGGTTAAGGCTTGCGACAGAATCATTCATCATCTCCAAAACTGAGTGACTTCAAGTACTTGACCAAAAATGGGATCTTTATATTGCTTGCAGATTTCAGGAAAGATGGTTGATCATGAAATCTTTATAAGCATACTGAAAATTTATCAATGTTTGAACAGCACAATTAAAGATTTACTTTATACTTAAACGAGAGAATGCAATATGCTTCCTGGTACATAAAAAGTGAATCTATATAAATCTGCCAGAATTAAGTATGGAGTCACACATTAGGCTCAATTCTAAGCTCATGACACCTTTTTAGTATTGATCAATGACCAAGTCCTTTCATTGGAAAATTCAATCTTATTGACAGATCCATATGGTGATGACACATTATGAGACCTCTCACACCAACACTCAAAGCATAAGATGGGATTTTTCAACAAGGCTGCCCTAATCAAACTTGATAATTGGTGCACACACAATGGCATGGTACTTAGTACTGGCTCTGTTACATCACTGAGCCTAGCTTTTCAGATAAGTATTACATGTACCTACCTCACCATGACAAAAAAGAACAAATCTTGATAGTATTATGAACACTATGTCTAAGCTGTAAGTATATAAAACCACAAAGCTAATTGGTATTTTTGACAGTAATACTCTATCCTATATGGAACATATCAGTAATCAAGTTAATTCAACTTTATGGATTCTTAGTAAGACAAGGTATTTTTTTTCCTAAATGGTAACCTGGTAGCACTCACCATTTAAGATCCATTTCTACCAAACTGTTTAAAATTCCAAAACCAAAAATGGAATTATTGAAAAGAAGTTTCTAATTCTCAGGAAATTTCCTTGGGAATAGTATAAAAGAAATGCCCTGTCTAATTCTTTCTTTCACCATTAATAATACATCCAGTGGCTTCAAAGATCCAGTAAAAAATAAAACTGTACTGTATATACTCACAGGATAAGTCCAAGTGCAAACTGCACAGACCCAGACCACACAATGCACCAACAGATATGGATCTGTGCAATTTGTCAAAATTAATCAGTAGAGGTCAACCAAGAAATTAACTAAGAGTCAGACCTTATTAAAGTTCAATGTTTGGTAAAACAAAGTAGACGCTTGTAAATAAAGGTAAAACAAAATTTATAATTTTGTGGACATCACTAAAACCATAAATTAAAGAGCCAAAATTATTTCTCACATGATATAAATGTCAATTATAAAATATCATAGATGTAAGGTGTATCTGTTGAGAATAATTTACAATGGGAGAACCAATCCAAAATTGCCAACTCAGTAGAATCAAGAAATATTTACTAAAAGAAAGTCACATTCTAGTCTCAGTGCATATATTTTTCTAACTGCAGCTTACTGTTCAGCTGTATGGTGTATCTGCCAAATCTCAACTTGACAGAACCTATAAACTTCAGAAAAGCTTGGATACATGCACTGACTATTATAATTACCAATTTGGAATATTGTCAGAATGTTTGGGGAAACTACCCAATCTCTATTTGACAGGATTTATAAACTTCATAAAAGGGCAGTACATTTTTATTATAATGCATCTATTGATCCTTCATCATCAAAATCATTATTTACAGAACTAAAATGGCTTACAATACATAAAAAAATTGACATAAATGTCTAAATGTCTACACCTGAACACCTACAGGATTTATTCAACACTTTACCAGCTGTGATCAATATCACATGGAAACCCTCAGATATTGAAACCAAGAACAGCACAAACAAAATCTTCCATTACAGGTTGTAATCTGGTACAGATCTGTAGAATATGCTGTACTTGCAGCAAATCTGCAGACAGTTTTAAGAAGAGATATCACAAGCATGTACATATTACTAATAATTATAAATGACTTTTGTAGGGGTTGCTACTGGTGGTGTGGTTTTATGAGGTTGTACCGTCTTACAAGGTGTCCGCTTTATTTGGCTATCATTATCTAAAGGGCAATCACCCTCAGTTTTGTTGTTGCCTGGATCGAGTAAATATTAATATAAAGTGTGAAACTTACAGATGGAATAAACAGAGATCTGAGCAGATATATAGAACAGAATGACACGAGCCCCAGTACATGGAAAAAACAAAAATTTAATCAATTACATAAACAACTGGGATAATACATTACATTAGGAAGATACACATCTCTTTTGAAATAAATCTTTTACCAAATTTCAAACACAAATATATTTATATAAATAGCCAATTTTTTTAAAATGATAGAATTAGTTCATCATATAATCGAGTGAATGATCGAAGTCACTGCCTTGTACAACTTCATAACCTGCGTATTCCTGAGTCCACTCCAACTTCACTGTGGTGGTTGTTCTCAGTTTTTTCACTTTTTCCTTTTTTCCAACCTCCCTTAATACTGTCTTGCCTCTTTTTGGCCCTCAAACTTTGTGTGGGTAGTTGGATACGTAAGTAGATACTTCAGTGGATACTTATGTGGAGCTATTTTCCCTTACAAAATAAACAGAGACAACCTAAATATTCTGTCAGTTGTCCTAATGGGAACAGATCATTACTCCCCTCTCGTTATGTCAGATATTGTTCTATCGGAATTCAAACAGACCAAAGGCTGTCTGGTCAAGCTAAACATGGCAGACCATAAACAAAGCTAGTTTCACATGATTACTGTACTTCCTAATGGCTATTTCATTACTGATACCCATTAAGATTACACAAGACATAACGGTTCCACTCAATTATACAAATGAATGAATGAAATTCATTATATGCCTTAACTACGTTATTTTCAGCGAATACACACATTCAAGTCTTTAGCACACGTGAAATCATCTAAGATTGGTGAATTCAAACAGATTCTCGTAACTTATATCAACTAAAGTGATGCATGAAATTCTTAGATTTCTATAGCAATCAAGACGACACAGTTACATTCATTTCAAGAGAACTGATCTACAGATTTAAACAATAAAATTCATGCAAATATAAACAATTCAAACAAATCATTATACTGGTATTGGTATCAACGAACTACATGACACTGACGCAAATACCCTGTGCTTTCAAGCTTTGTTCGCTTCTACCGCCAAAATTGTGCCCGTTGACTTTCCAGACATCCAGTCCCTTTGACCAATGTTTTACAAGAGAATTTCTTCCAAGTTCAGTCTCGGAGTCCCTTATATTTTCACTCTTGCAGGAAAATTGCAGATTTTTTGATGGGGGCAATATTTAAAGCCCATGGAATTTCGTGTGGGAAACACAGCCCTTATTTAGCATAACCAATCAGGGTTAAATATTTTTACCGCCTTTTATAACTAGGCACAAAAATTGTAGCCAGCCTGACTTCTACTTTTCCAAATGACTGTTCTGAAGAATTTCAATTCTGACAGTTCCGATATAAAATCAAAGTTAAACATCCCTTTCTAGTCATCTAACGGCTAAGTAAACGAAGGCTTAATTAAAAATCACTTCCTCTCCTGACACAGACATTAGAAATCATTGCAGTATAGCAATTTAACAAGCACTTATCCCCATAAATCTAATTAATTGTTCTCTGGCCTTCAAGTTAGTGTGCTCTTCATGGATCGACAGAAATTTGCATCCTTACAACTTTCATATTTTTGCTAATATAGACAATTGTTGAAATAAACAGTATGACTATTAACTTTTGTATGATGTATATATATGTACAGTAAAACCTATCTTTAAGACCTAAGCTATGAGACTGTCTTGAGAGAGCAGATTCTCAATGCAATTTTTGTAGTTTTATGACCTGTCGTGAGAGACCACCTGTATTGAGAAACTATACTGGCAGAAAGGGGTGGTTATACAGTACTTTCTATACAAGTGTTCCTCACAGTATCTTTGACTAAATGAGTCACCCTCATTAAAAAAGGTAGTTATAGTATTATTATCATTATTATTGTTGTATGCATCATTATTACATGTTGGTTCATATGTGAGGGAGATACAGAAAAGGAAAGGAAGGATAGTGTTGTAAATACATACTCCAATTATATATTATAATATGTGCATGTTCGTTTATTTGAGATTCTCAATACAAAACAATTCTCTAATTGTTTCGCCTTTTTCAACTAAAGCCATTATTATTATTATTATTATTATTATTATTATTATTATTATTATTATGTTGTTGTTGTTGTTGTTGTGTTTCCTTTGCTGACAACAGACTTCAGATATCAATGTCTTTAAATATTTTGATCCTACAATTGGCAATTTTATTACTTCTGTCAGATGACAAGTCCATTATATTATAGAATTTTATTACTTCTGTCAGATGACAAGTCCATTATATTATAGAATTTTATTACTTCTGTCAGATGACAAGTCCATTATATTATAGAATTTTATTACTTCTGTCAGATGACAAGTCCATTATATTATAGAATTTTATTACTTCTGTCAGATGACAAGTCCATTATATTACAGAATGGTGAATAATGGTACTTCAGTGTACTTGTTTAGATTATATAAGATACAGGAACTTGAATTATATTTTAAAACTGTGGAGCACTGCATCATTTACCATACTGAACGATGTGGTAATTGTCAAGAGACAAATACCAATGGCACTGGTTATATCGCTATAAACCATCCTAAAAACTAATCATTTATCTGCCGCTCTAAAATAGTGCATCAAAGTTGCTTTTCTCTTCAGGGAATATACATGTATTATTGTATATTAAAATTACTTCATCCTCACTCAGAACACAACATTTTTAAAAAGTATCCTGTTATCATAAAGAATAATGTGAAAGCATCAAACATAATATTCAAAAGAGGTTCACTGGTAATATTAAAGACTTCAACGTGCTTTGGAGCTCTATTTATAGACCAGTAAAATCTTATTTACTCACTTCATTAAACACAATTTTCAATTTTTTCACACTGAACACAATTTTGATTTTATGATTTTTCAATATTTTCAATAAAAAGGAAATCTGATAATACCATTTGCTTTATCAGACACAAAGTAAATAGGTAGGACTGGTCATTTGGATCATTACATTTGATGGCATGACAACAGACTTACTGCTGATTGAGCTGGGAGATATTTGTTTATTTTTATCAAAGCCAAAATTAAGTCTTTTAATTCTTCAATGCATGCAAATGGTGCTTAGAACTTCTAATTTGACATATGAAAAAAATATGTACAACTTTTTGCAGTTTTTGTATGATGTTTAACTTATTCTACATTGATCTTCACATCTTCCATATTGCCTGCCATGGTTAACAATGTGACTCTAGATCATCAAGGCTGACCATGAAAGACCTAATAATTTCAAGAATGAAACTGATAAGCATAGATCCTGGATTGGAATCTAACTCTGAACATTAAAACAACCTAATCTGAGTCAAGAGACTTGGATGCAAGGAAGCACATGTAGAAGAAACAACTGAACATTCACTCAGTATTTGTCTGAGCAATTTTTTTTAACAAGCATCCAGCTGTAAACTGTACAGGCCTGGATCTTCCGTTACCTGATGTACAATTACAATTTACAATCTATAATTGTTCACTTGACACCGCAAGTAAAATGAACAGCATTATAAGATCTTAATAATGTACCAGCTGAGCTACATGTATGAATCTACCCCATTAGCAGAAAGGAGCTCATTATAAACAAGCAAATAAATACAGCATGAATTGTTGGCAGTATGTGTATAGTTTATATGATAGAGGTACTTAAAAAATAATGTCTTGTCACAGCTTTATATTATACGTATATTTAGTCTTAAGCTCTAATTATAATTATATTATACACATATTTAGTCCAACACAAAATGTTGAACTGACCTTTTAAGAATTCACTGACATGAGATAAGATACAATGCTTTATTCCACTCTGGTTGCAATATGCAATATGGTGGATAATTGCTACACTGAAAGGCATTAACATCAGCTGAAAGAGTTTCAGATTTGTAATTCAAGTTCACTGGTTTGATACAAAACCAAGCCAGACAAAGTCTACAGCCTTGGTAAGTCTTTAAGAGGAGTTAGGGTAGCTCAGCTGGTAGAGTATTGGATGCACAATCCAAAGGTCATGGGTTCAATACATACCCACACCAGCTGCCTCTCTGTCTCCTGGGGAAAGGCACTAACCTCCCATTTACTGGCATTAATATACATGTACCAGTAGTCAATAATTTGTTAGAAGTGCCATTAAAACCAGCTGGAATCCTTTGATATTAGGCCTGCCTGTCAATAGTATTATGTAGTCACTAGGATCACAAATGGACTCCTGGATTATGCATACAAACTTAAAATTGAGACATGTACTAATCAGAACAAAAGGTTCAATAAAACTGATGCAGAAAAGGTGACTTTCAAAATATGCAACAAGAGCATCAACATATTCTGATGATGACAATATCTTTATATTATGATGACATCTTTTAATGATGATGATGATGCTGTTTATGTCTTACAGTCACCATTCCACTGGGCAAATAAATTGAACTTACATGTACAACCTTATAACTATGCGACTGACACTTGATGTAATATTTTCAAAACATTTTCATGTCTCTTCAGTTCAATAAGCAACTTCAAATAATTGATTATCCTAACATGTTTTGTACACCGTAAGGCAGTCAGTGCAGGACATGAACACCAACTGATAAATCAAATGACAGCTGGTCTCCATTTGACAAGACAAGATGTCCGATCCCTGTGTATATATTCTGCCATTTCTTTATGAAAGTTGGTTTCTAGACATTATACTCATTGAACATATATTTAATTACCTGGTACATTCTAGTTTTTAACTGTTCTGAAAAAGTATTGATTTTACCAAACTGTCATGAGACCCATGTTTCAACCATCATACATACTTCTTCAAAATCCAGATTTTAATTTAATCCATTAAAGCAGTTTGCATGTCCAGTCCCTTATTTTACTTGTACACAAATCTATGCATTACCAATATCAAAGAAATTGTTTTTTTTAAAAAAGAAATGATGGAAAAACATTTGAGATGAGTTGTAAAATATTACACTTTCTTCTTGCTTTGTCATGGGTATAGCATTAAACTGGTGCTTTAAAAACTGTTTAAATAAACTTCTGTCATGGTATGATCTAACATATCTTCTGCCCGTAGCCCAGGGGCTACCAGAATGATCCATCTGGGCTAGCATATATTCAAGAGCAGTAGTGTAGAGGGTTACTATAGCGTATCGGGAATTGCTGTACGTTTCTTAAAAACTTCCCTAAAAGGATACTTAACAAAGACTAATAATTTAACATCATCAAAATAGATAAACAGGATAGTATTGAATCTAGCAGTTTCGTGTTTAAGCACATAGTTTGTATGTTTTGAATGAGTAAATTTAAAACTGGGTTACCAGAGTTTTTTCTTGGTAGCCCATTGAGCTCTCATAAGATTTTGAAATTTTTCAGGTCCTACAAAGAATTTAAATTTTGAAAATGCATTGGAAAAAAAGATCACATATAAACAATGCATGCATAATTGTGAATTTGGAAGAAAAACTAGTCATGTTTTATCTGCTGAGGTAAGAACACTGTTGCCACATTAAATAATCAATTCTGTGTAACATATGGTGATCCTCTAACTACATTATCACTTTATTGTTATACAGAGATAAGTTTTGACTGATCCTGTTCATGCATCCATCCAACTGTTACTCAGTTTCCTTTGAACCCAAGTCCCTCTACAATTATGATAATCATGGGTGGGTGTGGGTGTATGTATGTGTCAGTTTATAGTGATGTCTTAAGTTCTGGGGGCATCATGCTGCAGACATGTAGCAATTGATTTCCCACCCAGTCACATTATCCTGACACTAGGCCGACCAATCCTAACACTAACCTCGTAATGCTGAGCACTTTAAGCGAGGCAGCTGCAAGTACTATTTTTTTAAAGTCTTTGGTATGACTCGGACAGGGTTAGAACCCATGACCTTCCGCATCCAAGGCAGACACTCTAAACAATAGGCCACCAAAGCAGTCGGTAGTATATTTGCAATAATGTTTCTGTTTCAGAAAGATGAATAGATAACAAGGTTTTTTGAGCCTGGATTCAAAGGCTGGGACTATTAAGAAACAAAACATTAAGTGAAGAAATTTCCCACTCCATCTGAAACACACAAAAAAAAAGGGGGGGGGGACTTACGAATATAAAAGGAATCAAGTAGATAAATAATGACAAGGCTTGAAAATAAACTGTTTTAACACAACTGGATCATTGTTTTCAGCACATTTTTACAGAAACAGCTGCAAATTCATCAACTGCACATCCTAAAACAGAATCTGTGATGCAGCTCCTGGAGGAGAGAGGGTAGAGGTCAATGGTCCCATTTTCATAGATAATATGGCCTCCTCTGCATAACCTGAACTCCAGCTACAACCATTATTGGATAATCAACCATTATGGGAGTTTCCATTCTGGATCAATCCATAAATCTGGTTAATTGTTATGTATATTTAATTTGTATTCCGTGCTTGATCTTTGTCCATAATTGAAGGTAGGATGGTTGGCCTACCTGTCTGATATCATTGTTTAAAAAAATATTTACTTGGTGTTCAGAACACTGGTTTTCCCTTTGGAAATTCTATGGTCTACCTGATTTTTGTCTGGTTGTTTGCTAAAACTTAAGAAAACAAATATGGTTAGATCCAGATTAGTCTTCTTAATAAATGTTTTCAGTTATTCATTATTCTCCTTCATGAAATATTTGTATAGTATTTTGGAAAAAAATGTTGAACAGTCATTACATGTAATAGTCACTGAACTAGCTTTCTGGTGGCCCACTGGACTTTGAGTAAACCATGAGTAGACACATACTTGTGTATGTTAAGCATATCCCCTGCTTTTTGTTTCCAACATGTGTTGTTAAGAAATAATAGCATAATACGATGAATACTGTTATTAATTCCTACAGCATGTCCTATTTCTTGAAATACTGAACAAGATTATGATGTTTTACTCTATAATTATAATTTTAAAGTTAAAGTGAGTTTGTATTTTTGCTGCCATAGTTTTGGGTTATTATCTACCTAAATGTACAGTGTCAAATGTAATTTTAACCTTAAATACAAATTATATCCTAAGACAATGGCCAGCATGTCTGGCCAACAATCCATCTTCCAGAATCTTTTACCATGGAGTCATTTTGTCCTCACCCAAGGTCATTTTAACTCCAGTTCTTGTATACTTGACCGTTAACTCCTTTCCCAGGTAAGAGGCAAAAAACTCATACCTCTCTTGAAGAGGGCCACCACATGGACAATCTGGGTATCATGTTTGATTAATTTCCACCCAGCAGTTTAGAAGATGTTATTATTAATGGACAAACCAATGGATAGTCTGACTGACAAACAAAGGGTATGACAATATCCATTATCCACCCCCACCCCCAATAAAGCATGAGTATATAGAATCAGCATATAACAATTATAAAATAAGCACTCTGCACATCATGAAGTGTGACTACTGCATTTCTGAAGTGTGAAGTGTGTGGTGCACATAGTCAAATGGTTTAGACAATGCACCTCTGGAATCTTGGGCTGTAAAATCAATCCTGATGTTTCCAATGTGCATTTTCCCCACACCCTGATGAAACATTTAGTACAAGATCTGCAACAATATAAAAAAACAGGTTCTCATAGACCCACATGGCCACAGGTAAAATCTATACAAAAATGGAAGATCCGTTAAAATATTAATGTCACCAAGGAAGTCCAAAGGATGTATACCTGTAGCAACATTAAGAACTGACTGATTCAAAATGAATGAGAATAGCATCTTGTTTTATCTTGGTGCAATGGGTGCGGAGAAAACTGGATGTTTCAGTTGTTGTAATTAAGCATCCTATGTTAAACACGGCCTCATCACTGAAGATTGTTAAGTTGCTACAAACTATGGCTACAACACAAATATATGTACCAGTGACTGATAAGATTAGTTTCAACATGGCAGTGACACTACCCTATTCCAGACCATTTAGAACAGCATGGTTTTCCGGCTCTTGTCTCCATCACATATATAATTAACCTGTTGAACATTGATACATGTACATAACTTAATTACTTTCATTGTTAGTCAGACAAAATGTAATAAAGGGATCAAAGGTGGTCCATGATGGCTCTTGAGTGTTTTTTATTAAAACTGTCTACCTAGCAGAGGTAAAAACAAAAAAGTAAAGATCAACCCAAAAATTATTTCAGCTGAAACTCTAAAGAAATGCAACACTGGTTAAACATATTAAACATCATCTATGAACAATATCGAAAGTATAAACAGAAAATGCATAAATCATGACATGCTTCAAATGCTAACAGCAACACTGCAGATCCCATGAGTAAGCAGGGCACTGATAGAGCAATCAGACAATGGTAGACATCAAGACCTGGAGTAAAACAGGGTTTTTTGAGCACATGGAATTGAAGTCAGGGCCTATATTTTGTTGAAAGTCACCAGATCTGGCATAATGTCTGAAAATTGTTTTCTTTCAGCACAGAATAAGCCCTCCTTATAAGGCCCCTTATTATATTGCTGCACCTCTAATAATGCAGGTATATTAGTGGATCTCATTAAATTGGTTACATTTTGATTACAGCTGTTTCACTTGATTCAAGTACTTGACTAATAAGAACCAAATACTATCTGACTTTAATATCATTTAATACCCTACTTTGTATTTATATTTACTAATTTGACACAACCTTGTCAGAACATTCAACAATTGAAGAGGACCATCAAGTATGTGGATCACTTCCATGACTCCCATGAATAGCAAGTACGATATATAGGGAGAGAGTATTGTGTATAGCACAAACTAATAGTTCATTTCTCAGTCAGATTCAATCCTGCATATAAAGACCACCTGTCTCTTAAGAACAAACATATTGTTGTTTCTTGATAATCATTTACAAACAGATGAGGGACAGCAATATACAGAAGGGGTTTACAGTTTGGGGCACTATACATGCAGCCCTCAATATGGATTTTTATCAGGCAAAATTGTATACTCAGATTTCTGCACAGAATAAATAATACAAGTAAATCCATAAAATGTGTTTCTTCCATGATGTACAACAATTCAAAGTGCACTAATATGTTACCAAGGAAGTGGATGGGCCAGTGTACAAGTTGCAAACGTTATCAGTGTATTATGCACAGTATGGCACGTTATGAACTTTACACATGTACACCATTCATCCTCATATAGATGACTAAACCTGTGCATAAAGATATACATGTTTATTCAGACACTAGATGTACTGTGTATCTAAAACCATAGCAATAAAGCTGGGGCCAACTGAATGGTAGAGAACTGTTAGTTGCTTGCCTAAATCTAGTTTATAAAAAGTTTTTTTAAAGACAATGTCACTCTAGGTAGATAAGACAGAAAGTAAAGCTATGTGAAAATGATGAAATGCATAACTGACTGAACTGACTGAGAAAAAAATGCCTGTATAATACCTGAAATTGTATGATTTTTGTATCTTTCATTTCAAATTTTTCTGTCCCCCCCCCCCCCGCAAGCTCTCTTACTTTTCAAGAACAACCACCTGTTCTGAAAATTAGGGGCAGCCCTGTATATAGGCACACCTTTTCTGGCAGAATGATGACGCTGTTGTGATCATTATTAAATTTTCTGTTTTCATTTCTGAACATCATATATGCAAGGTTTTTCTTTGAATCTTAGTCCTGAAAATCCCAATGTTATCTAAAAAGCACTTTCTAAGAGTCAGGGATAACTCTCCTTTGGGAGTTAAAAAGAAATGATGGGTACAATAGCAGATCATTGCACTAATTGCTGGCAATAAATTGTTATGTAAACCTTTTAAAAAAGTTATAATATTACCTTCTAAACTAAATGCATACCTGTGTTACACTGAAAAAATGCAATTTCAAATTCAGCCGCTACAGGCTAAAGCAATTACACTGTCAACTTTTGTCACAGGTAAGCAAATATCATTCACTTATTGGACAAATCATATCATAAACAGACATACAGTAGAAATTTAAAATAATTTAAAGAAAACTAGATGTAGGTCAGGGGTCTCAAACTCAAACCACCCTGAGGGCTGCATGAGGCCATTTTTGATGGTCCAAGGGCCACACCACCTGTGTTATCTTTCATGACACCTTGTAATGGCAACCATTTTGCGGGCTACATGATATGGCTTGGCGGGCCGTATGCGGCCCACGGGCTGCATGCTTGAGACCCCTGATGAACGTGATGTTTGTTTACCTGTGGAATGTGACAGCTCACATAACTACTCAGTCCTGTTCCAAAGATGGACTCTTCCATAATGGTGAATTATATGTACACAACCCACTCTTTTTTCCCCAGCATTTATCAAATGATTAATGTTGCTTTCCATAGTCATACAAATGGTGTTAAAATCTTTAGTACACAAAATAAATTAGGTCATTTTATCAAAATTTCAACATGTTTTCACATAATAATTTACTCAGCTACAGATGTAGGCATCAATCAAAATGCTGAACTAAATGAAGAGTAATCCACATCATCTATCTGATGCATGTACTGAGTTTCTTTTTCCAAAAAATCATCTAGGCCTAATATCAATAATCTGATATGTCAACTTGGCAAATACTCAACGGAACTGACACATTATGTACAAAACTGTAGAAGCAGTCAACTGAATACTTCATGCAATTGGATAAAAGTGAAGTCTCATGTTTTCTGTACTTCTGACCACATCAAGGAATATAAAATCTGGTAATACGAACGTTACAACTTAATCTTTCAAACTAGCCTTTTAAAAAAATGTCACATTAGTCGAGCTATAAACTGGAATGTAACCTTATGCATCAGCGTTTGTAGTGAAATGTTAATGTGAATATAAAATAAAATAATGAGAAATTCAGTAAGTTTGTCATTCATTCACAAACCTGCACATGTAGGACAAAACGTGCAATAATGCAAGCCACCTGAACAACGGGGAATTTTAAGTTTAAGCCTACAGTACATGTCAAGAACCAGTTTTCGCGCATCAGTTGTCGCCACTGGGCTGAAGCTAATATTTCGCGAATGGATGCAACCTATTACGCATGTCTTTAAAATATCATTTTGTGAAGTACTTGCAAAAGTACGCATAAGTAAAAACTGTACACGAAATATTAAGAACAGCCTATTTCTATGCCAACCATTGGTACTTGGCGAGAATTAGTCTCTCGCCGGTAGCGTACGGATCTGACTTTAGTTTTAAGTCGAGTTGATAATGGGGGACAAGGTCCGCTGTTAGATCGATATTTTTGTGCAATAAATGGTTGCTTGGTCTTTTATATATATCTGCATTTTAGTAATTTAGACAACCAGGTGTTGAAAAACCAATTTAAACTCCACTTACCTTCCTCCTCTAGCAGACGATAGTGTCTATTCAATACACTGTCACTGACAGTAGTCTAAGGCAACATGTATACAATTTTACCCGGAAGTTACACGTGTATCAGTAACGTTTACTTATTCCGCTGAATGAATATAGTTCTAAAGTTAAACAAATTATCTTCAAATATAATGTTGACCCTTGACCTAAGTATGAAATGTATCGATCTACCAGAAAAAGGCTCTAATATTTCATTAATAATTGAGTATTAAAGTTCTCTGCTAACTAGGCGATTCATACGCGAGTGGTAAAGGTCATCGAGGTCAACTAGCTAGCGTAAACACATGCCACGCCTACCCATAACTTAGTTTAGTTTTCTACGCAATAGGTGTTCCTGATTAAATAAAATGGCATAGTTGAGGAGTAAAATTACCGGATTTGTCACTCCCATACTAATTTACATTACTTACTTCCACATTACACAACTTCAACAAAAATGTATAAGTTTCTTTTAACGCATACTTCGAGTTATATACGCGTTTAATTACAGATCTATCTATATATATATATATATATATATATATATATAAAGTATGTCCAATCAATTTGCATCAGAAGCTTATTCCATTTTACAGATTTGATTACACGCAACAATAAAATAAATGATCGGATATTATCAGACACTCTCACAATTTAGAGTGGATTATGTCCCTTTAAAAATTACTTTAACAAAACTTAAGAGGTGGCAACAGGCATAATGTAGAGAGCTACAAAGCAAAATGTGTTGAGGCAAAAACAAATTATATATATATATATATATATATATATATATATATATATATATATATATATATATATATATATATATATATATATATATATATATATATATATATATAAGGAAAAAGTCTAAGAAAAATTAAGTTAACCGAACAAAAAAAAATCACTAAATGACAGAATGGCAAGATCAGTACAATTAGGAGATTCCTGGGTTTGCTTTTCCATTAATTAATTATCAGCAGGAGAATGACTCGAATTCCCACTTGCAAGTTTGATGACTGTGGCGGTAAAAGAAATAGGATGATATATCGAAACAGTTTAATTTTTGTTACTTTTTGAGTATAATAAAAAGAAAAAAGTCAGATTTTCTTACTAAATCCACGTGTATATGGCGAGGTCTTTTCTCGGTGTACTCATCATAGTTCATCTGTCATTGTGGTGCACTTTGGATTATATTATGTTTACGTTCGTAATCTTTTTGGTGTGTGTGTGTGTGTGTGTGTGTGTCTGTATGTCTGTGTGTCTGTGTAATTATTATGGCACCCTTTCGACATATGGGTGAATTCGTTTGATCTTTTTTTTTCTCTTTTCTTTTTTATTATTATTTGCCCCCCTTCCACAATAAACCCAAGGGCGGTCAGTGATGGGATCTTACGCTACAGGTATCAGAGGCAAGTTTGATGTTGAGAAAAGGTAAAAGCATGAGGAAAAAAAAATCATACAAATTCCTCAGATTACTGCAATGATCCATTCTGACACTGGACCTTTTGCAACCATGCAATAAAAAGACTGTTTTATAGTATGATAGACACGCTCCAGTGTCATAACAGTAATTTAAG